>JAQFVV010000714.1:0-259674 GCA_028023455.1 Epiperipatus broadwayi | reverse complement strand
CTTGGTATCCATCTATTGATCATTGTGTATATATGCTATATACATAGTACACGATGAATGTTTTATATCAAATTTATTATCATTTGTTTTCATGGGAGCATTTATATGTATATACATAACATATTGGTGTTATTACTATTAAAGTTTATTTACTTTTCTTTCATTAAATAATTTATAACTTCATCACAAGATGTTTTTAAAAGGTACACAATTATATTGATATTTTATCTACCTTTATGTGTCTTTCTTTATATGTGAGACTAGGAATGCTTTCTTTTCTTTTTTTTTTATTCACAAAAGTTTAGGATATACAAAGATGCACTAGGAGTATTATAGTTTAGTGATAAACTTTCATTAAATTTTCAGCATTGACTGTGTAACGGTCAGAATCGTCTATCTCACTAACACACTGCAGAATTCAAACCCCAGACACGAAACTGAACATTCTAGGAGGGGTTGCCTTCTAGATATACTAAGTTTGAATCTAAAGTCCAAATTTCACAGCGCCATCTACATGATAACGCATCTGGTGCCACTACTAGTATAACCCTTGACCGGTGCCTGGTGGTCAGGGAGAAACAAAAGACTTTATACTAAGATAAGTTTGGGTGGCTAATTAACGTCTATGGATTTATAAAAGAAATGCAGAAAATATATATATATAGACCGAGACAGTGATAGGAATCAAATAAAATAAGAGATCAAATTTAGTTTTAAATAATTTCACACAATTTATTTATATAAATATATATATAACGCCACTGTCTGCTTATATGAGACAGGGACACGTATTAAATAATTGTTGGCATTTATATTTCAATAATGACAAAAGGTTTTAAAACAGAGTGATATATTCTATTCCTCGGGCTAATAGCGTTATGATAATGTGCTTGACAAGATAGGAACATGTGCGAGGTGCTTTGAGTAAATAGACAAGTTTAAGACAATATTTGAAATTAAATGTTCTAAAATATTTATTGACCTCGAGAATATTACGGACTAAAGCTTACTAAGCAAACGTGGGAATGGGATCAAAGCATTTATTTGAGAATAATAATAATAGATTTGTATTGGGAGGTCAGTATTGCTGATAGTGAATTTATAAAGTTGGAGGGTGTGACTCATTTAAGTCACAGAGGCTTTGTAAAATAAATATAAAATGAAACAATATTGAAGATCCGGAATAATTACGGAGGGCATCTCGCCGCTAACCCATAGAAAAGTATTTTGACGAACAGCCGAAACTTAGCGACTGTGTGACGATTGCGTTTAATTCCCAGGGGTATCATTTGGGACACCCTCTGCCTGGAAACCACAAGCGTGGAGAGAACGGCCTTAGCCGTGTAAAGAATCCTTGGAAAAATAAAACAAAGCGGTCTCAACAACCAATTCATGTACCAGCAATACGAGACTAGTGTATATAAAAACATACTAAATGGGTTTTACTCAGATTAAGAGAAATGCCCAATCAAATTCCCCGAAATTCATTAAAGAGGGTCTGCACATTCTTGGCGTCAATGATGACCTTTATAATGAAAGAAGAACACGGTAATTAAAATAAGAAAATGCATGCTTGCGGGTTTGAAAAGTAAGTATAGATTTATATACGCAATCATGCATTTGGGGACACATTTAAATCATTGACTTCGCACATACTCTTATATTAAATTAAAATCAATAGCACGTAGATTTTAAACTATGTGATTATATTACATTAAAGAAAAGAATCGCCCTCGAACGAGTGATTTGCAAGATAATAAAATTGGAAAATTATAAATTTAAAATATGCCTTAATATCGGCGTCTTACTTTAGAGGGAATAGTTCACTCGGTCAAAGACGATTCTGACACATTATCGTAATAAAATAAAAGAAAGCTTTATAAATAGAAAATATTAACCCAAGGATAGAGAGCAAAATGTTGAGTATATTTAAATACATGAAAGAAATACATAATGAAGTTGTGAAATATAAAAAAACAATGTTAAATAGCTATAGCATGTTAGTTAGGAATCACAAGAGCTCTTGGGTTAATTTGGGTTACCTCTGGAAACGCATTTGCAGGTAGATGTTCGGCAGATTTTATAATTCAGCAGCAAAATCTGGATTGTTCATATTTTGGCAGCGGCAGCAGCAGTTCCGGGGTCCGTGTGATAATGTCTGATGGTATGGAGCAGCTGCTGGCTATTCCGAGGGGACATGGCCATCTTAACGCCTCTACTCGGACATGCCAAGGTTAGCAAATTATTAGAATCTTAGAACAACTCAGAAACCTTTAGAGAACCCAGAATTCTTTAAAAGCTGAGAATGGAGAACAAAAGAAAAACATCCTTTTTATAGTAAAATTTAACAATAGGCTTGTCCTGGCGCGTACAAAATTATTGGACTTATCTGCTGTAATTAAATCTATCCGAATGTCTAAAGGAATTCAACATTAATTAATTTCTTTTGTTAACTTCCCCGTTGACATTCGAATTACAAACTAGATTCAATTAAAATTACTGCTACTAATTAAAGAAAACTTAATTGGACAGCTGCTGTTTTTAGATAAACTTATATAATTAAACTATTGTCCCTCATTTATTTTAACAGAAATATTTGGGATGATTTTTATTAAATAAAACGAAAATTATTTTATTTTAAATTGTAATATTTGAATCTACTAAACGAATATTTACTAAATGAATTTTATTTTAAATCAAAATATATTACGACGGTAATATATTTGTAAATAGATCCAAACAAAATAACTAACAATTTATAATTTTGATATGTTTTAAAATGGATATCATAGTGTGTGCGCAATTACGACTTATATAACTTACTTTTTAATAAATGTAAATTATGTGAACAAATACATAATTCATAATATTTTATTTTATTTGGGAATAAGTTATATATATAATACGAGCATTGTGCTCGTGGTTTAAAATTAGGCGGGATTTTCGGTATATAAGTGTATTGCAGACACTATGATAGATTGGGGTTCAAACTAAGGTATGAGGGTAGGAAGTAGGTGAGAAAAGGTGAAACGAAGATCTGCAAAGCAAACCCTACTGTTTCACATTCCCTTAGTGACGGAACAAAAAAAATTGTTAAAAAAAAAGATCTTACAACAAGTGTCCACCTATGAAGCCTGCATAAAAAAAATTTACAAGATAACCCATAATGTACAGGATATAAATATAATGAAGAAACGAAACTGAATTATATACCCGGATCATATTAATAAATCTACCATCTAGCGAACATTTTCTATTATTTCCCCTCCCCCCCTTCAACCAAATTTTATTTAAAAAACTAATAGTTTAACACTGTTTATATCCGAACTCCTTTTTATATTACCCTGTGACGTTCCCATTTCTTTTTTTTTTCCTTTTTGTTGTGTTTTTTTTTTTTTTTTAAAAAAAAACTACTATAATCCTGGGTCTGGTGGGTAATAACTGCTTTTATAATTTGATGACTGCAGTCTCGGATTATCAGGTCTCTTTACCTTGTCTGGCGGTTCTTTGGCCCAGGGACTGAAATCCAGAGTGGTTAAGAATTCGGCCATTTCCTCCACGTCTTTGATTCTGCTGCCCGCCATCAGCTGTTGTATCGGTAGCGGCATATTCTGGTGAACGGTACGTATAATTTGAGTATCAGAAAACGCAAACGTGCTAAGTGATCGAAGGCGATTGACCTGGCGAATGAAAAATTGCGTGTGTGTTTCCTTGATCGCTCCGTACTTTTCCTGGCAAATGGTATTTAGAATTCCGCTTTGCCGAACCTCACTCCAATAATATCTTAGTAACAGGCTACAGTAATTCATAAAGTTGTTTGGTTTTTTCGCCAACATGCCCCACCAATCTTTTGCATAGCCATATAAATGATGGCTAGCGATAGCAATCTGTTCATGCGGATCCGTTTTATAAAATTGAAAGAAATCCCGCAGGCTAACTAGGTATGGGTGGGGGTTTTCTCCTATTTCTCCTCGAAATATTTTAACAGTTAATATCTTAGCAAGTTGGGTTTAAACCCCGAAGTCTGGAATTAAGGTCCTGTGGATTGTATCTATCCCACTACTATGCGCTTGAGGAGGTGATAGATCATCGTTAGAGGCCTGACATCTTTGGTTTAGGTCCACTGCCTCGTTGATACTGTTTGTATCGTCAGGTTCTGTTTTTGCTATCAGGACTTCGTTGTTCAGGTATTGTATTATTTTTGGCTCAGTTTGATCTTGGCATTCGCTCATTTTTTTTCGATTTCCTGAGCAGTATTCTTCCAGTTTCCGTTGGAGAGCCCTATGTCCTTCTCTCACTTGTGCCAATTCGTCGAGAAGCATCCTGGTAAACTTTTTATACTCCGTCTCTTTTCTTTGGGCTTCCTCTTCCTGCTTTCTTGCCCTCTCTTCGCTTCTCTTATATAATTCCACCAGATAATCCAGATTGGAATCTTCCTTGCTCGTTTGCTGGACAGTTCTCATACTTATTGGAGGAGATTCAAGAAATCCGGATGGGTCCGGTTCTTGATCAGCGTGGTTGTTGTCCATATTATCCCTGGCCTTGGATGTTACCGTGATCGATGATGATTTTTTCCTTTTATTTTATTGCTAACTATATTAATATATCCTAAAAACTCTTTAACACAATGTATAGCACTGATAAAGAAAATGTTTAAACTGTTTTACATTGAGCTTATTAAAACTAAAACGGTAAAAAAAATACTCTTATTATTTTCCTTGTTTAATTCTCTGCGATTATTACGTTTAATTACACTTTTATTAATGGCTAATAGGCTATCTCCCTCTCGGTTCTGTTGGCCTAATTGCTGCTTTTACATTTATCACCAAAACCCCAATTACTGCCCTCTTACTACTGCTAAAATTTCTCGCTTAAATCTGCTGCCAACATATATATTTTTAACTGCCCGTATATATAAAATCTCTTAAATTCTACCTGTCAAAAATATTTCGCTAACATATATATTTTTAAACTCAAGCAACTTTATTTATATATGTAAACATTCGCTAGATCCGGGTATAATTATTTCGTTCCTTCCTATTTAAGGTTAGCATACATATATATTTTTATTTACATAATTATTGATCCGATTCACGTCTCATTATTTGGTCTAAGAAAAATTTACACGCGTTGGAAAAAAAACAAATTACATACAAAAGAATTGAGCCTGGTGACAAAATTTATTTTAGAAGTAACTCCGTTTAGTGAAATTACCTTGGGCGCCATGGCACCAGTTAAAAATATCCATAGACTGTTAGCTTCCCAAAATTAATTTTAATAACTATTCCATTTAACTAAACATTCGCATTTTTTTTTTTATTGATTACAACATTTGATTTATAATTATTTCTGAATTCCATACGATAGCCTATTATATCTAGGTCATTACCGTACAAAATTATCATTATCCTATATTGCGCGTTGAGCCGATAAAACTTTATTTTGATAGAAAAATACAATATTTGAAATCTTCATAGATTGTCACAATATTTAAGTAATTTACGCTATGCGTACATAGCGTGATTTAAGTGAAACAATAAATACAGATAATACAGGTGGCTCGTATCGTACTATAGCATGTTTGGACAAGTTCTGATTATATAGGATAAGTAATTGAATGCCCGAGTCAAACAAAATATATGAAATATACACGCAAATAGATAATATAGAGTTTGAAAAACATTATATATCAAAATATAAAGGATTTGAGTGATTAAATACGAAAACAAAATGCTAAAATTAAGCTACAGGGATGTGGGTGTTTAAATAATTAAGATCTACAGGGATGTGGGTGTTTAAATATTCGAGGCTCCACGTTTGGGCAAGCCATGGACCCGGAAAAAAAAAATTTACTATGTAACGGTCAGAATCGCCTATCTCGCTAACACACTGCAGAATTCAAACCCCAGAAATGAAACTGAACATTCTAGGAGGGGTTGCCTTCTAGATATACTAAGTTCGAATCTAAAGTCCATCTACATGATAACGCATCTGGTGCCACTACTAGTATAACCTTTGACCAGTGCCTGGTGGTCAGGGAGAAACAAAAGACTGTATACTAAGATAAGTTTGGGTGGCTAATTAACGTCTATGGATTTATAAAAGAAATGCAGAAAATATATATATATAGACCGAGACAATGATAGGAATCAAATAAAATAAGAGATAAAATTTAGTTTTAAATAATTTCACACAATTTATTTATATAAATATAATGCCACTGTCTGCTTATATGAGACAGGGATGCGTATTAAATAATTGTTGGCATTTATATTTCAGTAATGACAAAAGGTTTTAAAACAGAGTGATATATTCTATTCCTCGGGCTAATAGCGTTATGATAATGTGCTTGACAAGATAGGAACATGTGCGAGGTGCTTTGAGTAAATAGACAAGTTTAAGACAATATTTGCAATTAAATGTTCTAAAATATTTATTGACCTAAAGAATAGTACAGACTAAAGCTTACTAAGCAAACATGGGAATGGGATCAAAGCATTTATTTGAGAATAATAATAATAGATATGTATTGGGAGGTCAGTATTTCTGATAGTGAATTTATAAAGTTGGAGGGTGTGACTCGTTTAAGTCACGGATGCTTTGTAAAATAAATATAAAATGAAACAATATTGAAGATCCGGAATAATTACGGAGGGCATCTCGCTGCTAACCCGTAGGAAAGTATTTTGACGAACAGCCGAAACTTAGCGACTGTGTGACGATTGCGTTTAATTCCCAGGGGTATCATTTGGGACACCCTCTGCCTGGAAACCGCAAGCGTGGAGAGAACGGCCTTAGCCGTGTAAAGAATCCTTGGAAAAATAAAACAAAGCGGTCTCAACAACCAATTCATGTACCAGCAATACGAGACTAGTGTATATAAAAACATACTAAATGGGTTTTACTCGGATTAAGAGAAATGCCCAATCAAATTCCCCGAAATTCATTAAAGAGGGTCCGCACATTCTCGACGTCAATGATGACCTTTATAATGAAAGTAGAACACGGTAATTAAAATAGGAAAATGCATGCTTGCGGGTTTGAAAAGTAAGTATAGATTTATATACGCAATCATGCATTTGGGGACACATTTAAATCATTGACTTCGCACATACTCTTATATTAGATTAAAATCAATAGCATGTAGACTTTAAACTATGTGATTATATTACATTAAAGAAAAGAATCGCCCTCGAACGAGTGATTTGCAAGATAATAAAATTATAAATTTAAAATATGCCTTAATATCGGCATCTTACTTTAGAGGGAATAGTTCATTCGGTCAAAGACGATTCTGACACATTATCATAATAAAATAAAAGAAAGCTTTATAAATAGAAAATATTAACCCAAGGATAGAGAGCAAAATGTTGAGTATATTTAAATACATGAAAGAAATACATAATGAAGTTGTGAAATATAAGAAAACAATGTTAAATAGCTATAGCATGTTAGTTAGGAATCACAAGAGCTCTTGGGTTAATTTGGGTTACCTCTGGAAACGCATTTGCAGGTAGATGTTCGGCAGGTTTTATAATTCAGCAGCAAAATCTGGAATGTTCATATTTTGGCAGCGGCAGCAGCAGTTCCGGGGTCCGTGTGATAATTTCTGATGGTATGGAGCAGCGGCTGGCTATTCCGAGGGGACATAGCCATCTTAACGCCTCTACTCGGACATGCCAAGGTTAGCAAATTATTAGAATATTAGAACAACTCAGAAACCTTTAGACAACCCAGAATTCTTTAAAAGCTTAGAATGGAGAACAAAAGAAAAACATCCTTTTTATAGTAAAATTTAACAATAGGCTTGTCCTGGCGCGTACAAAATTATTGGACTTATCTGCTGTAATTAAATCTATCCGAATGTCTAAAGGAATTCAACATTAATTAATTTCTTTTGTTAACTTCCCCGTCGACATTCGAATTACAAACTAGATTTAATTAAAATTACTGCTACTAATTAAAGAAAACTTAAGTGGACAGCTGCTGTTTTTAGATAAACTTATATAATTAAACTATTGTCCCTCATTTATTTTAACAGAAATATTTGGGATGATTTTTATTAAATAAAACAAAAATTATTTTATTTTAAAGTGTAATATTTGAATCTACTAAACGAATATTTACTAAATGAATTTTATTTTAAATCAAAATATATTACAATGGTAATAGATCCAAACAAAATAACTAACAATTTATAATTTTGATATGTTTTAAAATGGATATCATAGTGTGTGCACAATTATGACTTATATAACTTACTTTTTAATAAATGTAAATTATGTGAACAAATACATAATTCATAATATTTTATTTTATTTGGGAATAAGTTATATATATAATACGAGCATTGTGCTCGTGGTTTAAAATTAGGCGGGATTTTCGGTATATAAGTGTATTGCAGACACACTATGATAGATTGGGGTTCAAACTAAGGTATGAGGGTAGGAAGTAGGTGAGAAAAGGTGAAATGAAGATCTGCAAAGCAGACCCTACTGTTTCAACTGTGATGTAGTTGAATATATTAATTCTTTTGGCTATAATTGAAGATCTCTTATAAAGAATTAATTTAAGGAGTTAGAATTCACATTTTATAAAAGAAGTATCATTTTTTTAAAAAGTGTATCTATGTTTAGCACAATATAAAGAGAATATTGATTTTTTTTTTTTTGATTGAAAAGTATCCTACCTTGAAGAACATATCTATGATTTCGAACCATATCATTTTAATAAAATATTATTTACTAAGGCTGTAACCTCAAGAATATGCATGTAAAAATGTGATATTAGGGACCTCTACAGGTCTTTCTCACTCAGATACAAATGTCACTCAATAAATATTGTTAACAAATGTTGTAGATATGATGATATTGAAGTCAAATGAAAACTTATAAAAAAAATAGATATTATGCATTATTGTTTGATTATTATTACTGCCATTTTTAAAAGAAGAGTAAATATAAATCATAATAAAAGATATGCCACTTGTTTTACTTAATGTGACTGCAATTTATTTAAGTTTTTTTTTTATTACTTATCAATACATGGTGTCATTGTGATGTTGTTAATTTAATTTTTTTTTTTTACTCTGAGAATATTCAAAAACAAGTTGCTACATTATTTAATTTAAGAATTTTTGAAATATTAATAAATTATTTATATTTAGTTGTTTGTAAATATAAATTAGATTCAATAAAATATTCTTTGTTTTTATTTTATATTTTGGCAAGTAATCAAGTCTCATTAGTTATACTAAATGCTGGAAGTAGGCTGTTTAAGTCTTAAGAGAGTTTGTAAAGTTAAATCCTTTCTTTTGTTTATGTTATGAGTTTGGTTTATGTAATCATAAGATGTTATTTCAAAAGCTAGTTGATTATTATATTAACTGTTAATAAATTTAGACATATAATTGAGAAAGTTTCCTGTTCTCTATTTATTTATTATGTAAATAAAAAGCCATTTTCTGTAATGATGATTTGGAGATTTAGGATTTAGAGAACTAACTTCCTTACTCTCTTTTATCCCAGTTTTATACTGTATCAATTTGAAGCATGGGTTTCTTTTATATATATATATTATTATCATTTTGAATGTTGTAATTCATGGGGTATGCTGAAGTCTTTCTTCATCACTCCTTTATACCTATGTGTACCATTACTATATATATATATAAAGCAAATAGGATTCTAAAAAATATTTTCAAACCATTATCAATTCATTGCAGGATGAACATCTTTCTAGGTTTAATAAAGTTTTTCCAATGCCTACCCTCTCTTCTCCACAACATATCAGAAAATCTTTATTTTTTCCTATCACCTCACATGTAATCTCTTTCAAATTCTTTTAAAATCTCTTAGGATCCTGCTTAAAAATTCAACTATCCATTTATTATTCTTCTAGCAATATATCTAATCCAGCTCCATTTCAGTTCCTTAATTCTTTTAATGTGGTATATCATCTGTGTATTTTGTTTTCAATCTCTTCTTGTTATTCCTAACACAAATCTCTCCATTCTTCATTAAATAGTCTAAAGTTTCTGAATTCATAAATAAGAACTGGGAAAATATAACTGTTAAAAATTTTATTTTTCAAACATATAAGATATTTCATTTTAATATTGTTACTTCTATCAAAAGCACTTCATCCAAGTTAAATTCTATAATTAATTAGATTCATTATGATTCCATCTAATTTAATCAAGATATTCATAGTTGTTAATTTTTTTAAATTCATGATTATAATCTTTATTACCTTCTTCTAAGAAAAATCCACTGAACATTACTTTAATCTTTTTAGCATTTATTTTTAGTCCTACTGCCTTATTTTCATCTAATAAATCGTGCAACATTCCCTGAAACTCTAAAATATTATTTTCAAAAACAAACACGTTATCTGCAAAATCTAAATGACTTAAGTAATCTCCATTTATTTTTAGTCCCTTAGCTTCTCCTTTTAATCTACAAAATACTTCTTGTAAAACTGCTGCAAACAATTTTGGAGATATTTTAAATCATGTTGTCATACACTCTTCTCAGTGCTAACCTTATTATTCCCATATAATCTAATCATTGCTGGTGCAATTTGACAAATGTTCTTCAAAATATGACAATATCCCAAGTTTATATCTTGATGATCTAATGTTTTAATCACTGTAGAAATGCTTATAGGATAAAATGCCTTTAACATTATCTATAAATCCAAATTATAATGGGAATTCATATTTATGAGACCTTTCTATAATTCCTCTCAATACTAAAAATATATAGGAATGTCTATATAATTAAAGTATGAAAAAAATAATAAAAGATCATGGAAATATAAAATATAGTGTATATGTTGCATTTGTGTATATATATGTGTGTGTGTTAAGTCAAAATATTAATAGAAAATTAGTGTAGCAACTTTGGGAACAAAACGAATATATTAAAAACAAGAATTTGGAAAAACAAGTAATTGGATTATAATTAAAAGAAAACTAAGTAATCACATGCAAAAAAAAAAAATCAACAAAAGAGAGAATCAATCTATGAGAAGAAAACTTTAAGTGAGATTATCAGCTGATACCAAAGAAGAGGGCAAGGACTTCATCTTATGTTTTTTACAAAGTAAACTAAATCTTAATATGATCTATCCTCATAAGTCCATAGTAGATCTAGGGACATATGTCGGTCTGCATACAACTATATTACTATTTATGTAAGTCTATGGACAATGGATATTAATTGTAAGTACTTTTTATATCTGTAGATCTCATTAACTAGATTTTACATATTTATCATTACATTGCATAATTCTTATTTATTGTAATAAGGCTGTTAAGATAATATAGTAATGTGAACTTACCTGAAAGATTAGCAATTTTATTTTATTCCTGCAATTACCAGGCAACAAATTTTCTTTTGCAATTGAATGTAATATTCCCAACCCACCCTCTCCCTCCATCTACACTACCTTAACACATATAAATAAAAACACCAATAATATTTCATCTAAACCACAATCATCAGTTGTCCAGATTATCATCTCTACCTATATATAAGCATATATAAAAAAACCTCAACTTTATAACTTCAACTACTTCACACTCCAACTCTTCAACCGTCCATCCAATTGAAAATCTGATGATGGAATGTAGTAATCTAATTTGTATTGCGGATTTATAGTAACTTAGGCATAAATCTACTAATTCCAAAATATGAACTATAACTTTTTTATAATGGCTAACTTAGATTTTGTACATCTTAGTTTAACCTAAGTTGCCAAAATCTTCCCTTTTTAAATAATCAACTCTTCTAAATTTATATTTAATTAATAAAATTTTTACTTTATACAAAAAAAAAAAAAAAAATTGTTAGCTACTTGTATAACTTCTAATCATATTTAAATATTAATATTCAATGTTGAATGTAGTTAATAAAATGTTAAATTCATGCAGCAATAATTCTAAAATTAAAATTGTTAAAAAATAAAATATTTAATAGTTTACATCTAAAAATCATTACTGTGAAAAAAAAAATTCAAAAATACTTTTTTTTTTTTTTTGCCTGGCAATATAAATTTTCTTATATATATATTTAGAAAGAAAAAAAAAGAAAGACTATTATTAGATGTTTTTTTAAAAAAAAGAATCAATAAAATCTGCTTTCTTAGCTTTTCATAAAAAAAAATAAAAACTGTATATATATATATAGAGAGAGAGACTGAAATGAAAACAAACAGTTATAAATAAAAAATTAGCAACCTTAATGACTGCAATCTTACATTATCTTTACATTAATGACTTTTTTAAAAAAAATGTTTTATCTACTAATTAGAGAGAAAAGAAAAAGACCATTCAAGATCACCTTCTCCTTCCGCCCCTAACATTTTCTTTTAGTATAAGAAAAAAATTTTAAGAATCCTTACAAATGTAATCGTTATGATTATGAAATCTCTTTCAAATAACTTTCAAGAGATTTAAAATACTGTTTTATTCATATACCCTCATAAAAGAAATACGGTAGTGCTTTAAAAATATATATTATTAAGCAAAATTGGTAAGGGAAGGAATCAATTTTTCTGTCTTAAGTTTAAGACACGCATACTTTTAATTCAAAATGAAAAAAAAAGTAAATCCGTATTAAATTCACGATTCTGCAAAATAAAGCCGTCTGCATGCAATACTATATATATATTTTATGGTGTAAAAAAAACTTATTTAAATTTAGAATATATCTCTAAACAATGAAATGTTAAAATAAATTATGTTAAAAGATATCAAACAATAGCATCAACAGGTGTCGCGATTAATAATAAAGATTCAGAGCATCAGAGCTCTGCTTCCTTAAAACAGTCAACAAAAAATTCAACAGACTGCTAAGCTAACTTGCAATTAGAAGACATATATAATGATATATTTTTAAAAACAGAGTTCAGAATTGTTCAGCTACAATATTTTAGTTACTCTATAATAGATGTAAAAATTGAACAACAAAAGGGATAGTAAAAATACTTTTTTAAACTGCGGTTGAAGCAAAAATCTTTTGTGAATAGTATGAATAACCAAAAAAATAAACATGTACAAATAAATTAGATAAGATCTAAAGTTTAAATTGAGTGATAATTATAGATTAAATAAAATTTTATTTAGTTCACATTATGTCATAATAAAACTCATTAAAAAAATTGTGTAATGACAAAAAGATTGAAGATAAAAAAGACAACAACCAGCCATGAAATGAACCCAATAATGAACGTGCACTGAAGAATCAATATTAGCAGTGATATTCATATGATTAACCAATAGTGACATGATAATAGCTAATAACTTTTACAATATGTTTTGCAATATTATAATTTGTTAAAATTAACTCATGAATTAATTTCTGTAAAATCTTCTAAATATGTTTACTAATATAAAGACAATCAGTCACAACAGTAGGAGGAACATTAACAATATAAACAATTAAAATAATAACATTGTTTGGATTTCTGCATACAGTATGAATTCCCTGCATAGTTTTGTAAAATAATGTACAAATCAATTTTATTTTAAGTAATTATTAGTTGATTCTATGAAAAATTATAATTAAAAAAAAATCCATTTTCTTCTATTTAAAAGTTTACTATTCAGAAAAATTAATTTGGAAATATTATATGAATTATTCACAAAAAGTGAATTTATACTAAAACAAAGTATTAATAATTTTCTCAGCTTACTTACAACATCTACATTAAAAATAATAATTTACTCTATCCACACCAAACCATCTAGTATAAGTTTTGAGTAAATAACATATACTAGAAGATAAGGTCAGGTATATTGTTTCTAGCTATTGACTTTTACCAATGACAAGTTCTTAATTTATACCATGGATTCAGAAGCCATCTGTATTTCTTTTATATTAACTAACATAATGATCTGAGGTTCAAATGTTCTAAAATTATGAACTCAAAAATATAGTTATATAAGTATGATATTAAGTCAGCAACTATATAAACATTTATAACTTTAGTTATATGCTAACAATAGTCAATTTTGATTCTTAAGAAAAGATTGACTTACATTAGGGCTATTCAATCTTTTTTGTATACACCTTCTATGTTTATTAGTAAAGCCAAATTATTCATATACTAAAAAAAAAATACAATGTTTACAATGTGATTTTAATATTCACTTAACATATCAAAATGGCAACTTACATAATAAAATAGAAATAAAATTAGAAATTACACTATTGAGATTTTTAACATTGTGCTTTAACAATTTTTTTTCAAAATCAGAATTGTAAGAGCAATTAACCATTCATTAATTTAAATGAATATGAATGGAAAATTATAATATTAGGAGTTTATGATATGAATGAAGACATTCCTCTAAATATTAAAGATGAACCTGTTAAACAATTAGATGATGAAACTCTAAAAATTGGAATATCTAGAGAAATAGATATGTCTGGATATTTTAATGGAGGAATAAATAGAAGAAGAAAACACAAAACTATAGAATAGTATGGTGAAGATAAAATAAATGATAGCAAAATGCATTTAATTAATATATGTAATTTAAATAATTTGAAGATACTGAATTGTTTTTAGCAACAAAATACATGAAACTTCAAAACCACGTAGATTTATAGTATGACAGATCATGAATTTCAAAGTACGAGATGTAAAGTATATAAAAGACTATCAAATAGTAGAGATCACAATTTTCTTACAATGAAAATCAATGTTTCCTTTCAGAATAAAGTCAGATTTAAAGAATACTGAACAGGATAAACTAAAAAAGAAGAATATTAGTTACATGATTTAGAACATGAGAATAGATAAAAAATTATAATTAAAAAACAACTTTAAATTCACAGAAGTTTATAATTATACAAAAAAAGGGTATTACATGCACTGCAAGAAAAGCATTGTGTACAATGAAAATGATTATAAAAAGAACATATTAATGCAATGGGGAGACAGAAAATGAGATAGAAGAAAAAAGACAATAGTATCAGAAATATTTAAATATTGAAACAAATAAAGATGGGATTAAATACAAAAAATTCCAACCAAAGGTATGAAAAAAAATAATAGAAAAGAAAAATGAAATAAAGAAAAAGAACTGTAAAATGACTGATTCATATTTGTATGGAAAATAAAGCAATTAAAGCTATAAGATGTTTAAAAATTTAAGATAAGTCAAAAGAACAGATATAATATCGCCAATTATAATAAAGAAATGGAAACCATATTTTGAGAGTTTGTTAACAAAAAATAAGATTTCAGAAGATAGATGAAAAACAAAATATATAAACAAGAGAATATTCTATAATATTAAGAAATATAGAAGTGATAATTTCATTTCAATTAGTTTAAAATTGAAGAGAAAAAATATTTCAATATTTAATTGGGTTACGCATTTAATAATAATGAGACTTTCTGAATAGAAAATGTTATATAATACAACAATTTATAAAAAGAGCAGAAAGAACAATCTTGAAAACTATTAGAGAAATAGTTATTATTGTCATGTGTCACATATATGTGAAAATTCTGGAAAATAAAATTGTAACTGAATATAATAGTTTGGAAGCAGTAGAATAAGCAGATTTCACAGAAGGGAGATTTACAATAGATCATCTGTTCTGTGTGACCCAAGTAACAAAAAGAAAAATAGCAAGAAATCAACCGATACATCTTTTATATTCAGACTTTAAAAAAACATACTACAGTAAACTCTCAACAGATTGTGAGTATATATATATTATATAATGGTAAGAGTGTACATGATGATTTGGTCATGAAACAAATTATTTAATAATACATATCTTAAAAAAATATGTCCCGGAAGCTCACATGGTCAAACTATACAACAGTAAATGATTATTGAGTAGTGTGGGAAAAAAGACATAGGCATGGCTTTATATACATACCAACTTATAAACAATATATGTAATTAAAGGGGATTTGAACCCACACTTTCAAGCTCCCTACAGTCATTCACACTATAAAATACCAATAATCTTTTATCATGTAATTCCAATGATAAAATATCATATACACACACAAAGGAGGGATCACATCTCTTAATTATATTATTTGAATCAGAGGGTGAGTTTTATAGATCATCGTTTATACAAACTATATATTTAATAATTAATCAAATTCAAGAGCATAAACATTATATGTATTCTAAGATGGCGATGATAATATTATTTTTATAAATTTATTCTGGAGCCAAAAAGGTATTTTAATGTGTTAAAGATAAATTATTATCATTATTATTATATGAAACTATAATACTAACATTTAATATCTCAGGATATTCTAGATAAAGACAAGTGAATAACATTTAAGTGACCAAATAAGTTGAAGTAGCAAGTGTAATCTTATCATCAAATAAAATATTGTTCAATTTTTTAAAAATAAAAATAAACAATTTATTTAAATTAAGAAAAAAAAATTATACATGCTTAAAAAAATATATATTTTAATGATGAAGACTTCTTTTTAATTGAAATATCAAGATATTCATGCATATAGAACTAATGATTTATGAAGCTATTATTCACATACTCAAATTCTGTGAACTTGATAAGATTAGGCACAAATCATTATCATCATTTATATTGATAATTTACAAACTATTCAATTTTTTATATGTATGTTTCCATACAAATAATCAAATCAATACTTTTTTATCTTAATATTCTTTGCATAAGTATTTAATTTTAGCAGTAGCCCATTTTATTCATAATGAACCTCCAAAGATGATCTGTTATAAAAATATCCTCATGCTAAACACATATACATATATGTCAAAAAATTTAAGTTATTTATATCTCTTATTAATATTAGATCTGCATATTCTTATGTTAAGAATATAATAAAATATTTAGTCTGTAATCTAAAACACAGTTATTAACACATCACTTCAGTTATATTCTTTAACAACCAACCTTGGAAACTATTTATCAAACAAAATCTTAATATTATAAATGCCAACAAAGATTAATGGTTGTTTAACTCCTTCCCCCAATTGTATTATCAATGCACCTAAATAAAACTCATCCCCCATTGACAATTCAGTATATTTATACAAAATAAATTGTTACTGACAAGTAATAAATAAAATTTCAATCACCTCATGAGACCTTTTCTTTTATCAATGTTGTACACACACACTTTATAATATATATTTGTAATCAAATGACAAATTCGATCTTTTCTATTCTTTTTTTTAAAGTGCTGTTAGAAACATTATATATGTTGTGCCATTACAATTTAGTCATTAGCTAAATTTATAGTAATGTGCATGAGAGAAAATGAACAAAAATCATCATCACATTTTTATCTAAAAGGAAGTTGTGGGGCATCCAAGTTTAAACCCTACAAGGTCCAGTTCTAAATGCTTTAGACAGAAAGAGAGTGGGTCAACAATTATATTCTTTATTTGTTTGTGTGTTAATAAAACTCAAACAGAATGGTCCACACATTTAATTATTTAATATTTGATTTTTTTCTGTTAAAAAGCAAAGTTGCACATATATAGGCAATGTATGTGTAAACTATTTAATAGTTTTATATTTCAAATATTCAACATTTTAACTTTCTTTAAAACTAACCTATGCTTGATCAATTCTAATATCTTATTCTATACTTCTATCTTGCTTTTCTATAATTGTAATTGGGATTTAAAAGCTAAGGATTTAATTTTAAATATTAGGGTTATAATTACTAAGCTAGCAATTATATTATTTAATGTCAGTTTATGAATGATGTGAAATGATAAAGTATGTGTGTACATTACATACAGAAATTTACATTTATTAAATACTGAAAGAAAAAGAAGGGTTAAATCTGTCAAATTATTTTTTTTTTTTTACAATTTTATGTTAAAAGAGGAAATCTGTTGAATCAGATATCTATTTTTGTAGCAATTTTGTTTTTGTAAATGATTGTTTGTCACTTTGGGAGCTTAAGCTGGGTGGGAACTCTAATTTTGAAATTGTCTTATCTTAAGATTAAAGGAAAGAAACTCCAATTTTAGATATTACAGATATACATGAAAAAGGAAAAAGAATTAAGTCTATTTTTTTTTTAAGACAAAAGTGTCTGAAAACCAGGTGTGTGATTTTTTGGGTTGGTCAAAAATAGCAATTCACACTATCACTCTAATTGGGTGAGTTGACTCAAAAATCGGATATAAAAGCAGTCTGGAAAATCAGTTGAGCTATTAGATTATTGTTATTATAATATATTGTGAGAGAGACCTTTTAAAAATTATTGAAACTAAAGCAGACAAACATTTTTAATTCTGCTAGATAACTTTTCTTTTGAAAATCATTTTTTATGAAGTTTTGAATGTTGAAAATATAAGAAATGACGGGGTAGAAAAATTATATATGTGTCCCATCAAGACCTGACCATCGTGGAGCTGCAGATCATATAGGAAAGAAAAGATGTCTTGTCTGAATAATAATATTCTACACCTTTCAACTGACCAAAGAAATAAGATGTTTTTAAATAGAAAGAAGAAAACATTCACCTGCATTCGAAGGAGATCAGAAAGATGAATTAATCTAATGATAAATATTAATCATCAAGTCCAATTAATTGTTCAAGCAACTGAGTTTAAAACCCAGGAAATTTATAAATGTGAAAACAACTGCTGTATTTCATCCACTAAAAGAATCGTGCTTGACAGGAAGAGAAGAAAAATTAATATAAAGATTTCTAAATTGTCCACTAAAGCAAATAACCTCAATAGGATCATCATCATCAAATAATTATACACTTTAAGAAAGAGATTGTTCCAAAGAAACACGGAAATTGTTGCTGCCAAAGAGAGACATTAAACAAGAGAAATTTGACTCATTAGAAGTCGCTACAAAGAACTGGTAGTATAAAATTTTTTTTTGATATATTTTCTTTATATCAGTCTTAATAAAATTTTAGCTATAAGGTGGTGTAGTTTATTTAAAGAACTTTTAAAGACAATTCAGATCGATTAAAAACAATAATTTCTTGAATGTATCAAAATTATTTGTTTATTAATTTACAGTTATGAAATATTAATGTATAAAATAATTTTTTGTATTATTATTTTGGTTTTAAAAAATATTTTTGTTATTATGGGGATAAAACACGCACATACATAATAATATTTTTATATGTGTATAATTGTGTGCGAATGTGAAGTAATAAGTAGTGGTAAAATATTAAATTACTTTGTTTTAAGAAAGTATAGGTTTCAGCTTAGAAGGGAGGGGGAGAAAATAATTTAAAAGTTGTTCGGTAAAACTTGCTCTTTCAATTCTACTAACATTTTTTTTAACATTCTGCTTACATGTTAGATTATAAGGTATGTGTGCCAATGAGTGAATATTTTTTTTTATATGAAATACTTTTCTTGTGGATGGAACATTTTAACAAATCGGTTACCCAATTTAATACAATATACTTTTGAAATACATTTACGGGAAAGGGGGAAGAATTTAAAATTTAATGTTATGATTTTAAAAGAGTCGATTATGATTGTTGATGTTATTGTTAATATAAATTTTCATGTAAATATAGAAATTTTTATGTATATGTTAGAAATGCAGTAATAAATATTAGTTTATGTTATTAAACGAGGCATATATAGTTCATTAAGAGTAGTCTTTATCAAGTGTGATCATTCATCATCAATGGTTGAATATTAGTTGTTTAAGATATGATTAAATATGCTAAGATTAACAATAATTATGAATTTCTTTATAAAAATTAGGTTTTATGTTTAGGCTTAGTCCTAAAGCTGTGGTTGAAACCATTATCATTATCGTTATCATTATCGTCATCATCATCATCATCATCATCATCAACGTTTTAATTAATGAGCTGTTTAAATGTTTAAAGGCCATAAATAAATATTGATTTCATAGTATTTAGTGATTTCTTAGTATTATTATAACCACCATCCCATCGTCTATTTCATGCAAGGATGAGTGAATTGCCATTCTAAATTAATAGTAATCTGAGCTAGTGAAACTTATAAAAAAATATTGAAACACATTTGTTATGCTAAGGTCTAAGAAATGATTTCTGTCTAAGGAATTCCACTTCAGTTTAAAGATGTTTTAGGCTACCTAGGTGTTTACTTAAATATTAGTGCATACAGTGTTCTGGGTCTAAAATCAAAATCATACATTTTGTAAGAAATAAAGTACCAAAAGGGATTCAAACCCGGTACATGTGAAAAGGTTATTAGATATAACTGTGTCTAGATTCAGATAATCTAGTGGCACCCTGATAGACCCTATTCACTTGTTGTTCACTTAGACATGCACTTAACATCAAACCAAGAAATGAAAGTGAGTAAAATCTACAGTTGGATATACCTGAGTTATAGTAGTCGTTCTTAATAATTTGTTTATAGCTATTGATATTGTGATATCTTGAGATTTCTAATTATAGAAATAGGTTTCATTTAATCCAATGACCCTTAATATGATTGATAACTCAGTCGGATCTCTTTGTTTAATAGCCACTACTCAGGTATTCTTCTCATAATTTAATTTAAGCTACAATGTTTTTCGTTTATTAGTTACAAGATTTATATTTGAATCTTTTCTTAATTATTTAATACATTTGGATCGTTTGATCATCTTTATTAAGTTACAATGAATATTAGAATATTTGAAACTAATAATATTTGGATTTTTGACAAATCCAATGATATTTTAAAATACAATTGAATTTCACTTTAATTATTGTTACAATGGACCTTTTTTGAGCCACTTTAATTAGTTACAATATATTGGTATAATTTCTTACTTTTTGTTGTTCTTTTTTTGAAAGCAGATAAAAGCCAAAGTATTTAGTAGACTCTTATTATGTTATGGATGCAAAGATTTAAAGATCATAGTTAGTCAATTGATGCCAGGGAAACTTGGAAGTAATCTGATCTCTGATAAACAAAATGGCCATTGCTTGTGATGTTAGACATTGTCATAGTCCTTGTTATTCTTGCTGGAGAACTATCTAGATGAAATGGCAAATTGCAGCAGGAGTGAAAGTAACCCCGGGGTTCCCAAGTTTATTTTCCTAACCTGCCAGTCTTTTGGTCAGCAGCAACTGAAGTGAAATTCCTATTATTTTACTGAAAAGAAAGAAATGAACAGTTAGCTTTTATCTGGTTGCTATCTAAGAAAAATTAACAAAAATTTTTTGGTCTCCCTTAACAACCATTCTAACAGCACGTGGAATACAAAATGTACTTTAAAAGTACAACACTGATCAGTTTCTCAAATTTAGGGAAAAATATTGAAATCAAATTTACAATGACTAATATTATGTATCCATTTCAATTTTTTTTTATTTAACTTAATATAATAAATTAACAAAACACTTTTGACAAAATTAAAATATAACAATATGCAGTAAATATTTATCTCTTTGTAATTCAATTGTTACTATCTTTTATGTGTGTATTTTCATTTTACTACATATTTATCTTTTTATAATTTTTTTTTTTTCCCTTTTTTTTAAAGTTATTTTTACATAACTGACCTTTGGTATTATTCATTCAATCTATAATACATTTCATCTTGATGTTATTTATTATTATCATAAAAATATTAATAATAGAAAACACTATCAACACACATAGTCCAATATAAAAATACAGCTAGAACACCATCATCACAAACCTTCAGAAAAACACTATAAATATCTATTTATAAAAAAATATATAACCAATTAATTCTATGATCAAGCTTAAGAATCTCATGTCTTTTAAATGACATGATGGAAACAACCATCATAATATACATATGTATCATATGGGAACAACCACCATATATATATATTATATAATTTCTTAATTGCTTTAACAAAATTAGATTTATGTTTATTAATTTTAGACTTACTCACAATCTTTTGAAAAGATACTATAGTATGTCTTTTTTAAGTCTATATATACAATATCTATCTGTTGATTTCTTGCTATTTTGTTTTTGTTTCTTGGATCACACAAAACAGGTGATCTATTGTGGATCTTCTGTCTGAAATCTGCTTGTTCTTCTGCTTCCAAACTACTATATTCAAATACAATTCTTATATATATATATATATATATTATTTCAGATAATATAAGTGTAATCAAAGGATTTAAATAAGGGATGTTGTATCTAGAACAAGTTTTTAAAATAGAGGAAAAAAAATGTGAGAAAATATAAGCTCCTCTACATAAGAAATATATAGTGCTATACTGATGATTAAATAGTTTTGACTCAAAATTGAGATGTTTTAAGTTATATGACTAAAAAATTAAAACAGTAGTATAGACAATGGGGTACAGAAATAAATATAACAAAATCAAAATATACATATAAGAGAAAACATAACAAGATAAAATATTGAAAGATGAACAGCAAATTAGAAAGTGTAAAGTACCTAGGCATGAATATCACACAATAGATGAAGTTATAAGAGAAAGAAATGTGCTTAGTAAAAAAAAATCCAGAGCAATATTAAATGGGAAATTATGGGATCAAAAATATCAAATCTCAATAAAGATGAATATATGACACAAGAGAAAAAAATAACTGGAAAAGAAGTTTAGTCACTTGAAGAAATGAAAAAGGAATTGATAACCACAGAAATGGATTAATATTAAAGAATTATAGGAGGATCAAAGAGAAAGTGCACAAGCAATAAAAACAATTTGAGAAATAATAAACACATTATAATAGATGACATCAGAAAAGGCAATTGGAATGATATGAAGATGAAGAAAGGATGTCTCAGGAAAGATTATCAAAATAGATATTAAACTGGATACCATCAGGAAAATAAAAAGAGGCATTCCAAAAGAACTTGGAAAGATGGATTAGATAAAGAAATTGGAAACAAAAATTTGAAGAATTGTTGTTGGACAGAGAGGCATGATGATTGGGAATTGGAAGACGACATACAGTATTATAGTTGAATATAAAAAAAAGAATAGATAATAATCATTATTATCAATCAAGGAATTCACTGGGTGAAGAATTTTTGATTTTATAAAATTCATTTGCAAATATTGACTGTATTAAAAGTTAAATATGAAGCAACTTTTTTCACTTTGTATATTATATATGTGACAGTTTGGTAGAGGAAAAGAGATCTATCAATAAATGTAGATATTTACTAGTTGAGCAAGCCTGATATATACCAAACAAAGTATCATATACCATCAACTCTATTGGCAGCAAAAATTCATTTTAAATCTCAGACTAGTTCCTGGATGGTGCCCTCTAACTAATAAAGAACAGTGAATTTATATATCTAGTAATATCTTTTACTTTTTTTATACTACATGTTTTATTTAATTTCATTAGTTTTTTTTAATTCAACTGAATATCATTATAAATGAAAATATATTTTTAAAAAAATGCATTCAATTTTTCAAAATAATTACCTTTTTATGTAAATATATAAAAGATAGTATTTATTCCATGTTTTCCTTTTTTTATGTATTTTCTTAATTTGGATAGCATATAAACAAAATTAATGGTTTAACTTTTTTTAAAAAGGTTAATTGTATTATAAAAACTTAAAAAAAAACTTTTAACTAATTTTAATTTGATTATACATCATTTACAAATATGTAGATCACCATCATTCGTTATCTACTCTGATGTATGCTTCATACTACCTCTATCTTTTTCATGACTTCTATATCTTAAGTTTTTTTAATTTAAATAAGCAAAATCAAGTTTTCATTGACATCATTTAACATATTGTTCTCCAATTCCCATCTTCTTCAGATATAAATTTATCTGATACATCTTTCAAAATACAAATCAATTCTTTTTCTCCTTTTTTAACAATTTCTGCAATTTTTAAATAACTTTTTTCTTAGAGTTGTAATCAATGATTATTACGTAAGTTAAATATATGAAACTTTTCTTTTTGTAAAAAAAAAAAAAGAAAATGAAACTTTAGTGACATACTAAAATACACCTATTTTGAATTTCAGAGTATTATCAAATTTATGTTTTATAAATGATATATTATTAAAATCATCATATTAACAATAGAATTTAAAAGATAAAAGTAGCAATGTTTTGTGATTAATATGTTTGTAATTAATAAATGAGTTTAGTTTGCAAATCAGTAAACAATATTTTCCCCTCTCTTTTTAATATCAATTAAATATAAATTATTAATTGATAATTTTGAAAGATGAACAAATTTACAACAATTTGCTTCCACACCTAAAATAAAATTATGCATAATGAAATAATTGTAAAAAAATATTAACTATAATTTAAAAAAAAAAAAACTTTTTGTATTTTTCAAAACTTATAATTTAAGTCAATTATTTTATATAGCACGATGTTTTTTATAAACAATAATATTTAAACAGCATTAAACTGTTGCACGTGCGCTTTTAATACTAACACTTCAACCACATGATAAAGTCTTTGGAAAAGATAGAATGGCCATCTATCTTTTCGAACCCAAACGCTTTTGTATCTCATTGTTAAAATGATTTTCATTTACCTAATCAATCTTTGCAAATCAGCCTAAGATTAAGCAAGATATGAATGCACTTCAGTGTTCTTAATGCTATATGCTCAGCTTTCTTTTTTTTTCTTTTTTCTATACTAACATCCAATTCCTTCCTAATGCTTTTTTCTTGATTATTAATTTCAAATCCGTACAAAACAAGATAGAACACTTCTAAATACAATCTTACTTTCAACAAATTTATAAAAATTATTGAGATATTTACAAAGAGTATTTATTATTTGCAATAGTTGCAGTTAATAGTAACTAATTTTTTAAAAATAATATTCAAAATTAAGTAAAATTTAATAATCAGATTATAAATATATAAACATATATCAATGCTTAAGTAATTGTAAATGCTTTTCCAAACTTTGTCAAATTTTTAATTTATTTTTCAAATGGAGATATTCTCTCTTTCAATTACATTAAAAATTTATCTCAATTAATCTAAGATCCTTCACTTACAAATACTTTTTCAATAAACAAATTTTCATTTAACTTTATATGTAGTTAAAATAGTGGGGGGGGGTGTATTAATAATTATCAAATAAATTAGATAAAAATAAAAATAGCTGTGAAATAATGAAAGATTAAAGCTAGAATAAAACAAAAATAATGAATTAAAAAATTGAAATTTTGCCATCATGAAAAACATGTCAAAAGTTATATTATTATTTTTTTTCTCCTTTTATTTTCTTTGCATTTCTTCATGTATATTGCTTACAATAACTCCTTTCATATACACTTTAATGTAAAAAAAAATTTTTTTCAATGATTCCTTTATTTTCCTGACAGTTTCAGCTGTCCTGCAGTCTTCATCAGAGCGATCTTACTCTCCCCAATTCCTTTATTTTCCTGATAGTTTTGACAGTACTGCAGTCTTCATCAGAGTGATCTTATTCTCCTCTACCTTTATTTTCCTGACAGTTTAGACTGCAGGACAGTCAAAACTGTTAGGAAAATAAAGGAATCGTTAAAAAAAAAATTCCATGAAAGTGTATATGAAGGGAGCTGTTGTAAGCAATACATATACAATTATATTAAAGTCATTATAAAATTTTATATGTGAATGGCATTTTTGATAACATCTATAAAACATAAAGTTCAACACATAAACTGTCAAACAGAAAAAAATGATTCAACTGAATTGAAATTCACTGATAAATAAAACATTATATGGAAAGCATATCATTTTATTTCCATGAAAGATATTAAGTAGAATATCATAATTTTAACTGTAATAGATTAATTCTTTGTATGACAGTCATGTAATTATAAATTGCCACTTTCTAATAATATTAAAGAAAGGGTATTATTTGTATCTTGATTCAAACCCAATTTACTATTGTGATATATATTGTAAAGAATGGAAAAGATCCACCCTTTCCATTAAAGTGCCATTTACGTTTTTAAAAAAATATCTTTGATTTGGTTTTTATGTAAAGATTTGTATATAGGTTGTTATTGTTGTTAATTATTTTTATTGTCTTTTGGTTCATTTTTATTTGTTTATTTATAGTTGATATATGCTTTGTTTTGTGATGGTGAGATTTTAATAGCAATGGATATATATATAAATTCGTGAGTGTGTATGTATATAAATAATTATCAATAGTAGCATTTAAATTGCTATTTATAATTAGATTGTATTTTTATTTTTGGAAATTATTAGGATGTAATGTTAGTATTTTGGTTATTTATTTATTTATTTTATAGATTGCAAAAATAAATTTTTCAATGTAATATTTTTTTTTTATTGATATTATTTTTGTTTTAGTGTTTAAAAAAATATTTTAAAATCAACAATCGGCAGTATTAAAAATTTTTAAGTCAGCACATGAGCTGTAACAATAGGAAAAAGATTACTATAGAAACACAGAAAATAATCACTATAAAACAGAAAAGAAAGAAGTCATAACTTTATTTTGTCTATTCCACAAATTCTTCTTTTGGATATCAATATAATAACTACTGGACCAAATGATTGGCTAAGTAAACTTTACTATCCAATGGCAATTTCAGCCCTTTTGCCTATCTTATTTCACTATTGGAGTCCAGTAAAATATGCAGCTTAACACCGAACCTGCATTTGTAAACAAACTTAAAAAAATAGCTATATTTTTTTTTAACCTTTAAGTTTCTTTTAATGATCCTAAGCTTAATATCCACATCAATTTATTTCTACAGCTTAATATAAAGAGAATGGCAGGAATTAATTGCTTCAACAAAAGAAAAATCTATAAATTCATGTGTTGCTAATATGTATACATATTTAAAGTTATTTCAAATACTATGGAATAGAGCTGAGATCAAATATTTTTAAAGTAAACAAGATACTGGAAATATTGAAAGAATTTGCAGTTACGGCAGTAATTAAAATCATTAAATATATTCATTCATTAGTTGACTTTTATTTATTTATGTTAATCTTTACAAAAGTATATACATATGTGATATCTAAAATTAGCTTATAATTTTCTTTTTAAATTTTTGATTTAATAATAATAATGAAAGTCAATTTTTAATATATATATATATTGTTTTGTCATAAATTTCATATGTTAAATTGCGCAAATGGATTAGTAATTGAAAATGATTGTAATAATATATTTTTTTAATATCATTAAATGATTGTATTTGATCCACGTTTTACATATATAGACATTTATTAAATGATAAATGTCATGTATAAATTAAATTGGAAAACAAATAAAGTACATTAATTTGCATAGGAGTTATATATAAATATGCAAAATATAATAGAATCATAAACAGTGAGGATTGCCAATTCCTCTACAAGCTTTATGATAAATGCTTAGCCAGAGCCAGCACTTAAAATATCTCTGTCAGGAACCCCTCCCCAAACCCCTGACCATGGTTTCATGCTTTGGCACTCCTCAGAGAGGTGTCAGGGTAGGTTCAGACACTAGATCTAAAAATACCAACCCAAAGCCAAGCACTTATCTAAAAGTTATCCATTGAGTGAAAAATCTGAAATTTTCAGACATCTACATGTCTTCAAACCCAGCTATCCAACTCTAATAGCTACATGGGGCTGATAGATTTTCAGCCATACCATATATTAGTAGTCATAGCAATATAAAATTGCATAAGACATTTGGCAGAGACTATAAATAGTCAAAATAAGAGTCAAAGAACCAATTCATAGATCACATGACCCTATCTCTTAAGCTTGTAAGTTATAAACAGTGAGGATTGCCAATTCCTCTACAAGCTTTATGATAAATGCTTAGCCAGAGCCAGCACTTAAAATATCTCTGTCAGGAACCCCTCCCCAAACCCCTGACCATGGTTTCATGCTTTGGCACTCCTCAGAGAGGTGTCAGGGTAGGTTCAGACACTAGATCTAAAAATACCAACCCAAAGCCAAGCACTTATCTAAAAGTTATCCATTGAGTGAAAAATCTGAAATTTTCAGACATCTACATGTCTTCAAACCCAGCTATCCAACTCAAATAGCTACATGGGGCTGATAGATTTTCAGCCATACCATATATTAGTAGTCATAGCAATATAAAATTGCATAAGACATTTGGCAGAGACTATAAATAGTCAAAATAAGAGTCAAAGAACCAATTCATAGATCACATGACCCTATCTCTTAAGCTTGTAAGTTATAAACAGTGAGGATTGCCAATTGCTCTACAAGCTTTATGATAAATTCTTAGCCAGAGCCAGCACTTAAAATATCTGTCAGGAACTCCTCCCCAAACCCCTGACCATGGTTTCATGCTTTGGCACTCCTCAGAGAGGTGTCAAGGTAGGTTCAGACCCTAGATCTAAAAATACCAACCCAAATCCAAGCACTTATCTAAAAGTTATCTATTGAGCGGAAAATCTGAAATTTTCAGACATCTACCATGTCTTCAAACCCAGCTATCCAACTCAAATAGCTATATGGGGCTGATAGATGTTCAGCCATACCATATATTAGTAGTCATTGCAATATAAAATTGCATAAGACATTTGGCAGAGACTATAAATAGTCAAAATAAAAGTCAAAGATCCAATTCATAGATCACATGACCCTATCTCTTAAGCTTGTAAGTTATAAACAGTGAGGATTGCCAATTGCTCTACAAGCTTTATGATAAATTCTTAGCCAGAGCCAGCACTTAAAATATCTCTGTCAGGAACTCCTCCCCAAACCCCTGACCATGGTTTCATGCTTTGGCACTCCTCAGAGAGGTGTCATGCTTCGGCACTCCTCAGAGAGGTGTCAGCGTAGGTCCAGACACTAGATCTAAAAATACCAACCCAAAGCCAAGCACTTATCTAAAAGTTATCTATTGAGTGGAAAATCTGAAATTTTCAGACATCTACATGTCTTCAAACCCAGCTATCCAACTCAAATAGCTATATGGGGCTGATAGATCTTCAGCCATACCATATATTAGTAGTCATTGCAATATAAAATTGCATAAGACATTTGGCAGAGACTATAAATAGTCAAAATAAGAGTCAAAGATCCAATTCATGGATCACATGACCCTACCTCTTAAGCTTGTAAGTTATAAACAGTGAGGATTGCCAATTCCTCTACAAGCTTTATGATAAATGCTTAGCCAGAGCACGAAACCATGGTCAGGGGTTTGGGGAGGGGTTCCTGACAGAGATATTTTAAGTGCTGGCTCTGGCTAAGCATTTATCATAAAGCTTGTAGAGGAATTGGCAATCCTCACTGTTTATAACTTACAAGCTTAAGAGATAGGGTCATGTGATCTATGAATTGGATCTTTGACTCTTATTTTGACTATTTATAGTCTCTGCCAAATGTCTTATGCAATTTTATATTGCTATGACTACTAATATATGGTATGGCTGAAGATCTATCAGCCCCATATAGCTATTTGAGTTGGATAGCTGGGTTTGAAGACATGTAGATGTCTGAAAATTTCAGATTTTCCACTCAGTAGATAACTTTTAGATAAGCACTTGGCTTTGGGTTGGTATTTTTAGATCTAGTGTCTGAACCTACCCTGACACCTCTCTGAGGAGTGCGAAATCATGAAACCATGGTCAGGGGTTTGGGGAGGGGTTCCTGACAGAGATATTTTAAGTGCTGGCTCTGGCTAAGCCTTTATCATAAGCTTGTAGAGGAATTGGCAATCCTCACTGTTTATAACTTACAAGCTTAAGAGATAGGGTCATGTGATCTATGAATTGGATCTTTGACTCTTATTTTGACTATTTATAATAGAATCATATTTACAAATTTCTATCATTATTTAGTAATTGTCTTAACTCTTCAATTATTTTAATTATATTGTTAGATGTATTTTGAAAAGTATGGATCAAGTTATAGTAATAAATATTAGAGTTATAGATTAATATCTCCACATGTCTGTTATTTAGAAATTGTCTTTTATATATATATTGCCTATACATAAAGGCCCATATGATATATATATTTTTTGTGCTAGGCATTTAATAAAGCCTTGAGTTGATAAAGTTATGAAGTAAATGTTGAACTTTGGGCTAGGATATAATCCTTATATTAATAAGAATCCCAAGTAGTTGATGTTCATAATAAAAGATGTGGTTCAAAGTAAAATAAAATAAATAAATCCTTATAGCATAATGGGAAAGCACTTTTTAAATTGTTTTTTTGTATCATTTTGTAGGTCGATCCAGCTTTAAAGAAATACATCTATACTCTAAATTATTAATTTAACAAGCTACTGCTAAATAATTTATTTATTTATTTATTTATTTATTTATTTTTACAACAGTTTTATACAATTCCTATGTAAAATATAAGTTTCAATTTATGTTTATTATCAGTAAATCTTTTATTTGATTTATATTTAAAAAATTGAACTTTTGAAAAGCAAATCAGTTTTTGTGTTTTTCACATATATATTTATGCTATTTCAGAATATCAAATCACAATCTTGGACTAAAGCTTATATCATTTGTTTTATATAAAAAAAATTACTTGTGTGTTTTCATTTAAAATTTATTTATATCTGTCTTCTCTTTTTAGTGAAGAAGTTATTAGTTAATTTGGCAAATTCATCCATCAACTAAATGGTAATATTGTGCATTAGTTAATTATTTATATAAGCCATCATTAATTGATATATTAAATCACATATAATGTTGTTTGTGAACATATATATTGGATTCAACAAAATTCCCTTGGTTCCAATCTATATTTAGTAAATAATCAAATTGTTAGTTAAGTTAACCCTGAGAATTAACCAGTTAATATGCCGTAGTCAATGCTCTTTTGTATCTAGGTTTATTTTGCATATGGCTAGCCGAAGTAACAATATAAGTAGTTGTTAACGTGCATTCACTCATGTGTAATATATTTTCTATAGTGTAGATAATTTATTAACTATTACTTTATAAATTAGTAATTTGTTCAAATAAAGTTAAACATCATAACCTAATTCATTGTATTTTATATTCATTGGTTGAAATTATTTATATTTTATTATATTTATACTTGAACAAAAATTAATCAAAACCTGAGATACATGATGGTAGAAATGGATTGTCCATTTTAATTAATCCACAATTATTAGAGTGATTTCATTTCTATTCGTACGTATACCACATTTTATTACATTTGATATCCCAATTAGAGCTTTTTATTACATTTGTTGCTATCCATCATTAGGGCAACCAGAGGTTCCATTACATGTTGCCGCCTTGCAACATGCAACTTGATTATTTAATTTGTGGTTGTGAGGTATACTACTGCCATAAGTGAGTTCGATTAATTAATTGGTTAGTGGTTATGGATAAGCATTCCATTACATTTTTCCACCTAACGTTTAAAGCAAGTGCATCTTTTCATACATGGATAAGACATTCTATTACAATATATAAGTTTAAAAATCAAAATGTATTGCATTTAATAATTTGTAATAAAAAAATTTAAAAATTAATGAAAATATCAAAATCTTAAACATATGGCAATTATTTATATCAGCAATCATAGAATATTTGTAATCAAACTAGATTTCAAAAATAATTTCAATTTTTGCCATGGTGCTTTTAATATTATGAAATGCTAGATTTACACATATTTGTAAAAATCAGTTTGTAAACAAAACAAAATTGATCTGCATATTAAGCAAACAATCCTTTTTGCCTATTCTGTTTTTTTAGAAGCTATTGGAAAAATAAAAAAGATAAAATTTTTGGTAATCGGTTCTTAGCATAATAATTATCATAAATAAAATTTAATTATAACTTTTAACTATTTTATTAACAGTAAATCCCTTTAAGTCATCATACAATATGACATTTCTATAATGCAATTCACTCACACACTATTAATGAATTACTGCAATCCTTGTACAACACAGTATTCACAAATGAATTTTCACATTATTATGGTTCAAGAAATTTAGAGTTTTTCAAAGAAATACTTATATTGGATGTTCACTAACTTTTCAACATTGCCATTTGTTTTTCATTTGTGTGTGTGTGCATGAATTATGCAATAGCAAAAAAAAATATTGAAACCTATGTTATTCAATTTGCGACCATTAAAAATTGCAGTCATCATGATTGCAGACAAAAGTTTTAAAAAATGAAGATATTTGGAATAAGAAAAATCACTTCTGATATCAATAAAAAGAAAAAACATATATTGCAGCTTTTTTAATATTTGTTCAATTATTATTGTTTTTAATAAAAATTAAGTTTTTAACAGTGAAACAAGTGAAAAATGTATTACTTTTGATAGATTTTAGAATGCAATGTTTTTTGTGCTGGTTGTTATACTGGATATACTGGTAAAGCATTGCATAAGATCAATGAAATTTAAAGATACAATGTTATTTATATGGTATTTCCATATTTATTTACTCTATATAATTATAATGCATCAAATTATGATTCACAATGACTTTATTTAGATGAAAGATTTGAAGCTAAAAACAAGTAGACATAAAGCTTTTGCTTTTAAAGATTTGGATGATTGTTAATTGAAATGAGTTATGATATTATAAAAATTATATGCTATAATTTGGAAATTAATGCAACATAAACTAAGCTAAAAGTATATAAAAAAGTGTTGCCCAGCAAATTTCTCTATATTACAAACAAGTTTTCCAGTGGCATTTATTATTTTCACACACTAAATAAAGATTGTTTCTTACTGTATATTTAAATTTCTCTTGTAGCACAAATGAGTAGATTGAAATTGTAATTTAACTTATTTGGAAATGACAAATACTCAAAAAAATGGAAATGAAAGAGAAAGATTATCAGCAATGAGGAGATAGATCCAGTGATCATAATTAGAAACCCATCTTTGCATAGCCTGAAAAACCAACATACATTAGATCAATCAAAAAAAAGTAGTATTCAAAATGTGATCATCAGGAGTACATATTGACAAAACAGCTCATATCTATACTACTATATGAATTATTTAATCCCAAATAACCTACAAATAATAACTTACTTACTAATAGAATCTGCTCATCAGATAAAAATAAGTCGATATTATCATCTCTATATATAGGCATATATTTATAAGCATTTTTCAATGAAATAAATTATACTAATAAACATAAAAGTTGATGAATGAAAACATATATATATATATATGCATGAAGTTCTTTATGTTTTATTTTGAGCAACTTATTTTCTCTTTTATTTATAGTTATCAAATCCATATTTATCAGATAAACCATTACCTTTAAAACAAATAGGAATTTATAAAAAGTTTTAAAATTGGACAACTAAAATGAAAAAAAATACTTATGGCTTATATAAAATCTCTCTTAACCATCATCATAAATAAAAAAAATAAAAAAATGTACTAGGTTCTGAAACAAACAGAACAATAAATTTGCCTTTTTTTTTCTTTTTTTATCAGTTTCAAAAATAATTCTTTTCTTTTTTTTCCTTTTAAAAATCAAAACTGTTTTCTTAATAGAATTTTTTTTTTAAATTTATGAGCTTTAAATTATGACTATATTGTATCAAAAACCCTATAGCAGTTATGCACACATTTAAATATAAGGAATTAATTTTACAATTATTACCTACTCAGTTCACAACATTTTTTAAATATTATAAGCTATTTGAATTTCATTCTTCTCCACCATTTCTTAGTCTTCCTGTAGGTTTCTTGAGTTAATAAAATTTTTATTTCTTATACCAGTTCTTTTTGAATCATCATTTTGTGTTTTTAGTATCTATGCATTGTCTATATATAAAAGCTCATTAAAATTCATGTTACTGTTCTAAAATAGTTTTACAATAAATATTATTAAGAGAGTAATCAACCCAACAATGGCAATCATAATATCATTAATCAAAACCAAAAATTATAATTTAATCATAGAATCTTTAATAGTTTAAAACCTATATCTATTTCCTCACACACACAAAAACATTATTATGTAACTCATAAAACCTTAAATCATAAAAGAACAATATATAAAATTAAGAGAACTACCACAACCCTGAAGTAGAGTGATATAAAATGTGATACCAAAATCAGTCCTAAGAGTCATAATTATTGAACTCAGGTTAATTTAAACTTATATTGGTTGTTCCTCAAAGATGGATATGGAAAATAATGATTACTATTAGAAACAGATGATAGTTTATCATTACCACTACTAATGTTTATTTTTTTGTTCTTCATCTCTTACTTTTTTTTTCTTTTAATGATTTAGGATGCCTACATTGGTTGATGATTATTGTACACACCAAATAAATAATTTTCCTTATGAAATAAGTACTTAAAGTGATGAACTTGACAATATTGTAAAAATACAAAATATCACAAAGGAGAAAGGAGACAAGAATTATATTTATTTGCATTGCAATTTAAAATATTTTATCTGCACAGTTCAATAGTTACACATTTAATATAAAAAAGTATTAGTAGTTGTTTAAAACATGAAATAAAATTTCATTCTCAATAGAAAATTAAACATTAAATTTTGAATAATTATGCACACTTTTTTGCAAAGAGATCATTGAGTTAAATACTAAATACTGAAATTAAACAGTTGTAAAAATTTACAGTTATTAGATTATACAACATTTCGAGTGGTATTATTCTCCGCTTTTCTTCAGGTGTTGCTGGTCTGACCAGTAACAATACTAGCACTTGTCAAGCGTTGTTAGCCGAGAGGTCATCGCAGCCGCCTTGCAAGCAAGTAGTTGGTTGCAGACGGTTGTGGGTTCATGTCCCGGCCGATGCTATGACATATGAAAAAAAAAACAAAACAATACTAGCATAAAAATCGAACTTAAATCTTTAGATTCCTAAATATCAAATTTCAAGGCATCTCTTTAACCAACTAATCTCGAAACACTGTGTAATCTACTAACTTTAAATTGAATAAATAGTTATATATTAGAAAATTTCCCTTGATACTCTATGAAAATAAATAAATATATCATGCATTTTAAGATAATCTCATTGTGACTATCACTGACTATTTAATTTTTGAAAATCACTGCACAAATATTATTAAACTGAAGAAAAAAAAGTTAATAAAAGCTTCATAAATTCAAAGAATGCTCCACATATAAAACATGATCATTTATAATGGCACTGTTATACAGTGACATTTAAATGTTTAATTAAAACAATTTAAAATAATCAAGTCATGGTAAAAGAACAATAAAATATTTGTGCTCAATGAAAAGAAGGCAACCTAAAAAATCAAGATTTTTTTTTTTTTTAAAAAGTGTCATAGCATCTGCCGGGACGCGAACCCGCAACCCGGGCAACTGCCTGCAAGTGCAAGGCAGTCACACTGACCTCTCGACAACCAATGCAAGACTTATAATCAAGTGAAAAATTCATTAATCTTAATCTTAGTAAAATTAATAAGTAGGTAAGAATCAATCAAAACAAATATTTTTTTCATACGGGAATTAATCTTTAATAAATAAAAACATAAGCAAATAATCAAGTGAAAAATTCATTAATCTTAATCTTAGTAAAATTAATAAGTAGGTAAGAATCAATCAAAAAAAATAATTTTTTCATACGGGAAACATAATAATATAAAAACAAGAATACTACATTTTAATCTATAAGCATCAAACTTCCTGCACTTACAACTATGATTCCCAGACAAATACCAAAATGATTACTACTAATCACTTATTAGATTAAAAGTAAACAATCATTTTATCTCAGATATACATTTTAAACTTTAATTCAAGATTCATATATCTAAATATTATTAAACTCAATCACAAACTCTATTCTGCCTTGTTCTCTGTGTGTAATATCTTAACTATATAACTTTCCATTTTTTTCCTATACCCTATAATCACACAGATAAAAATATCCAATTGGGTAAATGACCCCTAAGATGTAGTTTTTACTGAGCCATCAGTCTTAAGTTCGCCCATGTCACAAACTCATATGTTTCCATATAAGAGATTATGGCATGGGTCAACTGAAAAGTGCTAGTTCAGCATGAAATGCATCTTCGAAATAATTTATCTTTTTCAGATGTCTTAATTAATAAGATTAAAGTATATGTGATGAAATGTAAAGTTATAAATAGTCTTATATAAACAAAATATGAATGGCTAAAAATAACATAAATATCTAAATTATTAAACTGTAGAATTTTTAAATTAAGAAAAATAAAACGATGTTTTTAAATCAATTAATAATAAGTCTGGTGACTGGATGATGGAAGCCTAACTATTCCCATCTAAATCATTTCAAAAAATATATATTCCTATTTTAACTGATTTTATAATCATTTTTACTTACATTTTCCTATTTCCATCCTGTCTATCACTGATATGAGCTTCATCAATGAGTCTTCCATCAAACCAAAATATTCTAATTTGATCCCTAGATACTAGCATTCAAAAGTCACTGAAAACAAATTCTTTCAAATACTGATTTATCTGATTTCTTCCAGAATATTCTGGGGAAATAAAAAACAAAGTTAAAATATTATTTGCTTGCAGTTTACATAAATTTAACTCTACAAAGCAATTTGTTTTAGGAATAAAAAGAATATTGTCAGAAATAAGATTAAGATTTCATCTAGGTCTTCCAAAACTTTTCTTTTAATCACACTTAATTCACTTTTCAGATTAAATAGTTTATAAATTTTGAGACAAATTTAAAACATATAAAAGTTTGATTACATCTCAGAAACACATAACTTATTTAAAATTATAAATTATATAAAATAACTTAAATGCTCTTAATTAAACAAAAAAACTGATCAATATAAACTGGGGTTTAGGGTAAAAACTATTTTTTTATTAACAGAAATATATAACATCAAAAGTACATATTTTAAATATGAATATAAAAAAAACTATGTAGAAATTACACATTTCTGGAAAAAAAAATTTATTTTTTTTTTTTTTTGGCTGAAAATAAACCATCACAATTAAATTAAAAGTAAGCCAACAACTGGGAATCCTGCATTCAGTTAACAGCTTATTTGCTACACTAAAAGTTTTTAGATCAAATCCCAGAAGAAGTAAATGAGAAATAAAAATTCTAACTTTTAAAAGAAACTATTAACTTTTTGACATCAGTAACAAACCATGCAAACAAAATAAAGAAAGTATTAAAGACCATTAAAAAAAAATTTAATTCTTAAATTATAATTGACAACATTCCCAGAAAAGCGTTCAAGTAAATAAATAAATTATTAATACAATTAAATAAATAAGCTATTAAGAAACACCCATGAAATAAAAATTTTAAATGTTAACTACAACGATCATATATTCTGCAAGGCTCTGTGTGGTTATACTTGTCAAATTTATATAAATTCAATCACATTTTAAAGACCTATATTAATAATAGTTAAATTTTCCTAAATCATACTTAGCACCCCATATCATTCATATCTACTAGATTGATTTCTCTATCTTCCCACCAAAGATGAGAGGATTTCAGGTTCAATTAAGTCTTCTTATGTTTTTAAAATACCTATAAAAAAATAGCTTAGGATCATTTTTGAAATTTCTTATAGTGTTAGAGCTGAAAGTAAGTTATAATTTTAAGAGTTTTTCTTATGACCGTATTTGGATATGCGATAACAATAGTTTGATTTTTATCTGAAGAGTTGTGTTTAGAAATAGTAATTGAATAAAAGAAGCATTAACGATATTTGCACAGAAAAAGACACATATATGAATAAAATAGAGCATATTCCTAAACATACTGAAATAAAATAAACTGACTGAATGGGGAAAAGATTAATAAAAGCATTCCTATAAAACACACAAGTAATGGTTAGAATAAAAAGAATAGGACTTCCTGATTCAAATAATGTATAATGGAATTAAAGTGATTTCTAATGATTTATATTTAATTTTTTTTTAGATTTCTAGTTTTGAATTACTGTTAGAACTTTATGTACTCATTTATTCACCAAATAAGATTATATTAGCTTTATCTGTTTATTTAATATAATATTTCCTTAAAGATTGATTAATATGAATTTTAATAAATTAAAAATAACCACAATGAAAAAACAAAATTCTATAATTTTAATATTTTGTTTATATTTCTTTCTTTATATCTTGTATAATAAATACATTACAAATTCTATTTTTCAAACTCCTAGTTTAAATGATGATTGAAAATTCAAAAATGAAAACAGTGTACATTATTATAGAATCTAAGATATGCTAGGCCCCAAATTTTATCCTCTATCTAACAATTCAATAGTGAATAAATTTCTATATACATAATATATATATATAAACATTATTCATTTTAAGATAGACTCTCAAAAACTAAGGTCGTAAGTTTTTGAAGATCATTTTTGATTTTTCATTTGCTAACCAGAGTAGAGCTTGGAATAAGTGTTTGTAATTTTATTTTATACTTAGCTTCACAAACGGCCCTTAAGTCACATCAGGATGTTTGTTTTTGCTGTTGTTTACAGTTAATGTACTAAATACAAAAATTACAAATATCTTATATAACTTAAAAGATTAAACTCTTAAATATGATAATCAATCAGAAAGTGCAATTAAAATATCAAACAAAAATCTTCCTCATGTCCACAATGAGCATTATAAAATTTAAGGGTTAAAAAAAAAAAAAAATCCTGACTTATAAACAAAAATTATCCTCCAGTATCAAAATTAAGATGTTTTGCTTGATTATATGATTCACTGTACATATCCAAGTTCAATTTATATTATGTAACAATTTGATTTGTACTATGCTTTCTCATAATGTATGCTCTCAAAAATAGATCAATTCTTACTAGTGACCTGGGCCAACTGACGAGTGCTGGTTCAGCAAGAAATGCATCTTGGGGGTCATTTGTCTTTTATTGTATCTTTATTTATATGACTTTAAAAAGAATGAGGAAGTATGGAAGTTGTTTATTATATCTATAAAAATATTACACATGGGAAAGAGAAAGGTGAATAACTCCATGTATGTGTATGTTTAAAATTAAAAAATTGGATATATTAATCTTTAACTGAGGTTTAAAGTTTATATCTGTGCTAGTCTAATTTAGAAAATGATTAGTAATAATTATTATTGTATTTATCTGAAGTGGATAGTGTCAAAGTTGTGAGTGGAGTGAGTTTGTCAATGGTAAATGAAAATGTAACAATTTACTACAGATATATACTCTTCATATAATAGAGATATATATGCAAGATAGTGACCTGGGCTAACTGATGAGTACTGGTTCAGCATGAAATGCATCTGGGGGGGGGGGTCATTTGTTTTTTATTGTATCTTTATTTATATCAATTTAACAAGAATGATGAAGTATGGGTTGTTTATTATATCTATATAGATTAAGATAACATCTTTACTTTTATTACACATCAGGATTATAGCTTATAACATCATTTTTAAAATCTGTACACTTATGTTAAATTAAATTCTATTATGGTAAAATTTATATAGACAATTAAAATATTTTGGAATGAAACAATAGGATGGTCATAAACCTAAGACTAACAGAAAAGATTCAAAGAAAGATAGATTTCATTAGATAATGATTCAAATTAAATGATAGTATAAACTATTTATAGTGTCAATAAAAAAAATTACTCTAGAATCAAAAAAAATGCTGAAAGTACAACATTAATAGTGAAAAATAAAAACAAGGGTTGTCAATAAGTAAAATAAAATTTTATTTGATGAATTTGGGAAATTTTTTAACAAACCATACAAATGGAAGATTAACATACCTCATATTGTAATGTAGTTGAGTTTTAAGAAAGTGACAAAAATTAATGTTATTTACTGGGTGAGTATGGACTGAAAATAATAGTGGGAATCAAAATATACTATAACAACAGAAAAAAATAATATAGCAATTAAAAGCATTTAAATATTTGTAAAGTTGGAGAAGGGGAATTAATAAATATATATTATACTAAACAATCTTTAATAATAGAAAAATGCTTTCTATATCAATGAGCTAAGAGATTAATTAAATAATGTGGACAATATGGATACAAAACATAGACAATAAAAAAAAAAGTATGTTGAAATACTTTGTAATATAATACTGAGAGAATGGTAAAAAAAAAAAAATAAGGTAGATAGAAAGGATTAACAATGAATAAAAAATATTACTGAAAATGTTAAAATCTTCAAATTTATTGAGGCAAATATTATTTAGAACTATGTATATTAGATGAGACTGGAAATGAGAGATAAGAATAAATATAAATTTTAAAAGACATGAAACGTGCTTGAAGAAAAATTATATATATATATTTTGCATTACATAAAGAAATAGAAAGAAAAATATTTACAATACATCTCAATATATTCATCACGTAAGCATTATAATTATTTGACACTGCTTTAAATATCTCAGCTCATTATTAAAGTTAATAATAATGTTCGATATGTTCAAATATAAAATGATTATAGAATCCTTAATCTGTTTTTCTATATAATTAAAATATATATTGCATATACTAAACGCAGTATGAATTTAACATTTGATTTTTTCTCTAGTAAAGCTTTTCTTTCATTTGCAGCTGAAGATAACTTTTATTCCAAATAAAAACGATGTTTCTGAAATCTGTATCTCACACTTCAGAGCAAAACATTTCACTTGGGCTTGCAAAATTTAATTAGACAGAGATTACATATGATGACAATGTCACAAGAATGATGGTAAAATCAAATTGGATTCCGCTACTAGTAGCAGCAAATCAAATCAAAACAAGTTATTTTTATTAGTTGCTATAGTGATAAATCTTTTTTTTTCCTTCCATCTTCTTAATAACAAGGCCATAGTTAATATATATATATATAATGCATATTTTTAGAATTTTATTTTTAAGCAACTTTTTATTCTTCAAATAATTCTAATTCAAAATGAAGATTTTATAAAGTTTTTTTAAATTATTGCATGTAACATAAAAATCACTTAAAATATAAATTCGAGCTTCATCCGATTTTGGAATAAAAAACGATTTGGTGCGTTGTCTGTGATAACGTAAATATATGTAAATATTTTAAAGTACTGTACTACGGTTCATTGCTATTGATTAATGAATTATTGATGCAGAAAAATTTTGGTAAACATATATATATAATTTAATTGATGAATCTTTATTAATTCTTGAATTGAAAATGTAAAATAAACTAGTCAGTTTGAAAAGCAATTATACATAACGATTAAAATAAATCAAGGCAAAATGAAGACAGCCAATTTAAAATGAAATTTAAGCAACAATTTTTCAATTAAAACTATAAAAATAGTTCTAAATTCCAGATTAAAACTATAAAAGAGAATACTAAGATTGTCATTTACAGCAAAGTTATTGTATAATTATATATATAAAGTCTTTAAAAAATGAGTATAACAATCTCATTTGCACATTTTAAACATAAAAACAAAACAAACTAATAGCTATTAAGATATATGTTTATTAACCAGATTGTCTTAAATAGGTCAAGTCTTACAAATTTACTTTTTTGAATAACTACGCTTTTTAAATGTAAGAATGAGAATATCATAACTTCTAGACAATATATAAAATATATACTGTATTTGTAAATTCATAGAAATATGAAATTTTCCACTACATAAGTTTGATTTTTATGTTTAAGAATCAAATTATGAATGAGAACTTGCTACTAGTTTGCTCTAAATTATTGCTTTGAGATGTATATCTTCTTGAAAGACATCATAAAAATAAGTTGTTTGCCTGAGCTTTTAGCCAGAATGAATAATGATATGTATGATTTATAAAAATTTTGAAATGTTCAATTCCTTTTCTTTTTGAAGGCAAGATAGTGACTGAATAAAGCAAATGCAATCAATTATTTGTATTAAAATTTTCTTTCAAAATTGCAAGACCTTATTTAACTTTCTTTTAAATATTTTTTTTCTTTACATGAGTGGTTATTTTTTATCATAATAAAATTCCTTCTTTGCAACAAAATCAAATTATAGTTGATTATTTCAACAGCAATACTGCCTTTAAAATCAAATCATTTTTCAAATCAAGATAAGAGTGTTTATTTTAAGACTTTTGTCTTTCACTAATAATTTGTATTTCCCTCCTCCAGTCATATTGTTTTTCATTGGGAAAATATACTAACTTCAAGATTACTTTATGCATTACATAAAAAAATAAATATAATTCACTAAACATATTTCCATATAAATGGCAATGCACTGCTATGTTCTAAAGTTGTGCCTTTCAACAGTAAAAAACTCTGTACAATCAAAATTTGTTTATTTGCACAATGCTTATATTCTAAGTTATAAATATATAATAAAACATTTATTTTTATTTGGAATAAAATGACGCTGTTAGCAATATCAAGCAACTTTTTTTAACTGACAATTCTGCAAGCATTTTATTCTGAACAATTATAAGTTGTTATAAAAAAAATATTCATAATTGAATAGTTAGCCATTTGGAAGGTCATGTAACATTAAAGCATCAGAAATAATGTGTAGTCCTTTGATCAAGGAATTTTTAGCTCTCAAACTTAATATTCTTAAACTGTTTTAAATTGTGCAAGGTAAAAAAAAATGTGAATGATTAGTTGTTCAGAAAGTCATACAATGTGTGAATACCAGAAAAGACAAGTTTAACTTCATGACTGTTTATCTTTTGAATCCGACATGCTACATTTGTGCTGAATCATTGTTAGTATAAAACATGCAATAAAGTTACATTCATTAAGTCTCTAAAATTACACTCATTAAGACTCATTTCTTAGCAGTGAAAAACAAATACTTTTCTCTGGACAATTAAATGTTGTTGCCCTGCATAGTTTAATACAGCTGTAAATTATGAATTCCGGAGCTCAAGGTCCATGGATCACAGCTCTGTTCAGTCACTGATAGTGCTTCAACTTCTTAAAAAATATCAAGCAATAAAACATTTAATTTTCTTTTAGTGTTATTTATTTGAATAAATTTTGTAAACAAGGTTAATTAATTAATACATTTATAAATCATGGTTTTAACGATTAATTGCTATTACCAACAATATATATTTATTTAATATTAAAATTGATTTTTTTATTTATTTGGCAATTTTTATGGAACCATGTTGAAACAAAAATCTCAAAAAGCTTTAGAAAAATAGACATGAATCTTCCAGACACATAAGTATTTCTGATTTACAATGAAAATATTTAATGCTTTTTAAGTGGAGATAATAATAATTACAAGAAATGAAAGGAAAGTAATAGTAGCTATTTATTTAAAGACCTATTAAAATTGTTAATATATATATGAGAGAAGAGTTAAAACTACTGTTTATATATTAATTTCTTATAAAATTAACCAGAACTCATGTTTTTTTTTTGTTTTTCTCATCTCAACTCCACCATATCACAATCATCCATCAGAACAGAATCTCAAACAATTCAATCTTATTTTAAATGCATATTTAATCAAAAGTGCAATCACATTATTATATATATATATTAAAAGCATGTATATAAAAATGATATATAAACATGATTACTTGTAGTGAAAAGATGATATATAAATTCAGTTAATGAAATTTTATAAAAGGATTATATGAAACTCTATGGAAAAATTAATTTTGAACGTTTGTTTCAAGTACTAATTTTTTTTTCTTTTCAGATTTTTTCAATTTGTCATTAATTTCAAAACTCCAAATTTATTTTAACAGATGAGTTCCCAAAAATTACTTTAACTAATTCTATTTCATTATACATATATATAATGTCCCATAAATCCAGTATTATTAAAAAAATGTTACAACATACTATCATGCAGACCTTATTTCTTTAAATTGGTATGTAAATAAGGGTTACACTAAATATAGTGGCAAGTGGTTTGTTACTTTATTTCATTATTATGATTAAATAAAAGTTTCATCATTAAAAAAAAGTGTAAATGAAAATTTTCAATCCAGTCATGTTGTTGGTATTCCAATCATAAACTCCCATCAACTAACAAGAATCATCTTTTTAATCTCCATTGAAATTTATATGACTGCCATTTGTAAACTTTAAGAATCAATGGATACTATTTTGTGATTTCTGTTTAGGCAGACAAAGACTTTAGAACTTCTGATACAATGAGCAAAGATATTACATCACCATATCAAATAATCTCAAAAATCAGCCTCGTGATTTATCAAGTATGTATCCTGTTTCTTTAAACTTTGCACTAAGTCTCCTAACAGAATTCTGAAATATTAATTTTTACTCTGGATACAATCTGCTAAATTTTGCACTAATTTCTCTTTACCTTTGACTTGATTTTAGAAGAATTATGTGAATTCCTCTTTTTTCATTAAGCCAAATCATGGTCTGTAAAGCAAAAAATAGACATAGCTCTTTTGATCTTTTGATGCTGGATTTAACAAATATTGAAGTATTATTTGTCATGATGCTGATCATAGTTTTAAATCAAATCATCTATTAGAGGACTAGCACATGCAAATATGTAAATTAGTAATTAAAAAAAAAAAACATTTTCCTCATCAAAATTTAAATATTATTATGGAATAAATGAGTTTCATACAATAAAAATAAAAAATGAGTTATGTAAATTAGTTAGTACAAGCAGGTACAATTTTAAAATGCTTTTAACAATTAGCTAAAGATTTAAAAATAAATTTACACTAATGACATTAAATAGGACATATTTGTACTACTATCGTTATTTATTTAATTAATCTCAAAACATTCTGAATCAAATATATTACTCAGAATTATTTGCAAGCAGACTCATAACGAGTTATTTTTAATAAACTTGCAAGTACAATTTTACTTTTCATTTCTCAATGCCCACTTGAATTCTAGGTAATGTATTTGAATGAGAATGTTCTGACATTTATTATATTCCTACATATTATATACATTTAAGCAGTAGTAATAAGTTGTGCACATGCTGTTAAAATTAGTAATGCTTATTTTAAATGAATAAGATGCATCTATCAATGAATCTATTTCCTTTTTACAAAGAAAAAGACAATGGTATGATGTATAAATGTGTGAATGTTTACAAACTAACATTTAAATTATTAAGATTATGTATTTAATTAGTATTTAAAAATGCAATAGTTTAAATTTTAAGGTATAAAATATATTAATCAATTAAATAAAAATAGGCTTAAATGAAAAATAAATGTTTTAATTTAAAAAAAAAAAAAATTAAATATTTCATATTCAAGAATTTTATCATTATTATTATTATTATTACTAAATAATTATTATTTTATGGTTATGTTTTAAGATGGAATATTTATATTTATACAATGTGATAACTTAAACTTGGCATTGCAAAAGAAAGGGAAAAAATTAAAATAAAAACTATCATATTTTTTAATTAAATTTTAATCATAATTTCTCAAGATATAAATGAATAAGTGTTCTATTTTAAAATGGCTCAAGAAAAAATATAATTTAGATTAAGATGATTTACTAAATCTTCCATGATCTCTCTTTTCTTTGGCAGTGAAATTCTACCTGTTTTATTATTTCAATTATTATAGTTTAAAGTGAATATTGATAAATAGTTATGCAATAAATCATAAATTACATTAAAAAGATGAATGTGAATGGGAAAACAATAATTTCTGTGCAATAAAAAGCAAAATTCAATAAAATTTGTTAAAGGATGCCATAAAACAATATTTTATGCTAAGTATATAGTTTCAATTGTTCTTAAAAAACACTTATTAAAAGAATATATTTTTCTATGTTTTATCTATACTAAATGCAAAATTCTTTGTGTATTCTTCCACTTACAAATAAATAATTAACAGACCTAAATGATATGTTGAATTTTATTCTAATTTAAAATTTTATTTAATTCTACTCTTAGCATTAATCATAAACATACGTAAATTTTCATCTCAACAAAAAATTATATGGATTTTTAAAAAAGCATATCTCAAACTAGTAAAATGTATCAAATATGTAGAAAAAAATTTTATTATTTCAAATTTTATAAAGCATCAATGTTCAACTTAAATTAATAATATATGCATTTAAAATATAAATTAATACATATATTATTCCAAATTATACAACTAAAATTACAAGTGTAACTTTAAATTGTTAAGCCAAGTTTTTACAATTAATCAAATAAATCAGAAAACTTATTAAACCAAGCACTATTTAATTACTATGATACAAAAATCTAAGGTTCTGATTAAACCTACTTATGTTCATGAAGCAAATGGGTTAATTTGGAAAAGACAAGCTTCATTAGAAATAAAGTCCATTAGATTTACGCATATATGGCTTTAATCGTAAATAGAGAAAGAGAATCTATATGATACACAGCAACTAGGTTGCCTAAAAAATAGTCTCTATGATTATAAATAAAGACTGAATATGTATAATAACTGTTTGTTTGATCAGTGTGATAATGGGTTTGGCCTTAAATAAAATTTATGGTTACATCCAATTAGCTTTAAAATTTCTTATTTCAATTAGCAAACATAAAAGTATCTCAAGATAAAATATAAATACATTAAAAAAATGTCATATTTTGTATTACTATTAAATGTGTAACATTATGAATGTTTATATAAGAAACCCATAATATACAAATCTCAATAATAATAATACATCAATTTTTTCCCTCTGTTTAGAAATGGAACATCGACTTTAGATATTGACCTACAACATAGGCACATTACTGATATGGTAATTTAATTTAATTAATTATATCCATTATTTAGATTTAAACTACGTATCTGATCATATCAAGCTCTTATGTTATCATAAGGAATATGAAATCCAAAAGCAGGGAAAGGATAATTTCTTTAAAATTTATAATGGAACTATGTATTTTCTTTGTGGAGGTCAATATGATGATGAAAAATTGTTATTTTAGTTAAAGGGACTATAGTATGTCATGAATTACTTAAATATAACAAAGATCACCACTTAAATGAAAGAATTGAAGGAACCATGGTAGAACAAAGCCAAATGAGACTTCATTATGTTCACAATGATCTAATGAAATGAAAATATAAAGATTGTGTGATCCAAGGCACTTGTAAAAATACATGACGAGCATAAAAGTAAAACACTAAATAGATAAGTATGATATAATATTATTTTTATTAGTATTAGAATAAAAATAGATTAAGTGAGGTATTTGTTTGAAGAATGATTTTGAAAAATCAAATCTATGAATCAAAACATAATATTTCAGACTATATTTCAGTGTGGTAATTACCAAATATGATCAAACATAATTTCTACAAAGAGATATTACTCTTTCCATATTAATTTATCATATGCTTGTACAAAATTTAGGACAAAACAAGTATATCTTTGCCTCTTGGGACCATCACAATAAATTTATTTATAAAAATAAATGTGCTTCTGTATAGTAAGAATGTTGTGATATATACCCACAAATTGCTTGTGTTTTTTCTTGTACAGAATCCATTTCCTGATTACTCACTTGACTAAACATAAAATGTTTTTTCTCCTCTCTTTCATTTTGGCATGACACTTTATAAGAATACAGTACATAGATGGCTCTGTAATATCTTAAATATTCTTATCTTTTTCTTTATGGAATAATAATATTTAAACAGCATTAAACTGTTGCAAATGCGCTTTGGATGTTAAATATAAAATGAATGAATACTAACACTTCAACCACATGATAAAGTCTTTGGAAAAGATAGAATGACCATCTATCTTTTCGAACCCAAACGCTTTTGTATGGGCGAATCTTAAGTGTTTAAAAGTGTTTAAATATTATTGTTTATAAAAAACATCACGCTATATAAAATAATTGACTTATTTGTGGAATAATATAAATATGATTAAATTATTTCATTTTTTGAAAATATTAATTTATTTTTTTAAGTATGTTTAAATAAATTTGAACTTCTATGTCAAACAATTTCAGTTATTTTTACTGCTAAATCACATCATCTTCATATTGTAAATTTCAAAATTTGAAAGAATAAATTTTATTTCAGTGGGAAAAATATCTGGAATTGCTTTTCAATCTCTCAACAATTCTATTTTTTTTATAAGAATATCATTACTTTTATACAAGTATTATGTAAGAAATATTGCTTTTCTTGATACTTTATTTTTCTATTTTTTTTATAATCAATTTTTTTTTAATTGTTCTAATTTTAAAATGTTTAGCTTGATTACATTTATCTCCTTTTCTCTTTAGAAGAGCTGTCTTTCACCATTCTTATGAATCCCTTTATTTTTAATTCAACATATTACAGAATTTAAATTAAATCTTGTCCTTCTTTTTTCCTTTTTTATGTCTTTTTATAATAACTTTGTGATTTATTTTTTATTTCTTGAAAGCAGGTTATTGGTTTTTGAATTCTAGATAGATGGTAATGAAAAAAAAAAAAGTTTAACAACTTGTACCTATGGTGGTGGTTATCAGCTTGACAATGTGGATATAAATATTTTGATAAAGTACAGAATCAAACATGATTCTGCTGCATTTAATAAATAATATATTTCATAATAGTAATATAACTACAGTTAAATTAATGTATATTGGTATATATATATAGTTAGAGACATAGATAGCATAATGGCACTGGAAAAAAGTATTTTAAGACTTTTGTAAAAAAATTTAAATCCATCAGTTTTTCAGAAAAAGATATAGCAATATTGATTAATGTTGTAAATGTACATCTTCATTAGATTGGGCATAAAAAAAACTTTCTAAGTCAGTATTTTACGGTGAACTTGAGCATTGCTTTTGTGAGAAAAACAGATTCCATTACATTACAAGATTATCTCAAAGACATTCTAAAGAGATGCGAGATTAACTATTTTCATTAGAAAGATATATCTAAAGGTCAGAATGCAATGATTTACAATTAAGCATGGTATCAATGTTCCAAAATATCAGTATTTGATATATGTGAATGTGCTTGTGGTATATAGATTAGTTTAATAGTCATTGCAATACTCACCTTTAACTTTTTGATTTTTCTCTTTCTTTTCATAAAATTAAGATAACAATATTCATTTTTTAATGACTGATAATGAATGAAATTTTATATATACATATTAAGAGCAAATATGATAAAATTTGAGTAGGAAGTGCAAGAAATATGTTACTTTTTTATACAGATTTTTGCTCTTATTAAGACAAGCAAGATATTATTGCATATATTAATATTTGATGCAGTTAAAATGTATCAGTCATTTTACACAAAATATTTTTATTTATGCTATCCTATTTAAGTTATCTATTTTATGTTCTATAACGATATACATATTAATGATTAATGATAAAATGCGTACACTTACACTTGTACATTCAAATGTCTTTATTTTTATATAATATTATAATTTTTAAAAACAATTGAATAACTAAATGTTTTGGGGTTGTTTTTAAATAAACAATAATTCAATATTAACAACAACAAAAAAAAAATCGAACAGTAGCAAATGGAAATTTCAAATAGCTGAGTTTAAAAAAAAAAAAAAATGCAGGATAAAAAATGACTTGATCTCAAATTTTGATAAAAGAGCTCATAGAGTAATGATTAGTTTGACTAAAATTATATATGTAGGCCAATAAATGCTAATGGCCAAAAATTAGTCTGGGATCTGTTTGGTATTGTTATCTGATAATTATTTCCCATGTTTACAATAGATGGGATCAATCAATTACTGCTCTTAATGCAGTTGTTATATCTAAAATGGAAGATGAATGAGATACTTAATACTATATATCCCATTCTTAAATAAATGCCAGATACTTGAAGACACTAAAATATATAAATGCTGATCAAATATCAACTATATAAACAAAATGGCGTGAGGTCAAAACCTTAAAATATTTAAAACTATTAAGTCATTAGCTTGAATACTATTCAATAATAATAATAATAAAATTGGATATTTAATAATATATGCAATTCAATGGTCTTCAATGATGGCAAATAATATTCCAAAAATGAGGTTGGATATTTAATTGACACTACTATATTACGTTAACAAGATGTTCATGATTACAATAAATAACTTCATAATAGAGCAATGTAGATTGTGATACTATGCTTTACAATATAATAACTATAAATAACAGATTGGATTATGAGAACAATCCACTTTAATATTGCTTTAAAAAACTACATTACAAATTATTTTCTACACTAAATTAGATAAAATTAATGTACAAATGCCATTACTTTTAATTCATAACAATAATTATTCAGAAAATACAATCATTCATCACTCTTTATTAGGTTAAAAATTATTATTATTTTTTAACCTTAGGTACAGATTTTTAATTTTATTAAAGATAAAATATATCTACTATTTTTTATGAGTTTCTTTCTTTTTACCCATTTACATCTCTCTACTCACATGGACAATTTTACATCTCTAAAAATCCTCATTTCTGCAGTTTTATAGTTATACACATTGAAAAAACTATGTTATTGGCTTTAATATGCTTTTCAATTCAAGTTAGGCTAAATCACTGGTTTCTCCAAAATCCATATTTAATTACTAGGTATTTATTTGTGTGAATTAAATAATTTAATTTCAAGTGCTGGAAATTTTACTAAGCTTATCTAAATCATATAAATAAATATATTAAAAAGCTATATGGTTATTGGGAAATCAATAAATGCTTTGGTTTTTTTAAAAGACTAGATGGTCTATGCATGTTTGAAGTATAGAGTGAAAATGATATTTACATTAAACTGGATTTTTTACTCACTGTTTAATAAAATACCATGTTTAAAGAACTCTATGTACATAATCTGGGCCAAATTAAATTTAGAAAAAATTTTCAAGTCTCAAGTAGGCTTAGGATTTTTCTTTTAGGTGGCAGAATAAAGTTAATTCAGTTAACTAATCAGAGGTTGGTGTTAAATGGGTATGAGATATTATTATAAAGTCCTAGATTAATCTGAAATGATCAGATGAATGTAATGATGCAACAAAAAATATCATTTTTATAAGTTGTATGCAGTCTTCAAGACTTGTGAAGGAGATGTAGTATTTTTAAGGATAATGAATCATTCATCATATCATTCAAGTGTTGTGGTTCCTAAATCTTACATATATATTGCACTGCATTTTTTTTTTTTAAATTATAGCATTATTGCAATAACATTTAATTCAATGAATTGTAAGGTATAATGGTAAATACAAAAATGTTAAAAAAGATTATTTCACCACTTTATTAAAAGACAAATTACTTATTTTTATTTGGTTAAGTATAAAAATGTGTTTCAAAAAAAATATTCTATCACTGTAAAATATTTACTTGCTTTAATTAAAAAAGAAAAAATAAGTGCAAACAATAAATTTATCAAGTCTGTAAAAAACCAGTTACCATGGAAATTTTTAGACTTCTAGCCATTCTACACAGTTTACAATTTCTAAATATAAATTAAACATTTTATCAATAAATATTTTTAAAAATTTTTTTTTTTTTTAAAGTAATAATTTTAAATGTATAGCATTTAAAAACTAGCATATATATATAAAATTATATTAATCATAATTTAAAAATAAATTTGTAGATAATTACAGAAGATAAAAATAAAAGTACAGTATTTAATTATTCAGAATGTAATTATTTAATAATGATTCTTGAATTTTTAAAACCATTCTACTTTTAAGATTCTATTATTTATTATAGAATTTTGTTGTGTAGACAGATTTTCAGCATTTCTTCAATAATTTAGCAGAAAATTTAAATTCTTAAAAATATATACAGATTCAGACAGACTAAGCACAGAAGAAAGGGTCAAAGCAGTCATTAAATAAATTCATATTACCTGGAATCATGTTTATTTTGAAATGAAAAAATTTAAGCAAAAAAGAAAAAAATGTAGCTGCTTAAAATTATAAAATTGTAATTGTAACTCAAGAAGACTGCAAGTTTAAGAAGAAACCATGAAAGTCTTCTAAGAGTATGGAATATATAAGCTGTAATTTAGTTGTGACTTTGAATCAACTTTTTATATTGCTGCCATTCATCCAAATATATAGTGATGAACTTATCTACAATGAAAGAAACTGATGGATATCTCTGAATATTATGTATGAATGACTTTTCTTCAGTTATACAGAAATGGAACAAATGGCCTAAAAAAATCCATAAATTTCTAAAATCTGAAGTAATTTATTAATATGAAAAGTTTCTATAATCAGAAAAGAACAAACACTTAAAAAAAAAATATCACAATTAAAAATATATTTGAAATAACAAGATAAAAAATAAATTCACAATTCAAAAAAAGTAAGAAAATTAAAAGCCATCAAAAGTAGGTCACCAACAACAGTTTGAAAGAATATTTCAAATATATTATGATACACCTTAAATTTGAATTATATATTAGGTTATTTTACATAATATTCAGTTTAAATATTAATCATTTAATACTCTTTATTATATTTGTTTTCTCTCTTGGAAAAATAATTATTTTGTACTTTTTTATTTTTTTTCTTATGTTTATGATTTTTAAAAAACTATCTTTTAATATTTTTATTTCATTTTAAAAATGATTTCTCTAACAGTATGAAATGATAGAATTGTAGAGTTTTTATCATTGTCAGAAATATAGTAACCAATATACAAATATATTTGACAAAGCATTTTTTTAATACTTTTGGTGATTAGGGTGTAATGAATAAAATATTGTAATTGTAATTCAAATATAATTAATTTATTTTTTAATAGCAGCTTCGATATTGGAAAGTCCATTATGAATTTATTATATGCCAACGCTATAAGAAGTACATGTGTATGCAATTACTATGAGCTGAATGGTTTTGTATGTAATTACAAATAGATAAAAAATCCAAACTTGCTTATTTACATTCATTAATTTCATTATTTATTTAATATTTTTGGTAGTTTTAAATCTTAAAAGTTTATTTATTTTTCTTGCCATTATAACATCTAATTAAGAATGTATAACAATATGAAAAACAATAATGATGAAATAGATATATTTATTGATAAGGATAATATAATGATATGAAAAATAATATATATGTAATTTTATAATTAAATGGGTATGTGATGATGCTGATGATCAAATATATGGTGCATTAATTAAATAGCCTGTGAAAAATAATCATCAGTTATAATATCTGTACTTAATAACAATTCTTTTTTTACAAATTTCTATGCTAAATAACAGGTAACGGTAACCATACTGAACAAATGAATCCTTACTAGATTTGATCTATTTTATTGAAAAAAAATATTTACATTGTAAATTGCTCCATAATATGAACATTATATATCAAATGAGATGTGGAGATTGCCCTGGTATTTATTATAGTGTATAGACTTTAAGACACAGAATATAGCAAAATCTTTCAAAAACAATCAGCTAAATTATTCACAGAGATATAGTTCATTCAGGAAGTAAAATTTGAATATATATTAATGAAAGATTTATTACATACAATCGGAAAAAAATATGGGCAGCGTGAAAAAATTCAAAGATTCAGATAAGTTTGTTTACTCTGTAGATGAAAGAATTTAATGTCAGACAAAAAATAACTCATCTAAAATCAGATCAGAGGACGATTTATACTCTTTATAACTTGAGAGATTTGATAATTTAAAACATTATGAATCAGAAAACATTTGTTATGAATGAAAGTTTCTGAAGATGTAGTTAAGTAATTTCTTCTGTTATATTTCTATCATGACTTTATATCTTTCATGTTTACCAAATACTGATTTTTCTATTAAGGAATGCAACCAAGTTTTTATTTATACTTGCTTCAATTATTACTCTTACTTATTTTACTGGGGCAAGCATATAATCAATTTTTTTTTTAAAAAAAAAAAATCACTCATGGTTTTCAACAAATATTGTTTTCTTCTAATAGAAATTCTGATCCTGCTCTTCACATTCTAGCAAATGTTTATTTTTAAAAAAATAAATTTTAGTTTGCTTGCTTACAACAGCACAATCATAGAAGTTTTAATAATTGATCATTTACCTATAAATACATCATTTACCAATAATTATATTAAGTAGATATAATAAATTTGGGCTATATTTATGCAGCAATTTTCACTTATTAAAATTTGCTTAAATTTCATACAGAAAATATACCTTGGTCATATCACTGTTATCAAAAGACACTTGAAGAATTTAAGTATAAAAGAAATTAATGATAAATTATTAAATTAATTTTTGATATTGTTAGCTCTGACATTATTATTTAAACATTATTCTTGTAAATTGAGGTAGTTATTTTTCTATAGATTTTAATGTTTTTCACACAATTTCTTACTATCAGCAAAGCCATATTTTAAATAACAAATAAATAAATATTTTATAAAATTGCATAAACAATGTAAATTAATAAAATTGTTTAATTTAATGTATTATTAAAAAATAATTTATGACTATTTAAAGCATTTTTCCTATAAACATATTTAATATTAGCATTCAATTAAAAATACATTCTTTATACAAATATTTGTCAGATATTTCTTATGTTTATAGTTACATTTTTTATATATTTACATTATATTTAATATTATTTCACATCTTATTTCTATTTAATGGTCAAGCTGCACATCTACTTACACCAACTCTGATTCAATAACTCAATACAAAATCATTGAATGATGTATTTAGAACAATCAACATAAACCATTTTCCACTAATATTCTATTATTACAAGTCCAATTACAAATTCAAAACCATTTAATGGTGAACACAGAACAAATAAAATATATACTCTCCTATATACTAGATATGTTTATTAATATATACATATATATTACAAATAATATTAGAGACTTAATTATTGCAATAAGTAATGGTGACCTTTTCTTGGCTAATCATATTCTGAGATGTAGTCCAAAAATATTTCTAATCAATTGCTCCTAATCAATCTCTCAAAATTATGAACAAAAATCTCATTACCATGCAATCAAACTGTCTTGCAATCCTAAAAATAAAAATAAAAAACATTTTTAAGGCAATGGAACTTATTAATAGCTCAACAAAATATTGGAAGATGGAAATGCAATATACAGTTATAACTAAATATTTCTCACTTAATAATACATTTTGACACTCACTATAGTCTTAAAAATAAAATAAAACATAATTGTTTAGATAAAAATGGCAGGTTGAACACAACAATTGCATTCAAGTAACTAAACTAAGATACTTCTTCTACTTTACATAGATGACAATCAATCTAGAAACCTTTTTAATTCTTGAAGTCATTATTCCAGCACAGTATTAAATTGTATAAAGTACTTTAGTATTTACATGTATAATCTGAAACTTGATAAAAAAACATGAGGCTGATATTACAAATCTTCTATAGCCTCACAAGTTGTTTGATTTAAATATTGCTGGATGATTATATTAAAATGCTATAAATTTAATTCTTTTTAATATAGAATACAATCAATTATTGATTCAAGAAATATATCATCATTTTAATAAAATATCACAGGTCCTGTTTGATGCTTTTGCATATATATATATACACACACATACACACAAACTAAATAAAAACATTTATTACAAATATTTACAAAATTGTTATATTAAGTATTAATTATAAATACTAAAATTTATAAAATGCAGAAGAATAATCACTTTCAACTGCTAAAACTTTTCAATTTGTCACAAGTAAATTTCAACAAATAATATCTCAAGATTCACTTTGCATAGTAATAAAAAAAATGTTAGTTCTATTTAAGAAATTGGCCTTCTTACTTACTTTTTTCAAGACAGATTCTAGCATTATCCAGATTAAAACGAAAAGTAACATTACATGTTTTCTCATGATCAAAAAATACTGATGCTATTATATATCATGAGTTTTATATATGTTTATATAAAAGCTAATAACTCAGTTTCCTGATATATGAAATACTGTCTGTACATATACTTTGTTACACAGTATTATTTTTATTTGGAAAGCATAACATTCATTTAAAAAAATCAAAATATTAAATTGATTTCAAATATTACAAACATTCAAGCTAAATTTATTTAAAAATACATATGGAGAATTGTTCCATTTTGTATTCTGCCTAAAGATAATAGATTGGTGAATAATTTGAAAAATACTACATCCAAGAGGAAAAAAAAACAAAATTGTAAATCAAATTATGTATGAATACAATGCTTCACATATACAGGACTTGAAATGCTATATTGATAAACAAAAGAACATCAATTTTTTTTATAAATATATAAAAAGTAAAAAATATATACCAATTAATAACAGAATCTGATTTCTTTGATTGTGAAAAAGCAAATATTTTTATTTTTAATCTATATAATACTATAGTTCTTCATGAGAGAAACCATATTAAAAAGAACTAAAAAAAAAAAAAAAACAATTTTCATAAATAGAAATGAGATTTTTAATTAAGAGATAAAACACAAATATTAAATAAAATTCATGAATGTTGGGATATCATATGTTTACATTTACTTCTGGAAAATTTAAATTAACAATTGAGAATGGTTAAGAAAGTAACTGAAAATATTTTTGAATATTTTACTATTTATATTTTATATACATATTTGCATATGAGAGAGTATTAAGTGTCAATTAGAACAGAGATAAGTGTGATTATTAAAATCTAAAAGTTTTGAATCCCAAGTTTAAAACTCAGTTTGTCTGCTTTAAAATCTTTCAAACAAACCTTAAGAAAATATTTATATATTCTAAAAAATACACATATTATTAATTGCAATAATTAAATATTTCACATATCATTAACCAATACAATGCAAGGATTTGAATGAAATACTGAAAAAATATTCAATAAAAAATGCTTAAAAGAAAATTATTTTACTGCAATAACAAGAATAAAAAGAAAAAATCTAAGACATTTTGCACAATAAATCTATAGTAGTTATATTATAAATTTATTTTTGGTGAAAAACTTGAATCATTAATAATTTAACTGTTCTCATTAACTGGCAGTGCTTTATTCTAAATTCAATAAATGAATAATGTTGATAAAAATTACAAACTCATTTAGAATGATAAATGATGATAATTACTGTAATCTCAAATGTAAGAATAAAATTGCATAGAAAAAAAAAAACCATTGAATAAAATTTCAATTCGAAAAAAATTGTTTAAAGCTTTAATAATGGCACACATCATATATACATACAACATAATACCATTTACAACACTACATTTATAAAAATATATAACAAAAAACATTCAGCACACACATTTATTTAACAAATATAGGTGACAATTCATTTAAACTATGTTAAAAAAATTTTAATTGATTCTTATTATGAATGGTTTAATAAATTACATTAACATTTTCTTAATGGATTATTGTTAATATCCAATATTCCCAATGTTCCATTGAAATTTAAAATGCTCATTAGGACTTTAATGTTTAGTATGCAATAAACAAAAATAGGTTATATAAGTTACAATTGCTACCTCAACTTCCATTCACTTACAAACTAAAACTGAAAGCTCATTAATCTTAGTTATATATCTCTAAAATTGTAATGCTAGGACAAATTGGGTCAAAAAGGCTGGCAAGCAAAAAAAAAACTAACACCAGTGATAAACAAGTGATAACAGTTGCAATTCTCTACTATGCAACTATTCTATCTGCTTTTTGGCAGAAAATTTAACATAATTATAATATAACTTAGGGTACTTACATAGTTTGCTTGCTGGAAGCTTGCCATCCATTTTTTTTTTTTAAATAATCCATTTTCAGCGGTTTCCAACATATGGTATAAACAATATAGCTGACTCTAAGCCATTGTATTCAATATTTAGCACTTTTGTATTTCTTAAAATGATATAAGAACCATAGAAGTTCAAAGGGTTATAATTCAAAAAAATTTTAAACTAAATATAGTATAATTTTAAAAAAAAAACAGCATTTAGTAGACTATAACAAATGGATAGACAACATCAATTTTCGGGTTTGCACTATCCCATAACTTTGAAAATATTCCACTGAAACACACAAAAATCCAAAGGGTTGTAATTAACATTTTTTAAATGTAAATTCGCTACACCAGCTATAAACTAATGTCAATGTAGTCATAATGTTTTGGAGCCTTACAACCATGTTCCTTTCCAAACAGATAGGTGCTTAGAATATATGCAACATTGCTTCTCCATTTGCACATAAAGTGTAATTTCATGCTTATTATGACATACTTTTTAGGTGGGCATTATCCTGTAATTTTGAAAATATTCTACTGCATCTTGTTCTGTCGATGAAATATTCCAAATTTTAATCATATTTCCGAAAATGATACAGTAAAGAAAGAATGTTAAAAAAATCACCACATGTAAAACAATGTTTAAAATAATTACTATAATTTTAATCATGTTATCTATTAGCCTCATGTTAAGTGATTACCGAGTGTGAACATTTTCATTGTCTTGTGAATGGAATTTATGCAGGGCTAATCCCAATTTGTTTTAATAAATTCCATTCACAATTCTAAATTGAATGTTAATTTTAAAAAAATTCAAAAACATTTTTCAACAAATTATAACATAACATTCAACTGTAAATACGTGGTCAATATTTAACATGTGGTGCTAAAATTGTCTCTTTTTTTTTAAGCAATCAGTAACATGTGTGTAAAATTATAGTAATTTTTTTTTTAATTTCTTTTTTGCTTAATGAGTTTTTTAATATGATCAAAATTTAGAATCTGCCATCGACAGACAGAACAGGATGCAGGGAAATATTTATAGGGTTTGCCTACCATGACTAAAATTATCATAATTTTTTTAACATTGTTTTACACGTGGTGATTTTTTTAACATTCCTTCTTTGCCATATCATTTTTGGAAATATGATTAAAATTTGGAATACTTCACCGACAGAACAAGATGCAGTAGAATATTTTCAAAATTATAGGACAGTGCTCACCTAAAAAGTATGTAATAATGAGCATGAAATTACATTTTATGTGCAAATGGAGATGCAATGTCACACATGTTCTAAATGCCTATGTGTTTGCAAAGGAATATGATTATAAAGCTCCAAAACATCATTTGTGACTACATTCACATTAGTTTACAGCTGGTAGTGAATTTACATTTTAAAAAATATTAATTAAAACCATTTGGATTTTTGTGTGATACAGTGGAATGTTTACAAAATTATGGGATAGTGCAAGCCCAAAAAATGATATTAATCTGCCCATTTGTTATAGTCGACTAAATGCTGTTTCTTTTTTTAAATTTTATTTACTGCATTTACATTTAAAATTTCTTGAATTACAACTCTTTGGGCTTGTGTTCCTTTATCATTTTAAGAAATAAAAAAAACCTAAATATTGAATACAATAGCTTAGCATCAGCCATATTGTTTATACTATGTGTTGGATGGATTATTTTAAAAAAAATGGATGGCAAGCTTCTGGCAGGAAAACTACTTAAGTACCCAACTTAGTAATGGCAATTGCAATATTTAACAAATTTAATCATTTTCACATTAAAAAATATTTTATTATCTCTCCCCCACCCCTCAAAAAAAATTAATATTTTCTTAAGTATTTGTGAATAACTTGAATAAAAATATATTATTCTCCAATACTTGAATCTATTAATATTTTTTCACTCTATTACACTCAAACAAAAAGCACAGATGACAAGTTTATTTAATTCTTGCAAACCAATTTTATATTGACTGAATAGACACAAAGACAAATGAGAAGCCCGTTCTTATTTTAAATAATATAAATAAATTTATTATAATAACTATTAAAAAATATTTTTTTAAATATTAAATCAATCAATAAAAAAAAGAATATAAAAATATAATTAAAAATCAAATCTTAAAGTATGATTTAATTTTATTACCCACAGAAATAAATCAAATATTTCCATTATGTATAACATATACTAATCATAATTATTTCACACATTTTTAAATACAATAAAAATAATAATTTTTCATAATTAATATTTTCACTTCATAAATTTCTAAAAGACTTTAATTAGAATCAGAATTATTTATACATATAGAGAATATTTAATATAGAACATATCAAAACTATCAGAAAAATGTCTTTTAACCAAGTTCACTATTGCAGTATAAGAAATATTATTTCACTAATTAAAAGAATTCTATATAATTCTAATATTTCCAAAAGACAACTAATTTAATTTCACCAGCTTTTGAACTATAATTATCTGCGAAAAATATTGTTAAATAATTTAATCTATATACCAATTAAATCTAAAATTCAATGACTGCTAATTGAAAATTTTTCTTCTGCAAAAATAAATAAAATTATGAAGCTATTTACTAATTAAACCATTTATGGTTACAATATTTTACTATTAATATATCTAAGAAGATTTTAAAAAAAAGATTGCTTAAAATGTTTAATGAAAATGAGACAGCTTTGGAATTCCAATCAATTAATAATGGAATTGCAGTGATTGAGTGACAGATTCTAGAGCTCAAGGTTCAAAGATCATGTGACTTCCATTGTTAGAACTTCTTATAAACTCCCTAGCAATAAACCATTCAATTGTTTATTAGTAAATAAAAATAATTCTGTTCACAGAAATTTTTTTAAAATAATTTGTATTTAAATTTTCTTACTTTGTTTATTTTCCAAATTTTCAATTATACAAATTTTGTAATAAACTATAGAAAGTAGTCAGGCATTGGTAGCCGAGAGGTCAGCACAGCTGCCTTGCAAGTAGTTGCTTGCAGACAGTTGTTATGAGTTCGCTTCCCGGCCGATGCTTTGATGGAAAAAAAAAACTATAGAAAGTAACCATCCTTTCCTCACAAGCACCATTAAACATTGGTGTTCAATCTGCAAGAATACTCTTGCTTCAGCCACAAGATAGAGACTTTAAGAAAATAAGAGCAGCTGTCTTATTCCCAAACTCAAATGTAATTATATGAGCCAATCTTAAGTATCTAGAAGTGAGGGTAAATTTATATATTATTCACTTTAAATCCATTTTCTTATTTTTAATATTCTTATTAGCACTTCTGAAATTTTAAATTTACTTTGTGCCAATATGTTTTAAATTGTAATAAACTATAAAAAGAAATCATCCTTTCCTCATAAGCACCATTAAACATTGGTGTTCAATCTTCAAGGATATCTCATTCTGGCCACAAAATAGATACTTAAGAAAATAAGAGCGGCCCTTTTATTCCCAGACTCAAATGTAATTATATGAGCCAATCTTAAGTGTCTAAAAGTGAGAGCTTGAATTATTTTAAAATTACATTGTCCAGTCCTAATAAGAATATTAAAAATAAGAAATAAATTTAAAGTAAATGATTTATAAATTCTCGCTCTCACTTCTAAACACTTAAGATTGACTCATATAATTACATTTGAGGTCGGGAATAAGACGGTCATTCTTATTTCCTTAAAGTCTCTACCTTGTGGTTTGAGGAAGAGTATCCTTGCAGACTGAACACCAATATTTAATGATGCTTATGAGGAAAAGATGATTAATTTCTATAGTTTATTACAATCTAAAACATAGCACTTGTAAAATTGATCTAATAGTATATAAATTGTGTACTATAATATTGAAACATAAATGTAATAAATTGTTCTAATGTTACTATATGCATAAGACATTTTCCCCCTTTAGTTAAATATTTACTATTCATCCTGCTGTATGACAGGGAATATTTTTTATCAAATAACAATAAGCATTATATCTCAAAATGAACTTACATAGCATTAACAACACAAGAATTAAAGCGATATGATTTGCACATGTTAATTTCTTGATGTTTCAAACTTCATATATAGAAAAAATGTGTGTTTAATTGGCATTTATTATAAGTCAGATTTCTGTAAGTAAAGAATGTTTATCAATATATATATATACTATTATCCAGTATTAATAAATGAGTATCTATCATCTATAAATTCTGTCAATAGCCTAAGTACAGTACCTGAATGTTCAAAATGTAAAGATAGTGGAATCACAATATCCATTATATTTTACTTTAAGTTCCTTCTCTCATATATCATATATTATAGATAATAGCTCACATTTTATTATACATTGTTTGCTGTACTTCAACATGCACACCCATATATGTAAAACATACTTTTTATGTGCATAGTATGTGTCTATAAATTAAGATTATAATATACACCTGGGTCTCTTTTTACGCGGACTTATTTAACATGATTTTGAAGTTACACGATTTATGTTTCACTGGAAGTCGAACTCCGATAATGCGCTATTACTTTAAATAATAAATTTCGCACACTTACGTTATATTGAAAGTAATAGCACATTATTGGAATTCGACTTTCATCTTAGTAATTTCAATATTTTCAGTGCTTTATAATAGTAAGATTTTATGCAATAATAAAATTAAAATCATGATTTCCACATTTTATGTATACACACATTAAATTTTACAAGATTATAATCTAAATTTGTTCCAACATTGTGCGTGTTAATTTTGCATTTTAAATCACATTCTTTTTTTGCTTTTTAAAAAAGAACATAATCAATTATTAATCATTTAGTGTCTGCAAATTTATTTTTAAAAGGTGAGTAATAGCAATGGGCACAATTAAATTTGACAATTAAAAATTAAAATCTGATTTTTAATTGTAATTAACAATTTAAAAATTACTTACGGCGACTTGAAATTAATGTGATGTAAAACGAAATTTGATTTTTAAACAGAATTGAAAATTAAAAAATTAAAGACAAAAATAAGAATTTAATTTTTAGTTGTTAGTTTTAATTAAATTTTTCCCAGCAGTGGTGAATAAATGTCTTTTTATTATCATAAGTCTAAGTTCATAAACAATTAATAAAATCATCGTCTCAAAGATTAATTACTAATTACGTTGTCAACAGAAAACCATTAACACAACATGAGAGTGAACTTGGCGCTAGTTGTATTTCCTCTTGTGAGAATCTGATTTTTTACCAGTTTGCAAACAGACGTGTTTTTCGGCGAATAGCGATAATAATTAAAACGTGTATAAAAAAAATGTAAATTACTGTACTGTAAATTATGCATAAAAATATATTATTTTGAATAAAATTAAATATTATAGTTAAAAAAAGTTTGTCTTGTATCATTTTTTTTCAAATTTGAAATTTTTTATTAGTCATATTTTATTTCCTTATTTTTTTTTGCGCGAATTTTAAAGTAATTTTACATTGGTGCTTTGCTTTTACGCGAATTTTGAAAAATCACAGACAGCATCCCCCCTTTTTCAATGTAAGTTACGTCTATTTTTGCGCGATTTAATTTGCGCGTGTTTTCTAAGGAACCTATCTATCGCGTAAAATGAGACCCAGGTGTAATGAGAAGTGAAAAGAACATATGTTAATAAATTGAGAGAGCTCATTTCCATATACATTTACTGGGTGTGTATTTATCCATTAATATTTACTCAAAAAATAAAAAAAAACGTACTGTATAATAACTATAGTTTGTTTTGTTTTTTAAAATAAAATGAGTGACAAAATGTCAGATTGACTTTCTCAAGTAACAGATGTATAAAAATCCAGTTTCATTATTAGACACACTGTAGATGATATCCTTTTGCTTCGGTAACTTTTTCCCTCTTATAAATGACCTCTCCAGTTGTTTTAATATTTTAAACTCCATATCAACTTCAGAATTTATACAATTACATTGATTTGCAGTTACTCATTTCAGATTATCCGGTAAATTCTTCATACAAACTTTTGTTTTCCTTAAGAAAGATACTTTGCCAATGTCCTTAAATTTCATAAAACCTTTAGCTTTACACTTTCGAAAACATTTTATTATATAAAATATTGTACAAATATAAAACTTTTATAATTAAAAAATACAAAGAACAAAATGTATGCGCATTTAACATAATCCAAAGAAACATTATTAATATATTTGATCACATATAAAACACTAAATAATAGTTGTTATATCATAAAATTAATTAAATTTTAATGCTTTTCTTTATTATTTATACTTTTTTTAGAAAGTGAATAATTGAAATTGTGTAGGTACAACATATGTCATGGTTTCACTGCATAATTTCTTTTGATTTCTCTTAGCTTGAAAACATTGACTGATTCTTATCATGATTAAAAATATGGTGCTCCATTTACTATGTTATCTACTGGCTTTTGTGCTTGTCTATTCACTGGTACTCTACCACCAGAAGCCACGCTCTTCTGGAATTACATTTGTGTTTATCATTACTTGTTATATCCCACTTTTCATTAGTTATTGTGTGAAAGTTACCCCCCAAAAAATATTAACCAATGGTTTGTAAATGATCATAGTATTAAGTAGATTGCAATTAATTTATCTTATACTATAATCTATTGAACAATCTGACAGACACAGAGCTGTATCAGTTTATTTAAGCTGCTGTGATATAAAAAAGATAAAATAAAAAAGGAGAAATCTTACTTATTTTAACTTATGCACAAAAAAAGACATCAAAAAAATGGTAATGAGTTTTCAGATTACCAAGAATTAAATGAAAAAATTCATAGCAATCTCAATTTACACATTTTTTAGATTTTTTTTCTTAAGCAGAGATGCCAATAAATTTATAATAACAAATTTAAGTAGAAAATCTGATGATGTAACAAACTAGATTAACACATATAAGGAAATTTCTATGACTGTAAAGTATATCAATGCTAGAAATAAAATAATCAGAACCAAAAAACTTTTCAAGTACAATCAGGTCTAGTTTAATGAATTAATTATTTCCAGAAGCACATTTGTTATAATTTAAAATACATGAATTTAAGTTAATCTATTCCAGACTGTTCCTCAAAAGTTACTAACCACAGCAATTATTTGGGCGGGAAAAAATCAAAAATATAAATGTAAAAATATATGTATAATTAAATACTATAGCTGCATACTGTGCAATTAGGATTTAATGAAAACTAAAATTCATATAAAATTCACAAATCATTGATTTCATACTTCTGTTTTCTTGTCAGATAATGTTCAGTCGTAATCCTATCTGTATTAGCAGCCTGACCATGCTTTATAATGCTATGCAATGTAGTTCATTTATTGAAACCAGTGATCCATACTTTGCTGGCAATTAACTATTTTTTTTTGCCTTATGATTAAAATTAACAGTTGTATCATATGATGATGAGGATTTTTTTTTTTTTAAAAAAAAAAAAAAAAAGCAAATATGAACAAATTGCAGAAAGAAACTTAAATACAAATACTGTTTTCCTGAAGATTGTGATGATAGTATTTTAGTTGTATTTATATATTGGAACATTTCCATCATCTAATATAAGTATTGAATCTCTTTAGAAAAAATTAATGCTATTTAAATATTCCAAGTATATTCAACTGTAAACATTGCGTATAAACTAATCTGTGTGCTATTACTAACTGTTGAATCTATTTGGAATATTTAAATAAAGTTAAGTTTTTTTAAAGACATTCAATACTTATATTAGATGATAGAAATAGTATATTATATAAATACAACTAAATACAAATAAACTCATAAAAGTGATAAAGATGTCTGAATTTTTACTGAAAGTTGAAATTCTTTAAAAAGTCTTAAGATGTCATTGCTATATCAGTCAATAGCAATCTTAATAATTTCTAATTTCAAATAATAATATTCATTACTTTAGCAATTATATGCTTAGCACTTACATTTCTGCTATAATTATTTATTCTTTGATCAACATTAATCAGAATTCAAATTCTGCTCTCATAACTAATGGCTAAAATTATAATAGTATATGCACTTAGGAAAACACTTTATTAAAAAATATTTATGATGTTTTTATCATATGAAATCTAACATGTCTATGTTTAACATTTAGATTTCCACCATTATTATTATAATTTTGCTTTGAAATTATTTCTTATTTGACATCAACATTAAGCAACATTAAATTATGCTTCTCTGGTTAAAATTATTAGAATATACTTACCTAAGAGAATATTTTTGAAAAAATATATACAATATTTTCATTGCTAGAAATTTACCAATTCCATGTTTAATAAGTAGTCAAATTTCTGCCAGTGTGTTAAAATAATTTTGCTTCAAAATTATTACAATATGAACATTTATAATACTTTTTTTAAAAAAATATATACAATATTTTCAATGCTAGAAATAGAAAAAAATAAAATACCTAAATAGAAAACTAGATTTTACATGACAAAGATATCAGCCATTCTAATGTTTATTGTATGTATTTGTATTTGTTGTACAAATAGTAATTTAGTGAGAAAAAATGTTTATTATACTGTTTGTTGCTACCAGATCTCACTGTACATAACCAGATTTGAGCTGGAAAATTTTAGAAATATTCTAAGTGAACATTTTATTTTGGACAATATCAAAATAATATATCATAATTAAATTTGTATTTATTCTCTTTTTTGTAATTACATTTGTTTTCATCATTGCTTTTGTTTAAGCATTGCTAAAATTTGTGAAACAACTATAAAAACATTTCAACAATATATGCATTTTATTGTCTAATATTTTTATTTTATTTTTTTCTTGAAGTTTGAAATAGACTTAAAAAAATAAAAGATACAATGAGATCACATTGTTTTCTGGATTTAGTAAGTACATGCTAAAGTAACATTAAAATTTTACTTTGGTATTAAAAATCTATTAATCTGAAAAAACTTAAATGTTTCAAATTGAATTTTAAATGTATATTTAAATTTATATACATACTTTTCAATCTTAAAGTTTTTCATTATCTCTGAAGATTTTTTCACCCTAATAAAAAAGTGAAATGGTTTTCCTGAATACTTTATTTACAACTATTATTTTTTTGTAAAATTTAATTTTTTAAAATTTTAATAAATATATATTTAATTAAAAATAATTTTCAAAAAACACTGCACATCCAATACTATTATTAAAAAAGAATTAATTTTATTTTTTTAAAAAATAACAATTCTATTAGAAGAATCTTTATTGCTTTGAATATTATATAAATAATAAAGCAGATAATTCTGGCATAAAATTTAATCCTTTTGCTATTTATCTCATAAATACTTTTTCTTAATAAGAAAAAAAAAAGAACTACAACTTACTTTGCAAACAATTAGAAAAAATATACTGCATATATAAATGCAGAAAAGAAGAGAATTATATGTACTAATAACTAACAAGATAATGATGGACATAAAAATGATTGCATAAGTATTTTTTAAAAAATTATTTAGATTGTGTTTAGGAAAGACCAAACATCTCCGTCTTTTGTCTAAAAATTTGTGATGATGGTGTTTTAGTTGTAATCATGTGACAGACTATTTTCATCATTAATATTAATTGTTAAATGTTTTAGAAAAACCCATAGGTCAACAGTGTGATAATTCATAATATTTGGAAATGATTCATTAATCTTGCTCTTAAAAAAAAAAGAAAAGAAATAAGGTGGCCCCCACATAGATAAGTATATGAAATTCTACTCACTATTGTCTTTGACAGAATAGAGTAATGGGTTAAAGCATCATATTATATTCAATATTCTTGAACCTAAAGATCCCACATTTGATTCTTGTGCTAATATTTTCACTGGTTAGGCCACTAACACTTGAGGAAAACACGAGAATAGCACTCAAAGTGTTATGTTATATAATAACGTGTTTATTAATAATAACTAAGATTTAACAATATTAAAAGGAAATGAATGAAATAATCCAATATGTAATTATAACTAAAAGGGCTCAATTTTGAAGTATCATTCATGTAATATTGTTAGTGCAGTAAAAAAAAATCAATAGAAAAGTTAATAAGCATTAACAATATAAAGATTCAATAAAATATAACTAAAACTGAAATACTAAAATAAATTAAGAAAATAGTAATCAATAGCAAATTATTATAGGCAAAGTATTATTTCTTGATCATAATACACTGTCCTAATTATTTACTACTTTATCTACTTTGGGTCAGAGAATTTAACATATATATAGTTAATAAATAGAAAAGAATGTATAAAATTTTCTTGCTGCAAAAAACAAATTTCAAAAAGTAAAAACTGAAATAATGTTGAAAATAAAATAAGTTATAAACTATTAGAATATGATTTTCTGAAAGTTTTTAGATATTAAAATAAATAAATAAAAAGGAGCAAGAAATTGATCATTTCCATAACAATTACGAAACCATTAAATTGGGAAGAGAAAATAATTAATGAAGTTTTCATATCAAATTTAAATGTGAGTCTATAGACTTATCTTATTAGACATTAAAAAAGTAAAAGAAAATCAAATAAAAAAAACTGCAGAAGAATAATAAATATTTAAAAAAATTTCTAATAAGCTGGTAAATTTTTGTCAGACAATTAGGATTTTTAAAAATTAGAAAAAACAATAAATGTTAATGTTAAGCCAATAACCATCACATGATCACCACTAGATCCTAAGATCTAGGTGCAGTGCTCTCAGATCCAAGGTTCCACACTGACAAAGGCCACAAGCCAGAAACTAGTCTGGGGATATTGAATGAGTAGGCACTAGATGGGGATTTTATGCACAAGCCTTCTGGCATCCACTGATTACTCTAGCTTGCTGTGTGTTACAATATGTATAGTGAGTTTTGCCTGTTTTAATAAATGTCAATGTTATTATTATTTAAAAAGCACATTAATTCACATATTTTGAAATTTTTTAAAAAAAATGAATATCTCTTGTAAACTACATTATTATTAGATGTTATCAGAATAATTTTTAGTGATCGTATACATTTGCTTTAATCTTGCTATTTATGATTTTTAATATAGTAGACTGGTGTAATTTATTGTTTCATTTTTCTGTCTTTAAAATAATGTTTGATCTTGAAACAATTTGCAATTAAATTACCTGCAAAATTATATAACATAACTGCAGTACAATATTAAATTAATTAATAACAGTAATAATAAAATCAATCCAAAAGAATATCCACTGATATAGGTTGCTCTTATGTTTACTATGGTCAATTAGAGCAAACATTAATGTACAGATAAAATAATAAATATACACCTTTATAATAAAGCCAAAGAGATTCTTCATTATGATCCATATTTTTAGAACATAAAAAGATATTTGGTCACATTTTTGACCATAAAAAAATAAAGATAGTTTGCAGAAGGACTACTGGAAAATATCAAAAATAAAAGAATAATTTATTAATAACATGGACTCTGTAATCACCAGGAAATCTAATAATGTTCAAGTGAATAATTTTGGAATATGTCTTGTTAAACATAGAAGCATTTATTTCCTAAAGTATGTTTAGTAATATAATGCTAGACTTGAAATGAGTGGTTTGCATCAAAAATATATTTTGGTTATATATTTCATGCTTTATGTTTTCTCACTCTTAACACTTTTTTTAATTGCATAAAGTTTAATATAAATATTAATATCATACCATTAAGAAATATAGACAAATAAAAGAAAGGAAATCGCAATAGAAAAATAAATCAGCTTTATGTATAAAAATTATTAAAGGAAAAAAAAAAACTTGAGACAGATCTACTTTGTGCCAATTGATGGGTCATTACAGGTTTTTTTAGAATTTTGACCAATCAGAGAATTTAAATGTATATAGTGTTAAATTGGTAAAAATTACATACATGTGTACTACATCATACTTTTCTAATGATGTTTTTTTTTTTTTCTGTAGGATGAAAATTGTATTTTTTTATTATTTTAAAGCTTTTTTTTTTCATATGTCAAACACGTTGACCGGGAAGTGAACCCAGGCCAGCTGCTTAGAAGGCAGCTATGCTAATCGCTAGGCCACCAATGCTTGACAAAAAATGTATTTTTTATGAATGTTTTAATAAAAAGTTTTTTTTTTTACTTTTTTTTCTTCATTTTTTTTAAACATTGAGGTAAAGAATGGATGATGATTTATTACTCCTAAGAAAACAGTTATAAATCTGGACACATATATGTGTAAATCTAAGGCGTAGAAAATAAAATATAGGCAATTATTAAAAAAATGTTAAAATACCTTTTACCAGCTATCATACTTTTTTTATATAAATAATTTATAATATTGTAAAATATTGATTTGTTTCAGTGTTGGTGAATAACAAGTCTATTTTGTGCTGTTATGTATTCATATATATATATATAACTTCTTGGGTTTAGAATCTAACCAACTGTAAATATGAAAAGCTGTAAATATATAATATTTTTTTTTAAAAATTTATATAAATAATTTATAATGTTGCATAATAATGGTTTATTTTATACTCTAAAATAATAGTTTGTTTTATGTTTCTGCTTACTCTATAAACAATTTTATTTCTATTTTTTTTTTCAATTTAATTGTTTTCTACTTGTTAATAAAAATAATATAATACATTTTGTAAGTAATGATTATAATGAAAAATCAAATTTATTTCATTGTCATATCTCTTGAATGTCTGTTTAGTAAGTATTTAAATCATGTAACTTTGTCATCTAAACATTAGCAATTAAATTTCTTTTTTTTTTTTTTGCAATCTATAGGTATTTTTCTACTTTTTTATACAAATATTATAATTTTTTGCAGATTATGCTTATAATATTTATTATAACAATTGATCATAATTTTCCTAAAATAAAGCCATCTCCACAATAAGCTATTAGGAATTTCAACAAAGGCAAATGAAATATGACAGATAATAGAAAGTAGCAGTATTGTCACTATTCTCATTATATTTTATATGGCACTAAATTGAAAAAAAATAATTTCTTATTTATTTATCATGTGTGGAAATGTGATATACTTGCACTCTGAAAAAAACTTTACTCTTTTATCCTATCACTTTTTCTCTTTATTCTTTTATGTGTATTACATATATATTTTTGCAATTATTTTTAAAATTTTCATTTTTTGATAAATTACAGTTTACTAAAGTTCTTTTTGTATAATATCTGATATACAATGAATATCTGATATAAAATATTTATTGTTAAATTTTCTTCTTTTCCCATTAGAAAGGAATACATTTCCAGCAAATATCTGCATGGGAGGACAAAATCAGGGTCAGCTAGTAAAAATAAAAGTCACCAAAATATATATCTGAAGATTTAATAATCTCAGGTAAATCATATAATATACCAAATTTTTCAAAATTTTATAAAGACTGTAATGAAGCTACCTATAAAAATATAACTTTAACATTTAACTTTCAAAATTTAGAATTTGTAAACCTATGTAAAAATAAGCATTTTTAAAAGCATTAAAAATCTTTTTTTCTTTTTCTAAATATTTTTAAGATAAAGACTATTTCTTCAGTTTATTAAATTCTTTCATATTTGTTCTTTCTAAAAAAATATATATAACTTTATATTTAATCTATTCAAGCTAAAGATATTATGTAAATGATATATAAAATTCAATATGGCGACTGGAAATTGAAGGAAATAAACAAAAAGTATAATCAATAGATGAAAATCTGTATTGGCTAATTATGAATTCTTAAGACTAGGTCAAAAAATAAAACTTAAGAAAAAGATTAAGAAATAAATTTAAATTATACTAAAATCAGGACTAATGTATATATTTAGAATAAGTAACTCTTGTTTGAAAGTAAAATTTAAAAATTGTCACATGAGGAAATAAAATCAGTGGGGTTTTTTTCAATGGTTAAGAAAAAAAACATGGGTTGTCGTCGATGAACCAACATATCCCACTGGATGGCGCTGTTTTCGCACTAAAACACATAAAAATGCCGTTTCTGCAGTCGACACGTTCGAACCCGCATTTTCTATAATACAACCTTTTATGTTGTACTACAGATTGCAGGCCACTATGTCGTGTCGCAGTACAGCATGTATGTTTACACAGCAAATACATTTTCCCAATTCGCACAGTTTATAAAAAGGTTACGGCTTGGGGAGAGGGTGTGTTTTTTTTTAATTGGATGGAAATGTTATTTTCATTGGATTTTTTTTTATTTTAAAGTATTGAAATGTTCAGATTTTGTAAAGTAATAATTAACAGACTTTTTACACCGTAGTGTATTGAAGTTTTAAGTAGTAAATGTAGACGAGATATATGTATAAAGTTAATTGGAATTAGGTAACGCATCAAGTAACGTACTGTTCGTAACATTTCCACGAAACATTTTAACATTGTACCGGGTGTATATGTTTGAAATAAAAAAGAGCATTAACACAAAAATATCCAGTAAGAAAAGTACAATTGTACACTGTTTTTTTAAATGTCATAAAAAGCATATATTATAAACATTTTATATATATATTTGTCATTGTTTAAAAAAGTTTTAGTTTCTTTCTTTTCTCCGACTACTGTTATACTTTGTTGAATATAGTTTACGTTTATTGTTATCATTTATTTTATAGATGTTAGTAAAAAAAAATATTTACAAAAATACGATTTTGATATTTTTTATTTTAACCGTAAACCTAACCCTAAAACTAACCCTAAAGCTAACCCTAAACTAACCCTAAAACTAACCCTAAAACTAACCCTAAAGCTAACCCTAAAACTAACCCTAAACCTAACCGTAACAACTTTTACTTTTAGTTGTCATTCTATTTGAAATAAAAAATAGCGGTAAACAACAACAAAAAAAAGCCGTAACCCCAGTAAAAAAATCTCCGATAGAAAATTGATTTTTCTAATAAAAAGAAAACTAAAAAAGATGAATCAAATTGTAATTTGTTTATTTTATTTTACATTTATTATTATCATTTAATTTGTATACGTTAATAAAAAATAATATTTAAAATTAAATAATATTTAAAAAAGACGATTTTCTTTTGTTTTTATTTTCGCATTACAAAAAACACATCAAAATGATTATAATTAACGGCTCGTGAATGATCATATTTTATAGTTTTAGCATGATAACTGCGCTATCCAGTGGGATATGGTTGCTTATCGATGACAACCAAAACATGTTTTCAATTCCTAATATGGAATAATAGTTAAATAATTTAGAGTAGTTACAAAGAAAAACAAGTGTTTTTATTGTGTTTTTTTTACTTTTATTTAAAACCAACAAAAAATTTTGTCATAACAATCCTTTTAAGATTTGCATTAATTAAATCTAGAACATATATATAAACAACAGATCAGCAGCAATATAAAAAGAATTACATATTATAAATAGAAAATTTTTATTACAAAAAAAAAAAGGGAGTGAGATTATCAAATCAAAACAAAATCTGAATCTTTATAGCAATACTAATTTTATATAATCCCACTTTGCCTTTATGTTATGTATTTCTAGATAATATTTATAGAAGGAAAAAATGCAGTTTATCATTGATACTGAAGCATTGAATGATTATCCATCAAAAACTTTGACATTATATACATAACTGATGAAAAAATTAAATTAGCATTAATTTATCTTAATTATTCAAGATCAATTCTCACAATGGAAAAAGTAAACAATGATAATCTATAGGTTTACTCATTTCCAAAGCAGAAAAAAAAAAATTTATGCTTAGATTTATAACTTAAAAGATATAAGATAGATTTAATGAAAATCTAAAAATGATGTCCGGTATAAATAATGTGATGCTAATTTAATTATTAAGACAATTACAGAACAATAAATGGAGGTTTTTAATAAATAATCATTGCTTCATAATCAAATACAAATTATTTTTTCATCTACAGACTTACAGTTTATTCAGAAAAACATAACACAGTATAAAGACAAGATTGAATCATATAAAATTAAGTGTATATAGTAATTTCATAAAAGTCATATACTACTTTGATTGTATAGTTTTGTATTAGCATTGCATAATTTTATTATTAGATTTTCTAGAGTTTATAAGGCTGATTTCCTTAAAATTATTGTAAAGTATATCCATAGAATAATTTATTATTCAATTAATATTGGAACTTATATATATATAGGTTAAGAGAATACCTGCTATATCAATTTGTTTAATAATTTATTAGTTACAAACACTAATATATATTATTAAATTTGTTGAGATTTTTATCATATTTAGCAGTCTGACTTATATATATTACAATAGAATACTTCAATTAATTATAATGTATATATTACGGGATAAAGAAAATAAGATCTCCATTGAGGAATATCAAACTTAATCTATTCAAATGTGTATAAACTTGAATTTTGAACAATTTGCCATCAGTTTCTGAGGGAAAAAAATATATAAAAATTAAAGCATAAAATACCACACTATACACATAAATGAAATTTTATCCATGGGTAAAATTTTCCATGTAGCATACATATATAAATTATGGCAAGAATTAAGGCACTTTTTATCAACACAATATGATACTGTACTTTCCCATACATAACTGGAACACTCAGATAATTTATGAGATGCCGTAAATAAATCATATCTTATGTGCTGAAGTCTATATTTTTGATCACATTCAACATACACATTATGAATAAAAATATAAACAAAAAATTAAATGTAAGTTTCAACGATTTATTTATAATAAGTATAATACTATAGTAGTCTCGTATATCAGCAACCATCTAGTTCCACATCTTTATATGAAAATTTGAAATTAATGAATGTTATACACCTGGATCTCGTTTTACGCGATAGATAGGTTCCTCAGAAAACATGCGCAAATGAAACCGTGCAAAAATAGACATAACTTACCTTAAAAAAGGGGGGATGCGGACTGTGATTTTTCAAAATTCGCATGAAAGCAAAGCACCAACGTAAAATTACTTTAAAATTCGCGCAAAAAAAAAAATAAGGAAATAAAATATGACTAATAAAAATTTTCAAATTTGAAAAAAATTGATACAAGACAAACTTTTTTTAACTATAATATTTAATTTTATTCAAAATAATATATTTTTATGCATAATTTACAGTACAGTAATTTACATTTTTTATACACATTTTAATTATTAACGCTATTTGCCGATAAACAGGTTCGTTTGCAAACTGGTAAAGATTCTTCACAAGAGGAACTACAACTAGCACCAACTTCACTCTCATGTTGTTGTGTTAATGGTTTTCTAGTGACAACGTAATTAGTAATTAATCTTTGAGACGATGATTTTATTAATTGTTTATGAAGCTCGCAATATCCAGACATACAACCATTTAGCTCTCGTTGGAATTTAAGAGCATGTTCGTGATTAGTGTCATTAGTAAAAAAATAATTTGCCAACTGATTAGAAAGTTGAAGACCTTCTCGAATCATTTTTGAAGTGAAAGAAACAGGTTCCACTTCTGTTTCATTATCTTTTTCTACATTTTCTTCTGTATCTAAACTTTTATTTTTGTCTTTAATTTTTTAATTTTCAATTCTGTTTAAAAATCAAATTTCATTTCACTGCCACCTTTTAAAAATAAACTTACGGACACTAAATGATTAATAATTGATTACATTCTTTTTTAAAAAGCAAAAACAGAATGTGATTTAAAATGCAAAATTAACATGCACAATGTTTGAACAAATTTACATTATAATCTTGTAAAATTTAATGTGTGTATACATAAAATGTGGATATCATGATTTTAATTTCATTATTGCATAAAATCTTACTATTATAAAGCACTGAAAATATTGAAATTACTAACATGAAAGTCAAATTCCAATAATGTGCTATTACTTTCAATATAACGTAAGTGCGCGAAATTTATTATTTAAAGTAATAGCGCATTATCGGAGTTCGACTTCCAGTGAAACATGAATCGCGTAACTTCAAAATCGTGTTAAATAAGTCTGCATAAAAAGAGACCCAGTTGTATATTCATATTATATTTTTTTATATATGATACAATTAAATTAGAAACATTAAAGCACCAAAAATAATTAACACAAAAAAATAATGTGATTATTAAAAAAAGCAATACAATAAAAATGTGAATGTGAAAGCACATATTCACACACATATACTCAAATCTATGAGTTATTACAGATATGGATTTTCTTACTTGCTTGAAGTCCTAAAAAAAACTTATAAACAAATCACTTCATAGTTGTATTTTTATATTGGACTATTTCCATCATCTAATCTGAGTATTGAATGTCTTTAGAAAAATTTAACTTTATTTAAATATTCCAAATACATTCAACTGTTAGTAGTAGCACATCAAACAGGTTGTTATATGTACAATGTTCCAAGAGGTATTATTCTCCCTTCTTCAGGTGTTGCTAGCCTGATCAGTGACAGTACTAGCATAGAATTTGAACCTGGACCCTTAGATTATTAAATATTGAATTTTAAGGTAACACTCTAATCAACTGAGCCATCCTGCCAAAGGCAACAATCAGTAGAAATTTCTTATACTTTCTTCCTGATTTCTCCACTTTTTCCTAAGAGCAAAGTCGATTAGTGGTTTCCATATATTATGTATAGTCATACTAGGATGGCTTATGGAATTTTTTGTCATTTGTCATGTGAGCAGCTTCTTTAAATTTTCTTCTTTGTATCGTTTCTTCTCTATCCAATATTTTTGTATTTTCCCAATTGAACATATGTTTATTGGCACATACATGGCCTGCTACCTAATACATAACTATTTTCTCTCTTCTAATTGTCAGTTTGTGTTCTTGTAAGAACTTTTCAATAGGATGATTGGTCTCACCAATATATGTTCTTCCACATTCACATGGTATTTCATAGATATAGTGTTTTCTTTTCAGGATTTCAAGTTTAGGCTTTGTAGATGTTAGAACTCCTCATAGTGTGGCACAGCTCTGGAAAGCTGTTCTGATGTTATACTGATTGCAGATTTTCCTTAATTTGTCTATTTTTGGAATGTATGGATACACTACAGAACCAATAATTGTCTTTTCTCTTGATGATTCTTTTTGTTGTCTATTTAATGTTTTTCTAATAACAGCTGATGGATAACCATTTTTCATAAGAGTTTGTTCTATATAAATCTTTTTTCCAAATCACTGGTTTCTGAACAAACTTCTTTTGCTCTGTTCCATAATAATAGTATAACTCCGTGTTTTGTGTTTCTGGTGTGATTGGATGTATAGGTTAAATATTTTCCTGTATGTATAGGTTTTGAGTAAACTATAGTTTTGATTTGCCATGAGGAAGTCTTGTCACAAGAACATCTAAGTATGCCAAATTTTGTTCTTGTTCTGATTCTATTGTGAATTTAATTGAAGAAGATATGCGATTAATGTGTTTCCAGAAAGTTTCTAGCAGTGCTTTACCATGTGGCCATACAGCAAATGTATCGCCCACATACCAAAGCCAAATTTTAAGTGGATATGGAGTAGTTTTCATGGCTAAGCTTTCAAGTTCTTCCATGTAAATATTGCTAATTAGGGGAGACAATGGTGAACCCATTGCAATTCCTTGATTGTGTTGGAAGAATTCTGTATTATATTGAAAGTAGGTTGTTTTAATGCAGAATATTATACTATCAATAGGATTGTAAGCTATTATCCACATTTAATCTTTTCCTTATAATAGACAATGCTTCTTCATATGGTACATTCGTGAATACACTGTCCACAACAAAGCTTACCAATAAGTCAGGCTTCGGTATGTGGATGATACATTTGTTGTATGGCCACATGGTGGCATACTGCTATAAACTTTCTGGAAACCCATCAACAACATGTCTTCTTTCAATTAAATTCACAACAGAATCAGAACAAGAACAAAAATTGGCATTCTTAGATGTTCTGCTGACAAAACTCCCTCATGGCATAATCAAAACTAGTTTACCAAAAACCTACACATACAGGAACATATTTAGCCTATACATCCAATCACACCAGAAACACAAAACATGGAGTTATACTACATTATGGAACAAAGCAAAAGAAATTTGTTCAGAAACCAGTGATTTGGAAAAAGAAAAGATTTATATAGAACAAACTTTTATGAAAAATGATTATCCATCAGCTGTTATTAGGAAAATGTTAAATAGACAACAAAAAGAACCATCAAGAGAAAAAACAATTATTGGTATTGTAGTGCACCCATACATTCTAAAAATAGCAGACAAATTAAAGAAAATCTGCAATCACTATAACATCAGAACAGCTTTCCAGAGCCATATCACACTTCGAAGAATTCTAACATCTACAAAGCCTAAACTTGAATTGCTGAAAAGAAAAAACTGCATCTATAAAATACCATGTGAATGTGGAAGAACATATATTGTGAGACCAGTCGTCCCTTTGGAAAGTGTTTGCAAGAACACAAACTGACAATTAGAAGAGAAAAAACAGATGTGTCTAAGGTAGCAGACCGTGTATGTGCCAATGAACATATGTTCAAATAAGAAAATACAAAAAATATTGGATAGAGAAGGATACACAGAAGAAAATTTAAAGGAGCTGCCCACATGACAATGGCAAAAATTCCCATAAGCCAACTTAGTGTGACTATACATAATATATGGAAACTACTAATCAACTTTGCTCTTAGGAAAAAGTGGAGAAATCTGCAGGAACTTCATAGATAAATATATAAAATTTCTACTCACTGTTGCTTTTGGCAGCATGTCTCAGTTGGTTAGAGAGTTACCTTAAAATTCAATATTCAAGAATCTAAGGGTACAGGTTTGAATCCCATGCTAGTATTGTCACTGGTCAGGCCAGCAACACCTGAAGAAGAGGGGAGAATAATACCTCTTGAAACTTTGTGCATATATGAACCTATTTGATGTGCTATTACTAAAAGTTAAATGTATTTGGAATAATTAAACAAAGTTAAATTTTTCTAAAGACATTCAATATTCAGATTAGATTATGGAAATAGTCCAATATAAAAATACAATTACAACATCATCTTCACAAATCTTCAGGAAATCATTTCATAGCTTTAGTTAATCATATAAAATCATTTGTGTATTTAAGTGATTGTTGTTAAGATAGTGTCACTGATTACAGTGTTTGTAGAGTATATATATATCTTGCTACAACTTAGAAATTAAACACATTACAATATTAACAAAAATGATTAGCACAAAAATAAAATAATGTAGTTATATAAAAACAGGGTACTAATAAATTTCAAAAAAAAAAACATTTACATATTTATTCATTCATATTTACATGAATGTATTCACACAGCAATATAATTTGTTTTCTTTTACTATTTACATCAACTATTTTTGTTACCACACAGAATTGCTATCACTTTTTAACGTTACATTTTGAAGATTATTTTAAAAAAAAATTTTATTTGACAATTTAAATGTAAAATACTATAGTACTTCTCTAGATCACAACCAGATAATTGACTGAGTGAATAATGAGTATCAATGAATGTGTAAGATAAAAAAGTAGCCAACCTAAGAGTCAATTCCTGACACTGTTTCTACAGGTGCATGCATATAAAAGTTTGTGAATTCAAATTTATGAATTTCTAAGTTTTTAAATTTTTATTTACTATTTTTTTTTAAAAGCAGGTTATGAAAACCATAGATAATGAATTTGTGGATACATTAAAAACATTTATACATTAAAAATTATAAATTAGAACTGATCAATATGTTAATAGTAAAAATAAATATATATATATATACTGTAGACAATAATATATTCTACCAGAGTATATAAACAATCTTTACTATAAAACAATATATTACTTTGCTAAGCTAGGCTTTTGAGACAGCGTAAATACTGAGATTATATTATAAATAATGTACTGTATATTGAGTTTGTATTTTATTATATATTTTGACAGTTCACATCTACGCATTTCTAAACTAACAATAGAAAGGCGAGTTCCTATTAATAGTCAAAATAAGAGTCATATATCACATGACCCTATCTCTTAAGCTTGTAAGTTATAAACAATAAGGATTGCCAATTCCTCTACAAGCTTTAAGTCTGACTAAACATAAATCAACTATTAAATTTGAATTTATTATTATACAGACAAATTTATTATTTGTAACCTCTTTTAAACCATATTAAACCTAATTAACTGCTATATCAACATTAAGTCAATCATTGTGGTAAGAGAGAAAACAAAGCAGCTCACTTAGGACCTGACTTGTGTAATAATAATTCCTTCTTATGTATCTGTGTCACACTTAGATTTATCACCATCATGCAAATCACTATACACATTTTTTTATTTAGGGATCCAATCATTTTTGATTTAGTTAATTACAATTCTGAGACAAACTGCCCATTAAATTACAGATGCTTAATTATTCAAAATAAACTTGTGGTCAGATGCAATGGTAAAGAACATTAACATCAATTTCAGCAAGAAATAATGCAATTTTATGAAAATCTTGTAAACAAAAACAAGACATACTAATAATTCTTTATTTAAAGAAAAAAATCAAATAACAAATATTTACAGGTTTACAGGCAAATGTGACATAGAGATTTAAAACTTAACATTTGTAAAACATTATTACAATGGGCTACGAAGCAACAAATATTGCAATAGACCTAACTTTCTTCAACCAAATTATTAATAGTTATATTATTTCACTTTACTCATTCACAAGCCAAAATGAATAATTATTTAGACATTCAGCATAAACATATAAAGACTTATTTGACGTTTTTCATGTAGTCACAGCAAACGCAAATAGAAAACAAAACTGAATCATAAAAATCCCAACAATAGCTACAACAGTCATCAAAGTTATAAATCTTAATATAAAGAATTTAACTGTTCAATCAATTCATACAGGTCTTATTATTAATTTAGCAAGCAGATTATCTGTTAGCAGTTCCAGAAATCAACCTCCATATAAGAAGTAATTCTAGATTAAAGTTCTCTAGCATAATTTCGTCTATTGTAAATAATATTAATAAATAAAAGATTTAAATGATGAAGACCAATGTGAAAATCAAATTTTCTAATGCATAATGTATACTTAAATTCTGCCCATTCATAAATCAAACAGAATTCACATATCTAAGGAGTAAGTTGCCAAGTGACTGGTAACTTACTGGTAATGATTTGAATACAAATAATTCGGGTTCCCATTTAACACCATCATATTTTTCAATTCTCCATCTTTTTTTATCTTATCTCAATTTCTAAATGAATTAATGATGGAAATATTAAACTTTTCCACAAGTTATGTTCTTTATTCCAATTATATCTCTAAGCAAATTCTCACAATCATTTACACTTAATACATCTGATAAAAGATTACTCAATATATTAAATTAATTAATGATGATGATGCAAATAGTCTCTTAATGCAAATGTGAAAACTTTGAACTTCACAAAAAAAAAAAGTTTTTCTAATCAATAAAAAAAATCTGGATTTTATCATTCACAGAATATTTATCTTTCTCCATATTCTGCAAGAAAAATCACTTCAAAAATAAATAATATATGTGCCTTTTCTATGATATTACAATCTGAATATATACTTTTCATATCTATATAAAAATATGAGACATCTTACATAAGATGCTTTAACAGGAATTACTCTGATTCTTAAATAAACAGTGTTTTGATGTTATTTATTTGGTTGCTATTACTTTACAATTTCACACTTTTCTTTTTTCTTTGGGTTGATATATTATCTTATAATAAGAATTAGAATACTTATAATAAAAATTATTTTCAAGAGTATTTCTAATATATTATTAAGAAGAAAAGTCTTGTAATTGAATGAATATGCAAATGAATATCAAAAAAATTAATTTCTTTTTCTATGTAAAATCAAAGATGGCAAAAATCCGAAAACAATTATATCTGACAAAAGCATGTGTATATATACGTATATTTTCACAAACTGTCTATATAAAATTTAAAATGATTAATCAAACCATCAAGTACATGGATTATTATGTCCTGCAAAGTTAAAGAAGTTAGAGTAAAAACATTTGTCACAACAGCAGTTTAGTTTAAATAATCATAGCACAAGCATAAAAGTGCATACCTACATAACATTTTTAGAAAGTTGATATCAATTATTGGACAAGATATAAAGAGTGTTAAATTGTTAATAATAGATCCATAAAATGTGTGGAAAACTGCTACAATGATTGATATTTTCAGACTGATAGTCTTGAGAATGATAATTAAATTAAAAAAATTGATATCAGTTCAAAGCAATGATTCATCCAATAACAAATTTTCTAACACAATTATAGATGAATGGATAACCAATTGGAATCATATTTGAATTTTGTTATGTGTCATCATTGGTAGATCGTTTGGCATTTGAATTATATTAGGTATTCATCTGATCTCAGTATGTAGATAGATCAGTCCTCATCTCATCCACTATAATGCTTGTCCCAATTTTAACATTATGTGTCATCATTGGCAGATCATTGTTTGGCATTTGAATTATATTAGGTATTCATCTGATCTCAGTAGTAGATAGATCAGTCCTCATCTAATCCACTATAATGCTTGTCCCAATTTTACCATTATGTGTCATCATTGGCAGATCATTATTTGGCATTTGAATTATATTAGGTATTCATCTGATCTCAGTAGTAGATAGATCAGTCCTCATCTCATCCACTATAATGCTTGTCCCAATTTTACCATTAGTTTTATTTCTCCATGACAATAAATAATGCGCAAATTCGCACAGCTCAAATGCTAACGTGGCAATAATGCTACATTCCCAACAGTCTCTTCAATCATCTTATTTAAATATTTCTGTGATCATTCTCAAACAAATTAGAAATCAACATCCTTCCTCCATTAACTTAAATAGAAAATAATTTTAATTCTCAAATAAAATACTGTTCTTAAGTTATATATAGTAAATGCACACACTTTGACTAATTCTCTATTCTCTCAATTGGGTTTGAAGTTTAAAATTGTTCGTTTCCAATTTAAAACAAAAAATTCCCAAAAGAAAAAAATGTCTATCAAGCTTAAGAGAATTTAATTCTGATTTGTTCAAATAAATATAGATTTAAAAGATGAAAAGTTAATTTCAGCTGTTGCCATCGCTAATCTTCTTTTAACTATTCTTAGAAACAATCGATTAGTAAACAACCTCATATGACCTCAATACTATCAGCAGGTCTCTTTCTTTGATTAGCAGCCAATTTATAACTATCTCGATTAAAGATGTAGAAACTCAATGATGTTTGAAATGTTTTCCTTCTGTCAATAAAAGTAATTTCAGATTATTGTAATTATAAAAGTGGTCAGACTAAGTTCATCATGCAAAAATAATAAATGTTTTGATTATGAATAACTGAAAGAAAGCAATTGTCAAAGTTGCTTGAAAATTCAAAAGATCTTTTTATTTGTTTTGCTTTCACAATAATGGAGTCTTATTAATAACTTGTATTTAAATTTCAGCTAATAAATATTCCTTTTTAATTTCAATATTGACGTATACATAGTTTTTTTTCAATATCGTTTTCTATAAAGCAATATTAAAAAAAAAACAATAGAATTATTTTCAAATATATAAATTTTAAAAACATTAAAACAAACATCATATTTTCGTTATTTACATATTTATCTACTTACATTTTCAATTCAAAGATAAACAATTGATATAAATTATAAGAACTAAAAGATTAGAACTTGATATCATAAATCAGTTTTGAAATTCAATTTTCATTGATACTTTAGTGGTATCTTTTTCTAATCTCACAAAACATAAATAACATACAGTATTATAAGGGGGATGTAATTGACAGCAATGTAATCAAATCCCAATTATTATTATTATTTTGTTAACACTACAAATATCTTTCATTACAGTACTCTATATAAAATATTATAATAAGTAAAGTATAGATAATAACACAGGCAAAGATCTCTTTTAAATTATCATTATGAATAAATTTTAAAGTGTGAAATAAATAATCGAATGACTCCATTTCTCAGGAGTAATGTCAAAATCTTATGCTTCAGCATGTACCCAAGTCATAATTAATTATCAAATAGTACAACAAATCTGAACAGGAGAAAAATAATTTAAACTCTTTCCCTCCATCTATCTCTATATGTTTATTAGAAAATTAATTTCGAATTAAGAGTAAAAGAGATAGTTAAAATGTATAAGGATTAAAGATAATTTTGTTTAAGAAAGAATTTTGTTTTCAAATCAAAGGAATATTAAGGGATATTGAAATATTAAACAGGTTAATTCAGAATAAAAAATAGATAGATGGGGATAAAAATTTAAGGTATTTAGGATTATCCTACATTAAAATATTTATCAACCAATAAATAATGTGTGCATGTAAATTAATTAATATAAAAGAAGTATGGTGATGTGATATATGTATCTGAATACTGCATTTGTGATCACTTCCTTGTGAATTATGTTATTAGTAGAGCTTTGAATGTTTAATTCTACAGGATTTAGTTTAATATATAGCAATTCAGAATGCTCTAACAATTGAAAAAACTATATGGCAATAATTGCCTTAATATATGAGTTTAGTTTAATTTTGGAGTAGCAAACAATTCTAGTTACCTATTTGATTGTAACACCACACCTTTTTGATTGCCCTATTTCTGTGCCCATGTTTTCGATCTGAAAGCTTCATTGGTTTGCCAAAGAATAAATATTTTCTCCTTGGATTTCTACAGTGAACAATAAATATCCACTACCATCCACCATTTCTTTTTTCTAATTAAAATGTTAAGAAAATTTTAATTTCTGATAACTTTTTTTTTTTAACTTCTAACTTCACTTCACTGTCTCAATTTTGATGTAAGTAACTATAGTCGCGATTTATTTAAATTTGAATAATGTGTGGGTTTGTATGTAGCAACTTTTTTTTATTAGCTGATGTGTTTTTGATTGATGCCCATGTGCATATTATATTTTAGTAAAAATATTAAATTTTAAGTTATATCTTCTAAGTAAAAATATAAAATACATATGTTGTAAATGATTTTCAACAAATTACAGTATTTGCAATTACAAGAATTTAAAAATTAATATGATCAATTATTCTTTCAATGAATCCTCATCAGTTTAAAATAAAAAGTGACTAATGATATTCTCAATAATCAATAGAATATTTTTACACTGAGATTTATGTTTTGAAGCTAAATTTAAACACAAGCTCAGAATATTTATCATTGCAAGCTTAATGATCACAGTTTAATATACATTATCAACTCTGATAATCAATATTTATTACGTCAATACCGAAATTAACTACAAAAAAGAAATAAAATCTGCCATAACTTAGTTGAAAGACAATAACCAAGCATATTAAATCAGATTATATCCTACACTATGAATTGGTCATAAACATGGTAACCTACTGATAATATCCATGGTAAAAACACCATCACTGATTAATTAAAACAAAAGGTATACACAAAGTTGATACTGTTATAAACAAGGCAGCCTATTCTACAATCAGACAAGATTGTTAATTACGAAATAGGAATCAATTATTATCATAACTTCATTACATATTTAAAACTAAAATTGAGTTGTACTTACTATTAGTACATTACGTCTCCAGCTAAGTATTAGTCTTAATGATAATATCTGCTATTTATTGTAAATAAAAATTTAATATTATGTAATCACAATACAACAGAGTTACAAATTTACCAACAAAACTGTAAAATATAACTGAAAAAAATTTTGTCTGACTATGCTCAGATGATATTTTAAACAGCTTTCTGTTGGATTTTTTTTAAAAAAAAAAATAAAACTATTATGGTGATTAAAATTGAGACAGTTGAATTCGAACCAAGTTGTCCTGAATATTAGCTTTCATACTTAAATGAGCTAATATTTCTTAAAAGCAAATTGATAAAGAAATCTGATTTAAATATTGCAGCATTTATAAGTGTATAGATTAACAAATTATAAAATTGCTAATCTATGAAATAACTTTGCCATTATCCTTTATTTTATTTTATTTTTTTCTAATTTATAATTTCAATAATCCATTTTTTACTGCTGTTAATTAATAGTATTAAAAATAAACTAGAAGAGTCATGTGATGCTTTGTTATGATCTAAACTATTCTTTAACAAAAGTTTTAACAATATCTAAATATTATTAAGATTGCTAAAATAATGATTGCTGGTCTAGTAGATGGATAATTAGATTGACTTCAGTTCAAATCTTTTCTACATATCTTAATAGAGGTAAAAATATTATAGTACTTAAAATAAGATTAGAAAAATTTGATCCAAGTTGTCCTGAATACAGACCTACATACTTGAATGGATTAAAATTATTCTTAAAAGCAAATTGAATGAAAAAATCTAATTGACAAATTGCAGCTTTTACAAAAGTGTGCATTTCAACAATTTAAGATTTTTTGTGATTGCAAGCAGCTTCCACACATTGGCAAAGCCAACATTTAAACAAGTAGCTAAAACTTTATATTTTTGTCCCCGATTTCAAATATTGCAATGCAGTATATTTCTAAACTTTACACATAGAGCAAAGCTATTGTTTTACCTGTGCAATTAAATAAAAAAATGAAAAGACAATGGATTATGCCATACAACTCAAAAAATTATCATTAAACTGTGATTTTAAAGATTTCATAAGCAATACTTTGAGAAATGGTTTTATATGTGATATGAAAAATCACAAGCTATGCGACAAATTATTAATGAAACAGTATTATCTCTGAGTCTGAAAAAATAGATTATTTACGGCTGATTTAACTTCCAATCAAGCTTTATCATAAAAAGTTTTGGATAATAAATGTGAGTACAATTCAAACTTCTACCTCAAAGTATGCCAAAATCTAAATTGTAAACTTTGAAAAAGTTTGTTATAAGCATAACAAAAATCACTTTCAGAATCAATGTCATCATGTACAATTAGTTTGCCACTACCAGCATTGCATTTGTAGACAACATAATGTACAAAGATTAAGGATTTTTTTTGTTTTGTTTTGGGTCATCAAAACACTATGATAACTATTAAGAGCATAGGAACAGAGCTTTTAATAACCAAATTAAAATAATTTATCACAGATAATAAAGTTTGACTATGGCTCAGCAATCTTCATTTATCTCAAAAAGAATAAATAAAAGAAATTACAAACTGCATTAAAGCAGTAAGGTAATCAAAGATTACCAGGACAATGTGAAAAATTATAATGAAGATTACTAATTAATGGAATTTTTCATCTTTCACATTAATTAAATCAAAAAGCATACAAATTAATAGATAGTAACTAATTCTTCCATTTAGAACATATAATGGTTATCAAAATCTACTCAGATGAGTTCAGATCACATAAATATCAATCTGATAGCCTCATGGTATTGATATTAAATCATAAGATACAGAATTATTTATTATCTAGTAAAACAAAAAACATGCTGGCTAAAAGCCAAGTTAAATAATGGTCCAAACCAAATTGTCCTTAGTTTAGACTCTGTACGCTAATTAAGAAAGCAGCACTTTAATCATTACAAAAAAAAAATCAGTTATCAATAGTAAAATACCATGATATTTTGAAGAATATATCACAACTTCAGTAGTTTCATACAAAAAAAAAAAGTGTAACCTAATTTCAATAAATTATTTCTAGCTAGTCACAGAACTTAAATTGAGGGTTAAAACTAGCATGACTATTCATTCTTTCTGCCAGTAACCTTATTATCTTAAAATTAAATCAGGAGAATTCATTTTTACATTGTGATCTTGATCTTATTAAATAAGAGTACAAGCTCATAAAAAATTTTCTTCTAGTCAATCTGATAATCACAAGTTGTTGTTGTTATTATTATCATCATCATCATCAAATATGGTATCATTAATATTATAATACTGCTGTAATTGATAACAGCAGCTTAATAAAAACTGCCCTAACTTAGGGACATAATGGTAACTAAGCTAGTTCAATCTTGTTATAATCCAAATATATCATCATCATCATCATTATCAACCATTATCAATCCACTGCAGGATGAAAGTCTCTCCAAGTTTAATCCATCTTCTCCGATCATTAGCTTCTCTTCTCCACATCACCCCTACACATTTTCTTATTTCATCCATCCATCTTACATGTGGTCTCCTTCTGGGTCTTTTACAATCTCTTGGAATCCAGTTTAAAATTTCAATTGTCCATCTATTATCATCTCTTCTAGCAATATGTCCAGCCCAACTCCACTTCAATCTTTTAATTTTTTCAATGAGGTCAGTAACACCTGTTTGTTCTCTTACCCATACATTGCGTTTTCGATCTCTTCCTGTTACTCCCAACATACATCTCTCCATACTTCTTTGAGTGGTCTGAAGTCTCTGTATTGATCTTCTATTAAGTGTCCAAGTCTCAGTCCATAAGTAAGAACTGGTAAAACACATTTGTTAAAAACCTTTCTTTTCAAACACATAGGCATATTTCCTTTTAATATCAAGTTATTTCTACCAAAAGCACTCCAACCAAGTTTAATTCTATGATTAATTTCATCCATTATGTTTCCATCTGTATTAATAATCTGACCAAGTATTTGTAACTGTTAACTTCTTCTAATTCATCATAATCAATCTTTATTTTCATATTTTGAGCAAATCGATTAAACATTACTTTAGTCTTTTTAACATTTATCTTTAGTCCTACTTTCCTACTTTCATCTGATAACTCCTGCAACATTTCCTGCAGCTCCGAAGCATTATTTGCAAAAACAACTACATCATCTGCGAAATCTAAATGACTTAAATAATCTCCATTTACTTTCACTCCTTTAGTTTCCCATTTTAATCCACAAAAAACTTCTTGCAGCACTGCTGTAAAAAGTTTTGGAGATATGGAGTCACCTTGTCTTACACCTTTCTCAATGTTGACTTTCCCAGTATCATTATGTAATCTAATTGTTGCTATGACTAGACTGGTTTGGATCGTGGCTGTTAGGGTAGGATGGTTTTTTATACAAAGAAATCCAAATATATATGGGTGATAAAATTATAAAATACAATAAACTATTTATAGCAAACACTGTACAAACACTAGCATTGATTGATTACAAAAAGTAGGCATGCAATATAAAATAAAACTGATGATTATTGAGTAACCATAAAATGACTACTCTGGAAAACAAACATTTCTATAAAAATTAAAACTGAATTGCATTTAACACTATTGACTTTCTTTTCAAGATGAATATTTGTTAATAATGAACTTCTGAAAATTTGTTTGTATTACTCTATATTTGTTGTAAATAAAAATTTATAACTAAATTGTTTGTCCGTTTATTATTCCAGAGACAATAATATATATATAAGAAATAAATCAGATATAAAATACAACAGTATATTAAATAATTATTTTAATCAACTAAACAGATGCAATAGCTATGTTAACATAGTTAAATTGTTACATTTTCATTTACCATTGTGGGGTTGTAATTAAAAACCTATTATTAACCTGAATCTTATTTATAATTGAAATTTCATACAATAATGATGTGAATTCACTTTGAGAAAAAACAATTTGGAATATGATAAAATATATGTCTAAAATGTAATTAATTAATTAATATAAATAGTGACGGAACATATATGTAAACAGATCACTAATTGATAAAAATATTAAGTAATTAATATATAATTGTTTATAATTATATAACAATTTCAACTGTGTAATTAATATAATATAATTAATAAGCAATTGTATTGTTTTATTTTTCTTAGTATCCCAGATTAATAACTTCATTTTTATTTTCATTTGCAAATGTTTAAAAGTTATGGCATAATAAAAATGTGTGCATAGTACAGGAGCATATATATTATGTTAACAGTAGGATTAGTAATCTTCAGGTTATAGTTGATATGATTACTTATAATTGGTGACTTGCTTATGCTGTCATTTTACTTGCATATATATCTACAAAAGATAAGAGAGTAAAGTGTTTAGGAAATTAAATGAGAAGAAAAGACAATATAGTAAATAAACTTTAACGTCAAACTACATTAGGACTTGGGATATCTGGCTAGATGGTTCATTCATAAGGTATCTTTAAAGTCAAGAATTAGTGGTCATGGGATTTTGTGTGGCAAAGTTCCATAACTAGAAAGCAAATAACAGAAACAAAATATCCATAATACATATATATATATGCGAACATATTGAAATTAGTAGCTTTAAGAACTGCAAAACTAAACACCTGAGATCTCAAATTTTAATAATTAAATAACTTTCCACTAATGCTTTCTCATTTATAAATGGATTTATTTAGGCATTACTGATTTATAATTAAGTTTTATAACTTTAAGCATAATTAATTCAGACAAGTCTTAATTCTATGCTGTTTTTTTTTTTTTTTTAAAAAAGTTAATATAATTTGTAACAAAGTATAAAAAGTAAACAGATAAACTTTGTTTTAAAGTTGACATTTTAACTCTTTATTATCCAATAGTTAGAAGTGAGGACTGAATTTAAATAGAATGTATTTAACAAAAATTCTTATCGAAAATTGATATAGATATGATGTAAAGTGTAGTATAACGGTAGAATAATGGGATGAAAGAGGTAAAATGCATTGAAGGAATTCTAGACTTAGTAAAGTAAAAATAAATAAATAAGCTGGGTCAATTGAATGAAAGTATTGTGTTCAATGGGATACTTAAGTGCTAGAATGTCACACGATGGAACAATCAAAACTATGTGCATTTGTAGTAAATAAATATTTGTTATATTCAAACATAACACATGTTCCAAAACAAAATGATTTTAAAAAAAAAATAATTTAACGTTGAAAAGATCCTATTTTTGAGATAATTTTAGCTTCAAAAAAGTGCTCAAGCACATCAAACGAAAATGTATTAATTAACAAGGGATATGATGAGAGAAAATCTTAGATTAAAATAAGTATACTTTTACCTAACTTACTTTTGCTTCCAGCAGCAACAATTCCCTATATGACAATTCTTTCACTTCAAATTTTTTAATTTTGTTTCATAAATATAAAGATATTTTTATAATCACAAATACAAGTTAAATAAATTGCTAGTTATTAAGCTGATATATTTATATATGTGCAATTTTGTTATATATAATAATTTGCTTTTGGTTTAATTTTTTATGCCATATAATGAATGCCTTCAATTTTATCCAATATAAGCAATGTTTTTTATTAAAATTAGTAATTATGATTTATTTAACCTATGGATTTGCTTTTTATATTGTAACGGAATGACGATTGAAAGATGTTCCTTTTTATTTATACATAATGCGAATTCTTAAATTCAAAATCATCCACCTTCCGTTACTGCAAGCAGAGAGAACATATGGACATAAACGAATCTATATCCATACTTGAGCGAACCTGTGACCATACAGATATTGCCCCAGATTATCTTTCCCGGTCAAATATCACTCGACTGGTGTAATTATTAAAGAATTACAGCGCTTGGATAAATTATAAATGTAATGGGATCAGAAATGCCATACCACTAGCCTCACGTGTTACTTAGTACTCAAAATGGAATAATAATTATAACCCAAACCCCTCCGGGTACCTTAACTATTTGGAATGGCGAAGAAACGAGATGAAACAGACAAAATAATTAAGGAACATTTAATATAATAAATAAATAACAAAAAAGAAATCAATTGAAATATTTACATAAAATTAAAAAAATCATTTTTGATATAATGCTACGATTAAGTGTATGGGTTAAATCCTATAAATGATTATAATCTACGAAAGTAAATTATCCATTTACAGTCGTCATTCCAAATATTAGAAAGAGTCTAATTATTGTCTATCTCATTAATATCTGGAATTTGCAATTGCTTTAAATCAAAAGTATGTGCACATGTGTTCTATATAGGTGTGTTATGTAATTTACCTAAGTTTTTCTTCGTCTCCGACGTGAGTTAAGATCCTGCTGATGGTCATGTGGAATTCCTCCACTTCTTTAGCAGAGACGGCCGCTCTTAGGTATAAACTTAGTTTGTGGTATTTCTTCTTATATCCGTAGTGACTTCTCCGTACTAGGACATCAAGGGCAGGCGTTATACCGTCAGCTGTTACATGGCGAGGTGACCATACGAGCACGGTGGGTCTGAATCGACCAGCGTTTGTGATGGCCCTTAGCCACACATCCTTAAAGCTTCACTTATATTGTAGATTATTTTCATGTTCATACAGTGTTCAGTCTTCTACGTTGAGGTCCTTTTACTCAGCTTTCTGGTTTTTTCTTTGCAAATTTTAATTCCCCCCCCCCCATGTGTAATAGCATCAGCCGGGAAGCAAACACACTAAACCAGGACAACTGCTTATAAAGCAGCTGTTGCTTTTTTCATGTCTGCTTTCTACTATATTCTAATCAGCTTCTTATCAGAGCAGTGTCCTCACCGACGTCTCTTACGTGAACTCCTCTTTTTAGAATTAATTCATTAATGTCTTTTTCCAAATTCTTTCATTATCTTGATCTTTTTGTTTGTAGCTTTCCTTTCACACCTTTCACTTTAAGACGCCTTCAACAACTTATACAAATTTACTTTTTTCATACAATTTCGTAGCAATATTTTATTTTTATTTTATTTTTTAATAAAATTATTTTCATTTGACAAGCATTAAACATTGCTCTCTTTATACATACTTTCACACATGCATTTCATTTTCCGTCAAAATGTGTACTTTTCTAGAATAGATCCTTATCTTTTGTCCCATTTTAAATTCTATTTCTAATCTTATTTAAACTCCTCAATTTTTACTTTTTTTTTTTTATAAATCTTTTTTTTTTTTTAAGTTCCTATTTCGTTTATATTTCCTTTCTCACTTTTGATTTTAAACCAAATATATGATTTCAATATTTTCTAACTTTACTTCTTATATTTTTTCAAAATATAAACTTAGGAAGATAAAAGATAAGAATCTTGTTCGATTCCATTTCCCTCTCTTTTATTTCATTACGGTAATTAATTACGACATTTTCTTTCTTCATTAATTTAAATCTTTTTTTTTTCTATTTCGAAAAGAAAACTACAATATTTAATATTGTTTAATATTAAATATATACAAGTGTGATTGCAGTATGTGCGATCATCACAATATATAGCTTACCTATTAACAAAATATCATAAAGAAACCTGTAGAGATTCCAATCAGGAGATAGATTTATTGGTGCCTTTATTAACATTGCTATTCATAATTACAATATATTTTGTTCAGAGATCTTTGGAAATAATGCTGATGAACCTTCAACTTTCTTTTACTTTCCTGAGACTACCTGTAGCATTATTTTTCCAGTTTTGTCTTCATTTTGATGGCAGAAACTGTATTAATTTATTAGTTTAAAAAAAATATGAAGATGGCAGAAGTCTATGACTGAAATAAACTTCAAAATATCCAAACCATGCCTACTTTGATAATTGAAAAAGAAAAATTGAAAGAGCAATTGTACACTCAATATTTTTGTTCTTAAAAATCTGCAAAAGAATTGTCTTGTTTTTGTAGCTTATTTAAATATTTATGATTTTTTTACATAATATTTATATAAATCATTTAATAAGAGTATATATTATTACAATTTGATTTTATTCAACCTTTTTATTTTTTAATATATAAATTAAATTTAATTGTAATGGTAAACAGAAAACTACAGCTACATGTATGTTAACATCTCTTTTAACTCATACAAATTCAGATATTTTCTTTTGTTCCAACTGGTGGAAGTTTTTGAAAATGCTCAACCTTTCACATCTGTATAAAATCTTTATTTTATACTAAAACTCAATAAATTGGACTTCATTTCTTTTTGATTTAATTTTATAAATGAATAATACTCAAAAAAATCACATTTGATCTTTTTAAATCTTTAAAAACTGGTTTGTAAATATGAACAAAGAATATAATTACATCACCCAATAATCATAGGTACTGTTTAATGCACTGTACTGTGCCACTAGGCAATGCTGCAGTACCCATCAAGAACCATACAAGTGATAAATTTCTATCGAAAAAATGGAAGAAATCGCTGTAAAATACAAATTACAAAAATAGAAATCGGTGAAAATACATAAAACCCAATCCCTCCCCTATGAGAAAATTGCTGTAAAATACAAATTACAAAAACAAAAATTGATGAAATACATAAACACAACCCCTCGCAATGAAAAAGTCACTTAAAAAATAAGTAAAATACAAATTTATAAATCACAAAGAAAAAATGTGGATTGCATCATATTAAAAGTTGCAAAATGAAATATGATGTGATAAATTCGCAACATCCAAAAAACCCAAGTACAACACACACACACAAAAAACCACAAATATCTACAAAAAAAAATGCTTACAAAAGATAGACATCATGGACAGCATACTTAACTAATAGCAGCAGATTAACAGCAGACTTTAGCAAACAATTTTTTAAAGAAATTTGCAAAATAAAATGTGACATAATAGACCTCTCACATTATAAAATATAGGTGCAGGTTTTAACAAACAATTATTTAAAGAAGGTAGTTCCGCAAAATATAACATCCCAATGAAATTTAAAAATAGGCAAAAAGAACATTCAAATTTTGAGGTTTTTGGAGCAAAATTATTTGGAGAAGCTTGTTCAAACAAATTGCAGCACACTTAACTAATAGACTGGACAACCCTGAAATATTATTGTTATTGTAATAGTACAGAGTCATAAGTATGAATCTGGGGTGGTGGAAAATAATCATCATCAATCCCAGTAATGAATCAAATTTAAATATACAATGAATATAATAAATGTTAGCAATGAGAGAATGAATAATTAGAATGAATGAGGACTGAGCATTTGTAATGGATATGGAGAAGCTGGGGTGATCCTGTAGTGATTCAATACAAATCATACATGATAATGAATATGATGAGCAATGAATGAATAAAGAATCAGCAAAAACACTATAAGTAATTATAAGTTCACCAGCATTATATAAAAGTAATAATCATTCATCATCATAAATGATCAACAATAAAAAATAAATCAACAGTCAATCTTGTGGCTGGATTTGAAAGTGGTCCACTATAGACAAGGCTAATTATTAAGCTACTGCCAAACCTAGGGCAGGAATACAAACAATAATTATTTGGGTGCACATACTTAGGTGATACTCCATTAAAATACAACAATAAGACAAAAATAATGCTGGAATACTAAAATATTCTGATCACCATGAATACCCTGACCATAGGCCAACTATAAACTTACTTTCTAATTAATAATAAATACAATGTAGGGCCTGAACTTTAAAGGAACTATCTTTGCATTATCCAGGATTGTCTGGAGTCCAAACGTCAATCTAAATCCCTAATCCATATAACTGTTATGCTCTAATCTAGCTCAGGAAGCATAAACTCTATAGACTATTATTATGAGCAAAAGATAAATAAATAAAGCAGCTTATTCTAAATCATTTTAAATAATTCATAGGTTTACATTACTATAAGTAAATAGTTTTATTGGGATAATTTAAAAAAAATTCTAGAACTCTAAGCTCTCTAGAAATAGTTACATGCATTGCCAATTCATGTAACAGGAGTTGGAAGAAATAAAGACAAAAAAAAAATTTTAAAACAATTATGTAATAACTAATTGATTAACAATAAATAAAAGAAATTGACATGATATTATGAAATTTTAAACATTCATTTAATCAAAAAATTAAGTTATTTCTTTGAAATAACTAAAAGTTGGAAAACATTTTCAATAAAAATCAAAGATCACAATCTTTGACTTAGTTTTTGTTAAGTTTTAAGAGAAAAAAATGAATGAAAAGGAAAAAACATGTTTCAAAAATTAAATTTAAATTTTTAAAAAAAATTAAATTTTCAAAAAAAACTCATAATTTTAAAAGACAATTAAATGGTTTTAAAAAGAAATGTTTCACAATTTGAAAACATTAATAAAAATATTTAGAATTATCAATTCCTTAAATAAAATTTAAAAAATTTTAAAATGTTTTTTTTTTTTTTCCTATTAATAAAAATACAGTGTGTATACACAAAAAAAATACCTTTAACTATGATTTGATTCTTCTGGAGTCCTTTCCAGTTATAATTTTCAGTTGAATTTTCTTCTTGAAGGCTTCTACACATGAACATAATTAATCTGTCCTTTTCCTGATGTGCAGTATTTTCATATTAACCAACAGCAAATTTTATCCACTTCTTTCCACTAAAATTTCCAGGTCTAATAGGTTGCATATTACTTTAGGGGATAACTTCTTTTCTACATTTTATTCCAGTGAAGGCAGATTGCATGGAGGAAGATAATATTTAGTTTTTAGCTGAATTTAGCACATGATTTTTGTTGTAGAAATAATTTTTATGACTAAACTCATAGTATTCTAAAAACTTGGTTAAAACTTCTGCTGTTCTATGCAACAGCTTAAATAGACTTTTGCTTCTTTCTTCTTTAGCAACTGAAATTAAGACTTGAACCTCTTCAACAGCCAGATTATGAATAACAGTTACATGGATTAGAGATTTAGTTTGGTGTTTGAACTGCAGGTAACCCTGTATAGTGAAAAGGTATAACCTTTAAAGTCTAGGCACTACATTGTATTTATTATTGATTAGAAATTAAGTTTATGATCAACAATAAAAAAAATCAACAGTTAATCTTGCGATTGGATTTGAAATGGATCTTCTATAGACCAGGTTAATTATTTAGCCACTCCCAAACTTAGGGCAACAAATAATAATTTGGATGCACAGACTCAGGTGTTAATTCATCAGAATACATAAAAAAATCAAATAATGCTGAGGTACTAAAACATGTTGATCATCATCAACAGATGCCCATAATACCAAACATGAGGAACATGCTACCAACTATCTATTTATTGTTTTAGTTCAGTATGTAGCCAAATGATTACATTATATTGCATTGTCATTGAAACCAAACACATGTACAAAATTTGAAGAAAGTCTGTTCATCTAACCCTGAAAATTTTTTTTTCATCTATACCTAATACATGTGGCCTACTAACATTGTCGAGCTGAACAATCCTGAAATATTGCATTGTTATATTGCACTGTCATTGAAACTGAACACATGTACAAAATTTGAAGAAAATTCATTCAGTAGAAGTATATTAAAAATCAGTTACAAGATTTGATCCAAACAAATAGAAGATTTAAATAAAAGCATTTAAAATTAGGATAGATTATATTCTTTAATTATTTACTTAATACTCAAAATTCTATAATTGTATTTAATTATTCTTTTTATGAATTCTTAAAAATAATTACATTACATGAAAAATAATTCTTAGTATCCAATGATGGCATAATATTGCTATTATTCTTCTATCAATTAATAATTATCCCTGAATAATTTGGTAATTCTATAGAGCAAAAAAAGTATAAAACCTTTTTCTAGCACATCACAGATTCAATATATTTACATAGATTTATGGGAATACATTTTAAATTTAAATAAAATAGCATACTTTCCGGTCTATGTTATCTTGTAATTATTTTCTTCTCTTGCATTAGAAATATATGCAGTATCATTAATTAGCTTATGACTTTTTTATGTCCAATCTTTAATTAGCAAAATATAATAACTATTAATAATCACAATCATTTTTTCCATAAATAGAAAATCTATTCTGCCTTTCATGACAAGCAAATTTTAACGAATGTGTATATGGCACATATCTTTATTTAAAATTGCTGTTTATAATAAAACAACTAATCAAATGGATCCTATACTAATTAGGGAGTGTCTTCTATGCAGATTTCCCTTTTTTTTTATTTCATGCATTTATGTAGCAAGACTCTTGCACATTGTTCTTATCATTTTCGTATATATTCACACACACATTTTGGCATTTCCTGAACAATATATTCTGAAAAAAGTACAACTTTATTATATTAATTTTAACTCTGTTTTAATGTATATCGAACAAACAATATATCGTCTCTATCGTTTGCTTTTAAAAAAAAAATATTTTAATATAAAAATAAAATCGTTCAAAAAACAGAAATCAACTTTTGATTTTCTATCAAAATTATTTTGTTTCCTTTCTTTTAATTAGAAGGGATTTGAACTCATACTTTCAAGCTCCCTACAGTTCTTCACTGCACCTTATACAACTGATACACATGATCACATACATGCGAAAAAGATAAATGACTACCAATATATGTATTTTATGCTGAACCAGCAATCTATCAGTTGGTCCAGATCATCATTTCCCATATAGTGATCAGTTTATATTAAAATAGCAAATCTTCAAACTTTAATGGACAGGCTTCAATCTTCTCTATCCTCCTACTTTTCAGTCATTCATATCACTGAAAATGATAATGGAACGCTCAAAGCCCTTATTTTCTTTATTCTTTTTATATAAAAATGTCCCCTCCCCCATGTAATTTGTCTTTGTATACATATGTACAATAACTTTTTTTTTTTTTTTGAGAAAAAAAATTCATAAAATTATTAATAGTATTATATATCAAAAATAGTACAATTACTTTTTTAAAAGCTTTTTGTAACTACACATTTTAAAGAAGTAAGTTAATTCACATTATCAAAATGCTTAATTTGTGAGATTTACTTATTTAAAATAATGTTCATTATATTTCATACCTTGTATAAGCATTACTCTATTTTGATTTACAATTGTCCAACTTTCTGCAGACATAACTTTGACACCATATCAATTTAATACAGTAAAGATTATTATTATTTATATATTAGATTATCTTTAGCCCAGATATAAACTTTAAATCTCAGTAAAGATTAATATAACTGTTTATTTTTTTTATAATATATATGGCAGGGGTCCCCAACTCTATGCCTGTGGGCACCATTGCGCCCGCAGACCATTTTATGTGTGCCCACTGCTATCCGAACACAATAAAAAATTATTTATCCAATACCAATAAATTTAATTTTTAAAATTTCTTATAAATTATTGTATTATATTGTAATCAAACTGTAGGGTATACTATACTTTTACAGCGTAAAAACATAAACATTAATTAGATGTTAAAATTTTATTTTTGAAATAAATATTTTTTTGTACATTATGTGTATTATTAACAATATCCAACTATAAATTTAGATTGAAAAAATAAATGTTGCCTGCCATCTGGTTAAAAAAAATAAATGGTGCCCACCACCTGGCCAGTATTATAGAATGTGCTCTTAAATGGAAAAAGGCTGGGGACCCCTGCTATATGGAATAACTTACATTTTTTAAAATTAGTAGTATTGTATTGCACTTTGGAGTTAGTTCTTCCTACTTATCATTATGTATGAGTTAATTAAATCAAAATAATTAAAAAAAGATGAAAATTATAAAACATTGCCTAATCATCAACTGTACAAAATGGTAACCATTCATGAAAACTAGCATGACTCCATAAACTATGTATACAGAAACAACTATCTATAATGTTCAACAGTGATGCCACATAAAAATGAAAAAAATTAACGCTAGTATTGCAAAAAAAAATAGATGTTATTATACTATCAAATGCTGTAATTATTTATTTATCATATGGATTTTTTTTTTTTTAAGTTAGATTTTTTCAATCATTATAAAATAATCTTGAAAAAAATTCCAAGCTGGAATTAGATTCAATTGTATTTGCTAAGTGCATACATTAAACAATCATGTGGTTTGTTTTTATTCACAGCTATATTAATGGCCATTGAATTCCATTTCTAAAACAGATAACAGTACTATGATTAATCCTGAATTTATTTTAAAAAATTACAGATAATATTTAAAATCAAATCCACTGGCTTTATTACTGAAGTTGAAAAAATATTTAAGTATTTAAAAAAAGACATTTCTTATATCATAATTCATCAGTTATTTAAGTGTTTCTTTGTTATATATTAAAAAAAAATTGAAGTAGAAAAAATATTTAAGTGCTGAAAAAATGCCCATTTCTTACACTATGTTACTTGTTTCTTTGTTGTACATTCAAAAAGATCTTGATTTGATATGCATATAAAGGGATAAATGAGCACATTGTATTACATGCTTTTGCCACTAGATGTCTCTTGAAGGCTCCCTGAAGTCATAATTCTGAGCAGTGAATATTTTTGTTAAGTGTATCTCATTTGTGATTTTTGTAATAGCTGAAAAGTTGCAACAATGTAAAATTGTTTTTCTTTCATATGTCATAGCATCTGCCGGGACGCGAACCCACACCCGTCTGCAACCAACTACTTGCTTGCATGGCGGCTGCGATTTGTTAGGGCAAATGGCAGGGAAAACAGTTGTATTGCTTGAAACCGTTTACAAGCAAACTGCTCCGGGGAAATCACAACTTTAGGAGTGATTTAATGGAAGTGTCAAATTCACTACATTCCACATAAGCTTGTTGACTGAAATACAATGTCAAGACGATGCTGATTTTTTTTTTTTATGCAAATGGCATTATTCACTCAGAATTTGTTTGTAACAATCAGACATTTGAAATCTACACATTCTGAAAAGTTTGCATGATGCATAAAATGAAAACATCCCAATTTGTGGTAAAGTAGGAGTGCAATCTTCACATGACAATATGCCACCATACAAATCCTTGAATGTGAAACAATTTTTAAATAAAAAGAGCACAATTCAGCTTATTCATCAATCATATTGCCCCAATCTTGCCCTGTGTGACTTCTTTTTAGTCCCTTGAGTAAAAAATGCCTCTTTTTTATTTTACAAGACTTAGAAGTGATGAAGAAAAAATAATGCATGTGTTAAAAGGCATCACTTCGCAAGAATTTCCAAACTACTTTGAAAAGTGAAAAACACATTTAGATCAGTGCATTGCATTAAAAGGATTGTTCTTTGAAATGGATTCAATTTGTAACACCTAAAAATAAATACACAATTTTTTATTACAAAATTCCATTTTTTTTTTGATCTCCCTCATATGTAAGGTGATGAAACTACATTTTACAGTCACTGATTAGTCTTATCTATTTAATTGATTTTATACATTTTCTAATAGTTTATCTTTTAATATTTGTTGAAAGAATATGTAATAGGATAAGGTAATGAAAACAAGAGATTGCAATAATATTTCTCATGATCACATTTAATTGCACATCCAGAAGCCAACTACTTTTTCTTTAAATATGAATGTGAGTATTCAGCAGAAGAATGTGCAAATGCTAAGAAAGATGCTTTAGAATATTTGCAACTTGCTCAAAAAGATTATTCCTAAAAATTATTTTAAATCTAACTTTTAATTATTTTAAATCTAACTTTTAATAGATGATAAAAAATAATTTATAGACTTTGATCTAAAATAAGTCCTAAATAGCACAGAATAGTCATCTAGCAGTCTATTGTCATAGAAAATTATGTTCAATATACAAGATGCTTTCTCTTTGTTTAGAGAAAAAAAATTGAATAGAGAAAGCTCTTTTTTTTTTTTAAATCAAGACAATGTCATTAACCATAAATTAATTTAGATCACTAAAATATTACATAACTCCAATACCCAAAGTTATCCACTGGTGAAACCATAAGCTTGAAACTAGTCTGGACATATTAGATATTACAACACAGGATAAAGATGAAGCACTACTATCTGACATCTATTATTAGTTATTAAAGCTTACTTAAGTGGCATAGAGATGGTGAAAAAATATGCTTCATAAATTTATTATATTCTACTTCTAGATCAAAGATAAATATATAAAATAAAGTAAATGATAGAACTAGACTCTGCAGGAAGTCATTTTGTAAATTTTTTTATTTACGGTAATTATTATTTACAATCATTTGAATTTTTCTGTTGGAGCACATTTTGTCAAGTAAATGAATGATTTGCCTGCATTTAAGAAATTTTAGAGATTTATGGAAGATTAGATCGGTAAAGATAGCACCAATTTTTATTTCACCTTGTTCTAAAAGTAAAAAATTCTCAACTATTGAAATGAAACGTGTAAGGAGTGCATATAATGAATCTTTCCGAATTTATATTTTTTTAATGCCAAAATTTTATTGTTTTCTATTTAAACATTTGTAATTATTTTTGGAAAGACTAAGATTTTTTTTTTCTTTTTTGAGAAATTGTAATGTACTGTATTTTTTTGAGAAATTCTAGACGTATAATATCTGTTATCATATTTATTTACGGTTTAATTAAGAAACAGATTAAGTTCAAGTCATCGATATCTCCAGGTTTTATTAAATTTAGATTAAAGGAACAAATAATTTGTAATTCTTGTTCTGGTTTTATCAATATTTGGTTTTAAAATATGATAATTAATATAATTTTATTTGCAGTAGTAATTATCACTTTTTTTACAAATGTTTTACCCTCTCTCCTTCCCACTCCACCCAGTCATTTTGATTGGATCTTATAAACTTTTTTTATTATCTTTTTCCCTTTTTCCTTTTTAGCATCTTCAAGCAAGAGATTGTAAGTCATCAGCATTTTCTAGCCTGTAATTTGATTTTGATATCTTCAGAAAGAATTAACTTTTTTGTCAGCTATTGTAATTTTATTCAAGACTCTAATTCTGTTAACAATCCTTTCAGCTTTTTTTACATTCTACTTTGGGATTGAGTGACTTTCAGCTACAGGAATGTAACTTACAAAAATGATAAGGCTTGATTTATGTTAATTATGCGAGGGGTGATCAATAATTAGGTCAGTAGGCAATAATAAACCCTTTGTTATTTAAACAAAACATAATTAACAGTTCTTTCTTTATTCCATTTATGTCAATGAAACATTCCTTGTCTAGATTTCCAAGTTAATGTGCATACTTATTCATTATTCTAAAAACTGACAGCCAGTTTAGTCTCATCCTCAAAATATTTAGAAGAGGAGAATGAAGCCATTCCATGAGCTTATATATAGAGATTACCTATAATAGGGGTCCCCAATCTTTTTGCACTTAAGAGCACATTCTATAATACCGGCCAGGTGGCAGACACCATTTATTTTTTCAACCAGGTAGCGGGCACCATTTATTTTTTTCAATGTAAATTTATAGTTCGATATTGTTAATAATACACATAATGTACAAACAAATATTTATTTCAAAAATAAAATTTTAACATATAATTAATGTTTATATTTTTACGCTGTAAAAGTATAGTATGCCCTACAATTTGATTACAATATAATACAATAATTTATAAGAAATTTTAAAAATTAAATTTATTTGTATCAGATAAATAATTTTTTATCGTGTTCGGATAGTGGCGGGCACATGTAAAATGGTCTGTGGGCACCATGCCTGCAGGCATAGGGTTGAGAACCCCTGATCTATAAGAATGATGATTACTGAATTATTTGAATTATCTTTAACACAAAAAGGTGATTTGAAACAATCATAGCCATTTCATGTTGAATATACATTCAGAAAGAACAAATGTTTTTTGTTTTTTTTTAACAACAGAAAAAAATTATAAAATATATTCAAATGGATTAAATGAATAAGAAATAAAATTTTCAAGAATTACATATGATCAATCAATCAACACTATTCTATCCTATGGACAGGTCCAGGGTCTTTCCATCTCTTACATCACCCAATATTCCATTCTTCTCCTTGTTTCCATTTACCATTCCCTCCAAAACATTCTTCATTAAACTATTCTTTCTTTTTAGTATATGGCCATTTCAGTTTTTCTTTCTATCTCTAATTTCCTCAATCAATCTTTTTTTCATTTATTCTTTCCAAAATTTCCTCATTTATTATTTTACTCATCTAATTTTTTCCATTGTTTTCCATGCTCACATCTCAAAGCATTCAATCTATTCCTAATTCTTTTACTCATTGTCCACATTTCACAACCACTTACATTCCAAACATAGCGTTTAATTAATCTTTTTATAAATTCTCTTTTCAAAAATCTACAGAATATTTTCTTTTTCTTAATAAATACCTTTTTTGTCAATGCTATCCTTCTTTTAACTTCATCTTCACTTTTTCTATTTTCACTCAACCAATTACCCAAATATATAACTCCATTCACCTGTTGAACTGTACTATCATGAATATCAACTTGCATTCTTGTATTCCTTGCAATTCATAATGTTAAATAATAATAAACCTTAATAACTGAAACACAGGCTTATTATATACCTGTGTCTATATATGTAATATATATGGTATATGAGCACAGACTTTCACACGACCCACCACTCTCCACTCTATCTAATAATACTGATACACTCAAGCAATATATGCTGAAAAGATAAATAATCACCAAAATACATATTTCATGCTAAACCAGCAATCATCAGTAGGTCCAGATTATCATCTCCCACACATATATACTATAAGTGCTCAGATATATATTAAGATAGACAAACTTCATACTTTAATGGACAGGCTCCAATCTACTACACACTCCAACTCTTCAACCGTCCATCCAATTAAAAATCTGATGATAGAATGCTCGAAGGCCACCCTGAGGCTGAGATTCTTGTCACACCCATGTTGACCTAAGGTCAATCTGAACCTCACATGTACAGGACATAATCCATTTAATACATATGCAAAGATGGGCAGACATCTCTACAATGTAATAACTGAAACACAGGCTTATTATATACCTGTGTCTATATATGTGAGCACAGACTTTCACACGACCCATCACTCTCCACTCTATCTAATAATACTGATACACTCAAGCAATATATGCTGAAAAGATAAATAATCACCAATATACATATTTCATGCTAAACCAGCAATCATCAGTTGGTCCAGATTATCATCTCCCACACACATATACTATAAGTGCTCAGATATATATTAAGATAGACAAACTTCATCCTTTAATGGACAGGCTCCAATCTACTACACACTCCAACTCTTCAACAATCCATCCAATTGAAAATCTGATGATGGAATACTCGAAGGCCACCCTGAGGCTGAGATTCTTGTCACATCCATGTTGACCTAAGGTCAATCTGAATCTCACATGTACAGGACATAATCCATTTAATACATATGCAAGGATGGGCAGACATCTCTACAATGTTATAACTGAAACACAGGCTTATTATATACCTGTGTCTATATATGTAATATATAGGGTATATATATAGGGTAATATATGGGTGTGACAAGAATATCAGCCTCAGGGTGACCTTCGAGCATTTCATCATCAGATTTTCAATTGGCTGGATGGTTGAAGAGTCGGAGTGTGTAGTAGATCGGAGCTTGTCCATTAAAGTATGAACTTTGTCTATCTTAATATATATCTGAGCACTTATAGTATATGTGTGTGGGAGATGATAATCTGGACCAACTGATGATTGCTGGTTTAGCATGAAATATGTATATTGGTGATTATTTATCTTTTCAGCATATATTGCTTGAGTGTATCAGTATTATTAGATAGAGTGGTGAGTGGTAGGTCATGTGAAAGTCTCTGCTCATATACCTTATATAAAAACCTTAAATAATATAAGAAGCATTTAAAATAAAGTTCTAAGTGAAAGCTATTTAAATAAATATAAAAATATAAAAATAATTGTATAAGATCATTCAAAAATTGATGGTAAATCATGTTAACAAATAAATGAGTTTAAATAAAATGATAATTATAAAAATATGATTAAATAAAAATTTTGTAAGCAGTTTACATTAGAATTCCTATTAGCAAACTCCAACTAACATAGGATATATAAGTAGATGAGAATTCATTACAATTTGATCCAGTAAGACAAAGTAATATAGCACCTTTAAATAGATGAGAATTCACTTATAAAAAAAAAATACCTTTATTGCAGTAGGTTTAGAATACCAACAATACACAGTACATAAATTTAGCATGTTTACAAATAGACAATACAATACAATATTAAAGATAACTTAACAAACATCAATGATATAACACATCACTTGTTAAAATTAAATATGCATTTCAATTTAAAATATCAAATGAATTAAAATTGGCATTTCTATTTGGAGTAACCTATTTGAACTATTATTCAGATGACTGAGCATAATGTATTTTCACCAATTTCACTCTTCACAAAGCCTTAGTTTGTTTTCTAAAACAAATAGTTTTCAGCAATATAAACTGAAATTGACACCTACTCAATACAAACCATTATTGTAATTAGTATTTGGAAGATATATATGTTGTCTTTTCACAAATTTCAATAACTGTGCTAAATTCCCAACAATTAGATATGGCCTGCCACTCATTGATGGGAACCCTCATTTGAATCACAAATGTTGGTAAATATATCAAAATAGATGCAATCAAGAGCTTTATAGCAGTTTTCAAAAACATTCATGCAACTTTCTAACACCAATAATGAGATCTGGAAATACTGTTTGTTTGGTTGTTGTTGTTTTTTGTTTATAAAATTATACTATTTGTCTTCATTGCTTTCATATAAAATAATGCTTTAAATTTTAAAATGACATTTTGGTTTCCATTAATTTACATGGCTTTTGTGTTTCCATGAATATATATTGTTTTAGAAAATTATGCATCCACTATTATAGCTTTTTTATAAAATACACATTAAATTTTAAAATTAAATTCTTATTAGTTTATGTTGTTTTAAAACAACAAAAGAAATGCATTACATGTCAAAATTATCTTCACATTTGTTCGTATAAAATTTTCTCAGTACTTCATTTTGAAAATGTTGTCTTTACATTAATCTGTACAGCTTTTATAGAATTAAGCATTAAATTTTAAAATTACAATGACATTAGTTCTTGTTAAAATCATATTCATATTAGTTTGTATAAAATTTTGTTACAACTTTGTTTTAAAAATATTAATTTTATCAATTAATATCATCAATAGCCTTGATGACTCTTAATTAGTATTTGATATATAGCTTACATAGAATGTCTGAGCAAATAATACCAGATGTATATATTTTCTGGCATATAAACAAAATATATATTTATAGCTATAGCTTTAAGATGTCATGTTCATTGACTTAAAACTTAATTACATTTTATTGCTAAATCTTTACAGACTTAAATACCAATTTCTAACCTTTGAGTCAATCAAAATATATATATATAGTATAAAGTTTGCAGTAATAGTGATTTATTTTTTATAAATACGTGTGTGTAGTGCTTGTTTTAAAATCCTTCATTTATTATATGGACCAATTTGTTTGTTTGTCTTTTTTTAATTAAATATTGAAATTTACAGTTGTAGGATGAAAACAAAACATTTGGAAAAATATTAAATCACCTACACATATTTGCAATTTATTTAAAAAAAATTTTTTATAATTAGTTATAAAAACTTTATCAAATATATCTATATCTTTTTCTTTTAATATTTAGATTAAAATTTGAGGTAGGTAATCATCAAACGCTCATAACTGAGAGATAGCCATTCTAGCCCCTTTTTATATATAAACAGAGTTTAACTATTACCTAAGCAATGTAAGTTTTATTCAAGCAGAAAAAAATTAATTAACTGAAAAGGTTGGGTGGTCCTTATTAATAAAAAACAAATATAAACACATACGCACACATACATACAAAGCAGTAAGTGTTTTTAAGTACATAAGTTTACTTCCATCAAATTACTTTGCAATGATTAACACATAATGCTTCAACAATGAGATAAGGATATTTTTTAAACGATTTTCTTTAAATAAACAACAATTCCATTGAAAGAACAATAATTAAATACAAAGAAATAAAAATATTTGAAGTTAGGCGATAAAAAAAAAATACAAAAAGAAAATATTTTTAAATAATAAATAAGATTGTTGTACAAGAAATGTCTGTACCAACTAACATAAACATATTTTCCTAGACTATGCCTCATTTGTTGATAAATAAAAGGCTTTATTCATGGGGGAAGGTTTTATTATTAACTCACCATCAATTTTTTTTAATATGACACATTTAGCACTAGTTGGTAAGTATACCAACAACAATATTATATTTACTTATCACATTATGCATATCCAAGAGCATAACTTCATTCTATTCTATGGCTATTTCTAGTTGTAAGTTTGATTAATCAATTGGCATTGGATGATATAATGCTATAATATTCCTATCTTCATAATATGTTCTACTTTTTACCTTTGTCAGTGAAGGCTGGGATTCAATGCTACAATTAATGCACCTATGCATCTAACAAATATATTTTACTTTTTTATATTATTGCTAGTTAGTTCCAACTTTGAATCCTCAATGATAAAAATATAAGCTTGAAACTAATTGGAAATGTAGATATAGCACTACATAATCTGGTATCCATTGATTAATCAAGCTAACAATAAATGATTCTTCAGTAAAAGCTCTACTCTTAATTATTGAATAATTATCAATTTTTATCAAATGGCATAACTGAGACAAGTCCAAACTAAGTAAAATTATCATGACAATTGTTTAGATTCATGAAATCATTATTTCCTTCTAATACTTTCAAATCATTATTAAAAGTCATATTTATGCATATAATAAAAATTAAGACTCATAAAATATAACCAACTTTTTAGTTCTCTCACATGATCACTTTCTTTCAACTTATTATGCATATATTTCATTAAGAGGAATATAAACAATAGAAAACTATCATTATAATGATAAGTATTCTTATTAGCTCAAAACAACCCAGTATTTAAATTCTAAATCTGTCTTTATATTGAAAAATTATGAAATGAAGAAAATATGGCACTACTCCTACTAACCTCCTACTGCATCAATATTCATCTGATCAACCCAAATTAACATTGGATCTTTATCCTCTAACTAAATAGAAGTAGATATCCATTTATTAATGAATACTGAATGATCATTTGAATTGGTTATCTGAAAAAAAGAGCCTAAATATGCTTGTGACTAAAAAAGTTCCAAGATTCACCCAGATCAAACTAAAATTTGAACTCATGGATGTGATAATTTTCATAGCAAGACCTTTTGTAGAAAACTTAGTTTACATATATATATATATATAGAGAGAGAGAGATCTGTAAATTAAAAAAAATACAGGATCAATATCATTAATCTGGCACTCTTAGTTCTTCAGTCTCTCAGATTAACAATTTTGTACATTAAAAGAACATATACTTCACCTCTTACTCCTCATAATAAACCTGTACCTTTTTTAGAGATTCTATAAATTGAACAGTATATGAGCAATATTGTTAATCCAACACTCTTGGTTCCCTGATTTTCTCCCCACATTAACAACATTGTAAATTAAATGATTATATAATTCACCTTTACTTGAGGCAACATTCTCTCATTATAAATTTCATATTTTTAAAGAATCACTTGCTGCTGAAAAACAATATAGAATAACTTAATTTTAATATCCTAGTATTGATGATATATTTATAAATATGTCCTGCTCATCAAATTTATTTTTAAGAATAATATAAACCTGTCATAAAGTATATGCATGTTTATACAATGTGCAATGAAAATTTTAAAAAATTTACATAATTTAAGTAATAACAAACAGCATTATAAGTATTATTTTTTAAATATCCCATTAAACATTTTTAAATCATAATAATCAAAGTATCTTTTTTTTCCTATTGCTATGATGTAATGATTTGCCAATCTTCATAAATTCTGTGTAAGAAGACCAAATTAACTTCTTTTTTTTTTTTAAAGCATTTAAAGTTATTAAATTATTACCTAGAGAAAAAATCAAATACTGGACAAAGAAAAAACAGACTTTTCATCAATTAGGTTTATTATTTTATGGGTATTTATTAATTATGCTTTTGTTTTAATTTTAGTTTTGAATAAATGCCATTTTATTAATAGTAGTGTGTGTGTATATATATTAATGTGTGTAATGTCATTTCAATTTTAACTCTGAATGAAATAATATAGTTTGGTAGCCATAAAATTTTAAAAGCCTATTTGTAATTTTATACAGATGTTAGGAGTTACTAAATGTTAGGAACTAATTAATGGTATTGTACATATGCAAAACTTGATCATGGTTAATTTTAAATTATTTTTAAATTGTGAGTTAAAAGCCAGTAATCTTTTTCCTTTTGCAACATAAATTCATAATGAAAATATTTATAAATAAACTTTTACCAAGATAAAATATTTTATTCCTAATTAAGATAAGATTGGAATATATATATGCATGAGAATGCTCATTCTCTTTTGTCTTAATAATCATGAGACAAAAATAATGACCCTTATATATACTAGAGGCTATAAAATTATCAGCCAAAGTAGCTGGCTGTTGATGAGTAAAGATAGAATTGCTAAAAAAAACACTGAATTAAAAATCTAGGGTGCTATAATATGATCTTTTATTTAGATATTTCCCACTGAGAATACTACATGAATTGGAAGAACTGTCTATCAGTACACATAACATTGTAAAACTTTGTGAAGTTTTAAAAAAAGCTGAAGAAATAATTAATTTTAAAAAAAGACATGTATTATATTATAAAGACAATATGTGGAATGGAATTCACCAAAAAAAAAAAAAGATTTAAAGAACAACATGGAAATTGATAGTGGATCATAAAGAATAACAAGATTAATTATCTGACTCAATGAAAGATACTAAATGCAAATAATTCAGAGTTATACTCCAGCAAGCATGAATTTGTAGAGAATTTTTATTCATATGTACAGAATGTTTGTGAACAGTGCAAACATTTTGAAAGTGTCAAAAAATATTCAAAAATTATCACTGTAAAAACATTTGAAAAATGAAAGGACTGTGGATAAAAAAAATTTGCAGAGATTGAAAATAAGAGAATATAAACATAAAATTTATAAGAATAAAAAAATACTATATTATAAATTCCTTAAAGTACAATAGGACATATAAGTATCCAAATGAAAATACAGCAGAACTGAATAATATTTTATCTTTCAAAAGGAAGAATAATATTTTAATTAACAGAAAATGTGTATTTGAAGGATGTAATATTCTTACAAGATTCAATACAAAAAGTGATTTTTAATTAGTGAGATGTAAAATAAATGTTAATGAAAAGCTAAAAAGACAAAAGCTATTAAGAAAGACAGCATTAATAAATTATATGTGCAACCTTCAAAAACTTCAGTGAATTTAAGCTATTATTTGCAAATCATTTTAAAATATTAACAGACAACACAGAATTAAATGATATCAATAAGAAAATAAATGATACTCTACTAAAAACTGTCACATAGTAGTTAGTAAACAAAAGCAGTAATTCATCAAGATTTTTTTTTAATAAAAGAAACAATGTAATTAAAAAAAATATGAAAACATATTCTAAGGAGAAAGGAATCAACCCTTCATACGTGCCATATTATAGTATTCAATTAGCAATCCAAATTACAAAACAAAGACTTTCAAAAAGAATGGTCATCTTATTTTTGCATCTAAATAGTTATATAAGCAAATCTTAAGCATCTTGCAATGAGATTATAAATATATTAAATTATTCACTTTGTTTATATTTCTTTTTTATATCCTATTAACAAATGCAAATTATTGAAATTTACAATGTGTCAATATTAGAAGATTTTATGCTTAATGTAAATATCAAGAAATTTTACTAGTACAGTGTCAAGCTGTAATTTTTAGGAAAAGAGAATCAACCCTCCACACTTATGCTGTACTGTAATATTCAATTAGCAATGTCAAATATGAGTAAACTCAAGTCACAAGATAAAGACTTTGAAAAGATAATTTTGACCATCTTATCTTCATACCGAAATGCCATTACATAGGCAAATCTTAAGCATCTTGGAAATCTTGGAATGAGAGCATGAATATATTAAATTATTAAATATATTTCACAAGTGTTAATAGGATATAAAAAAGAAATGTAAGTAAAGCGAATAATTTACATATGCACACTCTCATTCCAAGATGCTTCAGATTTGCCTATATAATTGCATTTAGGTACGAAGATAAGATGGCTGTTCTTATCTTTTCAAAGTCTTTATCTTGTGACTGGATCAAGAGTTTATGCATGTTTAACATCTCTTATTGAATATTATAGTATGGTGCATGTATAGAGGTTGATTCCCTTCCCCTTAGAATTTATAGCTTGAAATTTCACCAATAAAACTTATTGATTATTTACATTAAGAATTGAATATCTAAAATTGTGTAGAGTATTATAAAAAAAGTTGACAATATAAAAAAATAAAACTGTGAAATAGTAAGTAAAGCTATAGAAAAAAAATCTCAAAAATATATAATATCTTGTTATTTGGATGCAAAGTCATTTTGCCAATATTAAGAAAAGATAGCACTGTTACTAGAATGAGGAATGGCAATATGAAGTGTGTTGAAAATTTTTTAGAACAAAAAAATTATGTACTCTAGTTTTCAAAATTTCAAGAGACAGAATTTAATCTATGAAGAATAAAAAACACCAGGAAATAGGGCAATAATACATATTTTAAAAGAATGTGAACAAGATTGTATTTATATATTGGATTATTTCCATCATCTAATATGGGTATTGAATGTCATTAGAAAAATGTAACTTTATTTAAATATTCCAAATACATTCAACTGTTAGTAATAGCATAGAGGTTAGTATATGCATGTTTCAAGATATTCTTCTTCCCAATTCTTCAGATGTTGCTGGCCTGATCACTGACAATACTAGCATGGGAATCGAACCTGGACCCTTAGATTCTTGAATATTGAATTTTAAAGTAATGCTCTAACAACTAAGTCATCCTGCCAAAGGCAAACATCAGTAGAAATTTCATATAATTATTTATAAGTTTCCTCCTGATTTCTCCACTTTTTCCTAAAAGCAAAGTTGATTAGTGGTTTCCATACATTATGTATAGCCACTCTAGGTTGACTTGTGGAATTGTTTGCCATTGTTATGTGAGCAGCATCTTTAAATTTTCTTCTTTGTACCTTTTCTAACCAATATTTTTGTATGTTCCCAATTGAACATATGTTCATTGGTACAAACATGGTCTACTACCTTAGACATATTTGTTTTCTCTCTTCTAATCATCAGTTTGTGTTCTTGCAAGCATTTTTCACTGGAATGACTGGTCTCACCAATATATGTTCTTCCACATTCACATGGTATTTCATAGAAGCAGTTTTTTTCTTTTCAACAGTTCAAGTTTAGGCTTTGTAGAAGTTAAAAATTGCTCATAGTGTGTGTGGCTTTGGATAGCTATTCTGATGTTATAATGATTGCAATTTTCCTTAATTTGTCTATTTGGTATGTATGGGTACACTACAGTACCAATAATTGTTTTTTCTTTTAATGGTTCTTTTTGTTGTCTATTTAAGGTTTTCTTAATAATATCTGATGAATAACCATTTTTCATAAGAGTTGTTCTATATAGATTTTCTTTTTTTCAAATCATTAATTTCTGAACAAACTTCTTTTGCTCTGTTCCATAGTGATAATAACTCCCTGTTTTGTGTTTCTGCTGTGATTGGATGTATAGGCTAAGTTTTTTCCTGTATGTGTAGGTTTTGGTAAATTGTAGTTTTGATTTTTCCATGAGAGAGTCTTGTCATAAGAACATCTAAGAATGCCTATTTTTGTTCTAGTTTTGATTCTATTGTGAATTTAACTGAAGGGGACATAATGTGTTTCCGGACAGTTTATAGTGTGCTTCTCCAATGTGGCCATACAATAAATGTATTAATCTATATAGTGAAGCCAAACTTTAAGTTGATTCAGTTCTCAAGAATCTAAGGCTCCAGATTCAATTCCCATTGCTAATACTATCAATGGTCAGGCCAGTAACATCTGAAAAAGAGGGGAGAATAATACCTCTTGAAACATTGTGCATATAGTAACCACTGTGCCATTACTAATGGTTGAATGTATTTGAAATATTTAAATAAAGTTAAACTTTTGTAAAGACATTCAATACTCAGATGATGGTGGAAATAGTCTAATAAATAAATACAACTAAAATACCATCACCACAAATCTTCAGAAAAACAATGTGTATAATAGTTTCTTAACTAAATTATAAAATTAATGCATAAATGATAAAAGCATACCTTACCTAATATTTTGAAGACCGCAATAATAATATTATTAAAGAAAAAAATTGAAAAAAAAGATATTAAAATAGTAGACCAATCAATCTTCTCTGTCAATTCAATTCAAAAACCTAGTTAAGATCATTACAACTAAAAAAAACATTAAACTTACCCAAACAAATATTTCAGTTTATATATACATGAACAAGTTAATGGACAAAAAGAATGTAGATTTATTCATTCACTTATAGATAAATATTTAATCATAAATAGACGAATCATTTCAATTGTACATCTCAAGTATTTTGTAATTGTGTTTTTAAGATATTTATTAGTTGGCCATTTAACTTACTGGTTAAATCAATTTTCTCTTATTTACACTATTTTACAGCAAATATTTTAATTTTTAGAAATAAAATATATCAGACAATTCTATTTAAACCAAAAGAAATAATGGTATCTTGATATTGTTCCTGCTACGATATATTACTCTAGTGACATTCGCATCCAGTAATAATTATTCAATTTCCATTTATGATGCCATGACTTCCAAGCATCCCAGCATGAATAATCCATTCCTTTCTATTTTGGAAGATATTAAATGAATCAATTGGCCAGTGACTTTTTTTACCCCCCACAATATATTTCTTGTATCATTTGTAAGACAGTTGTATATTGAAAAATACATTTACAGCTAAAACTTAATATATATTTCTTTCTTTTTTTTTTAAATTTTAAAATATAAGGATAAACTTACAGTTCACCATTTTTTTTAAGGGAAAAAAAAATTTTTACAATTCGCTATACGTTTCAGAGTTCTTTTTCATATCATTGGAAATAAAAGGATGTTTTTGATAGCACAAGTGCCATAATAAAAACTCACAAATGACAGCACAAAGTGCTGTATTATACTTTGGGGGAGAGTGTTTGAATGTGCTGTAATAAAGTGTCATATTAAAAATTCACAACTCCCTACTTTTATTTAGTATCATAATCTTTTTTCCTTTTCCATAATTAATATATCTCTCCATTCCTTTTTTTTAATTTGGAAATTTGATATTGCATGTGTTAGGATATATTAGTTCTGTCATATATTACTCTAAGTATGTGATATCTTTAAAATAACACCTCCATAGGATTTGCAGACAAATTTTATCGATTGTGTTTGTCTCACATCTCTTGGAGGTGTTATTTTAAACATATCGAAAACTTAGAATAATATAGCACTGGACTAATATATCATAGCAGGTATAATACCAAAGTACAGAGATAATTTTACATCATTACTCATTACAATTACACAGTGGTGTTTTCCTATATTTAATAAATTGTATGAGCCTGATTAAGGAAGTTAGTGAATTATCTCATAGTAGGGCTAATCAAAAAAATTTGCTTTCTTTTTTCAAATCTTAATCATGATCTAATCATATCATTTCTTTTTTAACTAAAATAAGATTTCATTGACTTTGAATAATGAGTGTTTTAAATTCGATTTTGAATAAAATAAAATTCTAATTTAATAAGTCTCTAGGGAGTAATAAATTAAATAATCTAGGCAGATAATGCTTAAAGTGAAAAAGAAATTTAAGCTACCCAATAATTCTAAATTGATCCATAATTTGTACATATTCTAAATATATGATCAATATTGTGTTGAATGCAGATTTATATTTATGCATAAACATGTTGCAATCAAAATATAAATAAACTTAACAATCTAATGGAACAAAATAACTTGAATAATGCAAATTAGTAGTATAAGTAAAGTAAAATACCCTTTGCATAGCAAATTTTAGAATAAAGTTCTCACCAATAACCTTCCAAAGAAGTACAGTCAAGAAGACATTATCAAATTTTCTAACTAATAGTAAAGAAGGTTTTAGTGTTTTTCTAATTTATATTTCCTCCTCTAAAAATAACTATATCACATACAAATACATATGTTTTAAGAATTGAATTGTTTTTTTAATTTAGAAATATTATTGCTATACTGTTAAACAATGATATTTATGACAAAAATACCAATCGCTGATATTTAAGCAAACTATGAATTATTATTATAATTATTCTTGACACTTAAATTTTCAAACCATGACATGTAACTTAGTTATTTCCAATTCACTTCTTTAATATGATTAATCTAAAACCTGCATAGTTATGAATAATACTTGTTTAGTTTAAACTTTTTTAGTAATAGAGAAAATAGAATATAATAAAAAATAAAAAATATTTCTCAGTGCAGAAAAATAAAAAATGTCTTCTTTTTTTTTCATGAAAAAGATATCTACCATGTTTAAATATTGTACTTCATCAATTTTCATAAAAACTGCTAAGTGTAGTAACTGAAAGGTGTATTACAAAACATGCAATGCCAAATTATGTCAAAATTAATTAAGCAGATTAAATAAATAAGTACTTTTAATTTTATTATTTTTAATTATCTTTTTATTGTTTTATTATAATGAAATTCCAGGGGAATTTGAGAACATTCATATATTCATTAATAGCTAGACTAACAATTTCTTATAAGAGTCGATAAAATATCTTCAAATATACTTCAAATATAATTTTAACAAGAAGTGTATTTCACACTATAAAGTAATATGCTAAAAAAAAAACATTTCAAAAAAAACAAAGAAGTTTATCATATTCAATTCTTCTAAATTTTATAGATTTTCATAAACATTACCTTTGTTATATAACCTAAAATACTATAACCTCAAGGTCAGTACATAAATTAATTTTACTAGACTAACATACAATCATATGGACTATCACTATATAATTTCATTCAAGTGCCATCCCATTCTAATCCATTAATGGACAATTGAATTAAGTGGAGAACTGTACTTGTAGTAATAATTGTAACATTTGTTTCTTGATGTACTCATTTTATCTTGTTCTTTTTACTGATGTAACCACTTTTCTTAAGTACAAATAAAGTTTGCTTTGAAACATATATATAATATTAACATAATTCTTTAATAGTCATTCATAAATATATATTTCTGCAAAATTAAAAAGTAAAAAAATGAATTATAATTGCTAAACATAATCTCAATCTCAAAATTTAGAAAAATAACTGATAAGTGACAAAAACTGAGCCTATACTATTTAAATGACCAAGATAAGATTACATTTTTAAAAAATAGAGAACGAAAAAAAAAAGAATACAAAGAGGAGATTTTAAAAAATTGCTTGTACTGAAAACCATATTTAGTAGGTCTGGCACTACTTACTGGTCATTTTTTATACACTATCAACAGATTCCACCTAAAGACTAAGACCAGTAACATATAAACACACATATATACAAATAGCAGATATAATATTACCACAAAAAAATTGGTTTCTTATCATTTCCCACACAATATATTTTAGTATTTCATTTGTAACTAGATATGAAATTGTTAATAAATTTAAAACTTTTAATAATCTTATATTTTTCTATCTTGCTATAAAAGAATTGTATATATAATAACTGGATTCTTTTGCCTTACATAAATTTGATGTCGAAAAGTCTATTTGAAAATACAAATATGGCAATAAGCCTTTGAGCAACAATTTCAATATGCTATTAAAAAATACTACATTTTAATAGCAATTATCTTCAGTCTCCTCAAGAGCCATTTACTATAGTCTTGAGTAATCAATGGACTCCAGACTAACTGCTTTCTGACTTTTGTCTTCATCAGTGAAGACTAGGATTCAAAGCTGAAATAGAGTAAGTATATGACTGACGTTATGTTCTTGGTTGTGACTATATTAATAATATATTAATTAAAAAAAACAATCTAAATAAAATCATATACTGATTTGGGCAATTTTAAGTTATGTAATTTCAGATTTAAGCAATTTTTCAAAAAATAATAATAATACTTTTTTTGTTTGCGAAGGAATGAAAAAATAGATGGCAAAGACATACCTAAATTAACAAATAGAAAATATTTTTCATAATATATCATTATAGTGGGGGGGGGGGATAGATTCTAACTCATCATGATTTTTAAAAGTGCAGAGAATAATTTTATGCTTTTTAACATAAAACAGTAATGTATTTTTACAGATAAATTTCAATTAAATCATAACATTTTTTAATAACATAAAATGTATATTTTTAAAATAAATAAATAAATAATTTTATATAATTATTTCACTTAAATCTGTTTCAATTTATTTGAAAGATATATATATACATTTATTCTCTCTTTATCATACAATTCGACTGAAAATAATTAGTCATAGAAAAACTTTTTTTTTTTTAATTTTTACTCTTTAGAAAACTAAACTTGCACTCATTACAATATTGCTAATTATAAAATATTCATTAGTTTAACTTTTATTTCAAAAATATATTTCAAATAATATAATCTTTACAAAACATTTCAAATATACTAACAGTTGCCTTACAAACAATCATGCAATGAAAATTCATGTACTATATCTGGATTAGGCAAGACATCAATTATAGTCCACTGTTGGTCTGCCAAGAAATTTTTATATGATCATTTGAATGAAAAAAAAGTAATAATAACTAATGCACATGTACAGTTATTACAGAAGCAAGAATTACCTCTTGTCAATTAATGAGGCTATGTGCATTCATTTAAAATGTACAATGAAGTTTATATCAATTACAAATTACTCACCTCAAATGAAAATGTGCAGGCAGTCAATCATCATCAAACTGACAATTGTGTATTTTATTGTGACTGGTGAACAGATAAAATACTAATTTTTCATCATAATTTTTTTAAAAGGTGTAAGAAAAATCAGTATTTTGTCATATTTTAAAAGAAAGATGTAATGTCTGAAACAATAACAAAGAAAACAAAGATATATAATTTTAATACAGAATGAGAAAAAGTTTTTTTTTTCACAATGGTAAATTCAAGATGTGTATGTTATAGACATCATCAAGTGTGTCACTTCCAAAAAAAAAAAAAAGACAAAAACTATGCATCATTTACAAGTGGTATCAGTGATATTTGGAGAAAAATTACAATTAAATGTTTAAAAAATAAAAAGATAAGGGGGGAGGTAGATTTTTTAGTACAAAATACAAAATGCTATTATCAATGATTGAAACTTTGTAAATACTAAAGCAGTATTTGACAAAACTAAACTTATCAGCCAATCTACTTTAACTTAAATATATATATATATATATTTAATTTGATAATGAGAAAATGGAAAAATGAAATTTAAAATCAGATTATTTTATCATTAATTAATCATCAATCTTTTATCTTCAAAAAATAATGTGCATTTTAAAACTTTTCATATATCATACACAAATAAAAATATCTGAGTTATAAAATTGCAATTAGTATAATGTTGTGTTCATATTTTATCACGAATTTCCAAAATTAAAATGGGCTAAAACTGTTCCATAGAATAGTACAAATATCATCTTTCGCCTTTAAATAAATTATAGATATATGATAACATGATTTTTATAGAGGGAAATGTTATTTTTAAAAATTCAAGTAAGATAGCCAAATAATTTATAAACAAGTACAGTATTTACAAAATATTACCAAAGTAGAATGGAAAAATTGTATTTACCAAATAGTTCAATAAAAGTTTCTGTTCATTTAAAAATGAGTAAGATAAACAAAGAGTTTTAAACAGTCGTCAACTTTAGAAACCATTTGTAAAATAAGCAGTCATTCTAATTATAGAAGAAAAAAGTTAAGAACACAAAGAAATTATATATTCTCATATATATTTAAACATATAAGAAGAAAAAGATTACATCTAAAATTGCTAAGTGTAATTAAAGAATGAAACTATAATAAAATAAACATCAATACCATTGTGCAGTACAAAGAGTCTGCTGATTAAAAAGCTTATGGCAAATAAGATCTAATTTACAGAACTGAAGATAGTAAGATAAAAAGGGAAAAGACAACAGAGAGGGGAAAAGAGTATAGAAAAAAGGCATATATATTCAAAGAAAAATACAAATACCAATATACTGAACTAAAAAAATTATCAATATGAGGGAGTCATATTAATTAATATATATACTCTGAATAATAACAATCTTATCATCATATTATAAAAATAATATATTTAAAAAAGTAATGTGCTAAAAACCACAAAAATTTATTTTTTTTTCCAATCACAATTTGAGTCGTTATATTTAACTTGAAATAATTAATAAGTGTGGTGCATCCACAAATTAATTAGTTCAATCATGAATTTTAAAAATAGTGACTGAATTAATTTATGGATGTCTCATTCTTTTATTCCAAGTTTTAAATATAATATCTCAAATTATGCTAAAAAAAAAATATTTTTTTTGGCTTTTAGTGTATTAATCCTTAAATTAAATAAAAGCATTTTTTTATAAAATATTTTCTATATTATTTTTTATTTGTGGGTGTTCAGATATTTTGAATAAATTTTTTAAACAATAATATTTAAACAGCATTAAACTGTTGCACATGCACTTTGGATTTTAAATATAAAATGAATGAATACTAATGCTTCAACCACATGATAAAGTCTTTGGAAAAGATAGAATAAATTTTTTGTAACTTCATATTCAAAATATAAACAAAGTTGCTATATTTTTAATATTTAAAATGAAGTTATCATGCATTAAAAATTATTTATAAATTTTTTTATTTATGAAAGTAATATTTTAAAAAAGTTTAATTAAGACAATTAAAACAATTAAAAGAAATTAAGATTTCATGCCTTATTTCTTTTTCTTTCTATTTTAATTAACTACAAATGCTTTTTAGTGAATAAGTCATGAAATTCAAGAGTAGCATATTTTTAAAAAATGTATCAACATCTAGTGTATATCACTAAAAACTTATTAAAATAATATCAAAGCAATTTGAAATTCAGCCTGCCAACATTATTATTCGGGACAACCCTGAAATAGTGTGTTATTATATTGCATTGTTATCAACACCTAAAATTTTACAAAATTTGAAGAAAATTCATTTGCTAAAAGTATGTTAAAAAATTGGTTATAAAATTTAACCAAAATAATCAAATAGAATTTTGAAGTTAAATAAAAGCATTTAAAAGTATACAATCTTTATTAAGACTATTTATTAATTATTACTTGGAAATTGTAATAAAGTTTGCATTCTCTACCAATATTATTTGACAACATTTTGTGAACTTATACAATCAAACAACTTTCTGAAAAATGATAATAAAAAAATAAAAAAATCTTAATCAAATAAAATGAGTATTGTAAAATTACTTAAATCTAAAGTGAGACAAAGATTAAAATTCTGAAAATATACTGTCTGTTAAAAAAATATAAAAATTTTGACAGAAAAAATTTACTAATAAATCTGACACTCAGCAAATAATCTGAGGAAAAAACAACAAAATGCAAGACCAAACTAAAATGAAACCAACCTAGAGGATATGTGACTTAAAATTGTACTTTGCACATCAGATAAAAGATAATGAAGAGAAAGATTACATAAATTATAGTCGTCAAATAACTAGCAAGAAGAAACAATCCAAAACAAATAGTTAAAAAATTTCATAAATTAATCAATGAAACACTGTATCTTAAAAATAAAGATTTATTTATCTCTTACAAATAAGAGGCAAAAACAGCATATGGTTTAAAGCATGTTAATAAAAGTGAAGTCTTATTTTCTAAAAAGATATGAAAATTGCAAATAAGCAGTACAAAAGAGTATGAAAAAAAAAAGGTAAATGCATGAAATACAACATTAATAAATTAAATAAACTAAATGTGATATCTAGCAATGTTAATGTAAAAGTATATTAAAATTAAAATGAGCACCATGATTGATTATAAAAAGATAAAAATAAAATCTTGAAAAAAAAAATAAACAATCATTAGCAAAAAAACTAAAATAATTTGCCATCACAACTTTCTTTGTCAAAACTTAAATCACAAAGTATTTTTGCAGTCTCAACTGTCAAGCAGTATTTTTTAGTGAGAATACATTGCATTTATTTAAATAAACATTTTACATATATACAAAGTTTACATAAATAATACGTCTGCTGTTTTTATTAAAATTAACATCACAACTATTAGTTAACTTTTTATATTTCTATAAAAATAAAAACAAAAAAACTTTTAAAATTAAGACATGTATAAAATTTGTCTTATTATAAAAAGTTATGTTGTCATCAATTTTCAATAAACACATAATTAGCAATTAACTGTAACTGAAGTCAAATTCCATAACACTAAATTGTTATACATTCAAATTACGAATTTGCAAGTCTTATATACGACTGTTTTTAATTCGGGATATTGTTCAAAAAAAATAATAATAATTTGGCCTTATTTCCTATAAGTATTATTTTTCTACCATAAAAATATAAAATTTTTTACCAAATTGTTTAAACATTTATTAAATGGGATTAGAAACCCCTTAATTTAAAATTAAATGCTCAATTTAGAAATAAAAAATCAACTTTTTTTTATGTAAACAAAGTCTCACGGCAAATCTCTTTTCTATCATTTGTAATAACACTCTAAATCCCCAGTATAACTTGAACAATTGACACTTTTCAGGCAATAGAAGCACTAACATGAATAAATTAGACGATGACATGATTACATTACAGAGTCATTTACATATAACTGTGAGTGCGATATATATAAACAAAACAAGCTTATCGGTATAACTTTATAAAAATTTAGAAAACGATTAATAATTGAGATGGAAAAATGACACTAATTTTTGTGTAAAAGATCTCGTTTTTATGTACATTTTTTAAAAAAAGATAGTAAGGTAAAAGGTGCGATCATTTAAAATCATAAACTTTTACACCGTTTGTTGAGTGATTGGCCATTTTTAAAAATTCAGCAACGAAAGAAAAACTAAATCCGGCGAAGAAAAAAGTAACTCGCATAGCAGCGGAAGAAAATCTCAACTATGGCTCATTCAAAACAGATAAACATCTCGTTTTATGTCGAATCAAGGTTTAAAAGAATTACCATAGAGACTACACATTAAATTTTACATCTTAACATTGGCTGTCAAAAAAAAGATATTGTTCAGCAGCGATTATATAATATTCTTTTTATTTATAGAAACTTTAAAGAAAAAAGAAAATTATCTTTCCAAATATCTGATTAACTTATTACGATCAACTTCCGTTAAGAGTCAAAATGGTGTCTATTTACTTTATAGTTTTACATGAATGTTAAAACTGTTTAAATCTTAAATTCGAGTGAGGCACCTGCACAAGCAATCATGAATGAAATTGTGCAAGTGAACCACTTGTCTATTCCAAAATAATATAACCTAATCAGTTATTTTCTTATTTTCATCTTTCTTACATTTTAATAATTAAATATTACCTACCTTATCTCTGTCATTAATTCACCTTAAGCTTATTGTTTAAGTATCCACCAAAAAATAAATTAATTAAAACTAATTGTAAATCAATAGCAGCGGCGAACTATACGCCATGTTTTCTGTATCATTAGAATAGTCTCATTGTGAAATCGAGGCGCTTTTGGCGGCTATTTAAACGTGTTATCCTAAAATTATGATAAATTGTAATAATATATATTTACAGTTTTTTTTTAATTTTCTACAAATGTGATGAAATGTCTGTAATTATTGTTTTTTTCATTCGGACTAATAAAAACAATTTCTTCAGAGGATAAATATTATTCCGTCCACCCCCATTGACTGACCTTAAAACTCCCTTAATTTTATAAATAAATAAACATTTTACCTAAAATCAAAATCATTGACACAAATTTTATTCCATTAAATAAAAATAAGTATTCATTCTTATTATAAATAAAATTTATTTTTTATTTATAAGTTTTACATTTTCATCATCATCAACCATTATTAATCCACTGCAGGATGAAGTTCTCTCAAGTTCAATCCATCTTCTCCGATCTTCAGCTTCTCCTCTCCACATCACCCCTGCACACTTTCTTATTTCATCTATCCATCTGACATGTGGTCTCTTTCTGAGTCTTTTACAATCTCTTGGAATCCAGTTTAAGATTTCAATTGTCCATTTATTATCAACTCTTCTAGCAATGTGTCCAACCCAATTCCACTTCTGTCTTTTAATTTTTTCAATGAGGTCAGTAACACCTGTTTGTTCTCTTACCCATATAATGCGTTTTCCGTCTCTTCTTTTTACTCCCACCATGCATCTCTCCATACTTCTTTGAGTGGTCTGAAGTTTCTGTATTGCTCTTTTATTAAGTGTCCAATACTCAGATCCATAAGTAAAAACTGGCAGAATACATTTATTAAAAACCTTCATTTTCAAACACATAGGCATATTTCCTTTTAGTATCAAGTTATTTCTACCAAAAGCCCTACAACCAAGCTTAATTCTATCATCCATTATGTTTCCATCTGTATTAACAACATAACCAAGTTATTTGTAGCTGTTAACTTCTTCTAACTCATCATAATCAATCTTTATTTTCATATTTTGAAAAAAATGTTAAACATTATTTTAGTCTTTTTAACATTTATCTTTAGTCCTACTTTCCCACTTTCATCTGATAACTCCTGCAACATTTCCAACAGCTCTAAAGTATTATTTGCAAAAACAACTGCATCATCTGCAAAATCTAAATGACTTAAATAATCTCTATTTACTTTCCACTCCTTTAGCTTCCCATTTTAATTCATAAAATACTTCTTGCAGCACTGTTGTAAAAGTTTTGGAGATATGGAGTTACCCTGTCTTACACCCTACTCAATATTGACTTTCCTAGTATCATTATGTAATCTAATTGTTGCTGTTGTATTTTTATAAATATTTTTTAAAATATGACAAGAATCAAATGCCTTTTCATAATCTACAAATCCAAAGCATAATAGCAACTCATATTCATTTGTCCTTTCTATAACTTCTCTCAATACCTGGATATGATATACTGTACCAAAATCACTTTTAAATCCAGCTTGTTCTCTTGGTTGTTCGAAATCCAATGTTCTCTGTAAATGAGTTGTAATTATCTTGGTAAAAATTTTGCATAAAATTGATTAAAGGCTGACAGGTCTGCAATTGCTAATACTTCTTTATCACCTTTTTTAAATATTAATAATAATACTGCATTCTTCCAATCATCTGGTACATCTTTATCATTTAGACATTTGGTATATAACTTTGCTAATTTTTTTTCTATTTCTTCACCTGCTTCTTTTAAAATATCAATTATAATTCCATCATTACCTGGAGCCTTTCCTTTCTTCATAAATTTAATTGCATGTCTCACTTCTTCTACGCATTTCATGATATCATCTCTTTTTTTAGTAATAATTCCATTTTTTTTTTATTGCAAATATAAATTTCCTACCAATACCAAAATGTTGTTTTACACTCTTGAAAGGGAATTGATTTTTTTTTACACAATTACAGCTATTTAAATAGAAAGCAGTATTTTTAATGTGATTATATCCATATCAATGTAATTCATAAATCCATCAATGAAGTGATGAACAAATAAACCTCAATATCTATATCTCTTTGTTTAACATCTTATTTTTTCATTTAACCTGACAACATCCCTCTTTTTTTAGACATTTTGGTTTGGCATTAAATCAAAGATTTAATGATAATAGAATTAACACTGAAGCAATAGCTTACTGATGTATTTATCCTTGATTGTTCTTTTCTAAATTAATAAAATCTTCAATTTGGAATTTTTCTTATTGTCACTTCAATTTAATATTGTAATTTCACGATCACTTTTTGTTTGATTTTAAAATGGTAACTTTCTATATATTGTTAATTGCCTTATAATATATTTTCTGTTATAGATGCCTTCTGTGTTAATGTATGATTTTCTATTATATGATTCATTTCATTGTTTATTTTAAGCATGTTAAACATTTTATCATTAAATATAGATACATTTAGATATCTGGATAGTTTTTATATTATTGACTTCAAATATGCTTCAAATCAAACATCATAATCATCATTCTTTATGCTTACACAAGCTGTTTGCACAGAGGCAAAACTCTTCATTAAGTAGTGCCATCCAGTGCAAGCCAGAGTAATCAATGAATGCAAGAAGATTTTTGCATAAAATCCCCATCTAGTTCATACTCATCCAATATTCTCAGACTAGTTTCTAGCTTGTGGCTTTCATCAGTGAAGAGTTTTGTATCTGAGAGCACTGCACCTAGATCTTAGTGTCTAATGCAACCCTCTAGCAAACACTTCTTACTTATTAGATAACTATAAAGCTTTGCATCCAAAATAATAACACAATAATGTTTTCAAGCTAAGCTCACTAGTTTGTTAAGCTATAAATTAATAATCAAACCATTGCAAAAAGGGGATATACAAATTGTAAATCAATAAGTACCAATTACGCATAAGATGGCAAGTTTTAGATCTTTTTTGTTTTGTAATGAAAAATTATGTCATTACCAGTGTGATAAATTAAAAAAATATTGAGATATTTGCCAAGGAATTGCTTGAAGTTGTTTATAAGATTGAACAAATTAATAATACTTTATGTCAATTTAAAAAAGAGTTATAATAATGTAAAGGAATTAAAGATTGATAATAAAAAATGGATATCCATTCCATATATTTCAAAGTTTAAGCTAAATTTTTTGGTGTATATAAGGATGTGTTTAATGTTTCATATTGGGTTACAATTAATGTTAATAAATTAATGAATAGTTCTAAAAGTATCATACCTGTCAAGCAAAATAGTAATATTGTGTATCAAAGTGTTTGTGGATGTATGTTACAATATATAGATGAATTGAGGTACAGTATTGAGAAAAGATTAAAGAATCATGAATTATTATACAAGCATGTGAAAAGTAATAATAATAATGATCTAATTACTGGTGCAGTTTTCTTGGATCATGAAAGGATATGTAAATATAAATTTAAGTTTGATCTTGAAATTGTTAACATTCTTCATGAAGAGAGAAACCATAACAAAAAAAAAAAAAAAAATTACGAAGGCAATTTTAATAAGTAAAAATAAAATAATAATTTAATTAATAGATAAGCTGCTAATATTAAAATTCGGAATTCATGGAATTTGAGTTGATGACATTTGCTACCATTATGTTTTTTGAATTTAACAGCAATTGAGGAGGGCTAAGGAATTAACTGAAAATACTTCTGTAGATTGAAAGACTGTATATAATTATTAATTACCTTTATATTTATTATTTTTATTATTACAATAGTCTTTAATTAACATACATTGTATTTGTATTATCTAATGGTATAAAAGTGGTAATGATGATAAGAGTCTTACAGATTTGGAAGTCAAATTATAATGGTATAAAAACTCAGAAGTTAACACTTCAAATTACTCTATGAATTGCAGCATCGAATTGTAATAATATAAAATGGTGATGATGATGATGATGAGAAACTTTTATTTAATAACCTCATGGATATGGTTAGTAATTTGTAATATACTACACTTTAATCAACAAAACCCAAACACAAATAAAATAAAATACTGGACAGCACATAAATTACTAAATGGAGAGAAATGCATAATCAACAAAAAAGTGGACATCACCAATCAACAACTAATATATAAATCTCATTGTTGGTTCATCAAACCAAAGTACCAAGACTTCATAATCAAATATAACTTGGACTCCCTTTCCATGAATGTCTTCCTGGCACACCAAAAAAACATAAAGAAAATAGACCTTATGTGCCAGATGTGCAGCAGGAATGAGGAATCCATTGATCATATATTTATAAGATGCAATAGTCTAAATTGCCATAGAACACTCATTACAAGATGGATAAACAATCCATTTGGGTAATTTATACCCATTAAAAGATGCATCAAACAAGGCATTTATGCAGAAATAAGGCTTACCATTTTTATGTACTTTGGTTATGGTGCAAACAATGTAAAATCACTATCGAGAAATTGGTAGATCCACAGGAAATGGAACTAAAGAAAATTGTAAAAAAAAAATCAAACAAAGAGACAATTTAATAGCTCCAGATTATTTAGTAAACACCACTTGGAAAAACTTCAAGTAAAGAAGATGATTGCTAAATCTACTTGGAAAAACTTCAAGTAAAGAAGATGATTGCTAAATCAATTTATGTTATATTGTATTGGCATATAATAACGAATTTGTATACTGGTTTGTATCGTATAATAAATTTCTTTTAATAAAAAAGACCCAAACGTTAAACACCAAATTATAATTAATTATAATATGTAATGTATTATCAAAATAAGTATCCAATGAATAATGATTTAAAATTATGTACTAATATCTAATTATAATAACCCTTGTTTATTTAAATATGCTAAAATATTTATGCCCTATAAAATATTATATTAGCTCAAATATAAATGTACCCAAGATAATAACTATTATATTATTTTGATAGAATTATTTATTTCTAACTAAATATAATATACATGAATTAAGAAATGGATTTACCTTTAAATTCATTTATTAAACTATCATATGTAGAAAGTAGTGAAATTTTATTTAGGATTTTGCTGTTATTTAATTAAGTTAAATATATTATTAAAATCTCTTTAATTAAAATCAATTAGTATATGAAACTTAAATTTGTATGTTTTAACATGCTTAATCAAATTTAACCATGACTACATCTATACTTATTATAATATAAATTGTATATTTATTGAAATTACTGAACACTAATTTATTATATTAATTGCACGAAAGTTAAATAATAATCAAATATATTGAATATATATATATAAAAGAAACTAATATATAACGATATCATTATTTAATGTAAGAAGTGCAAGGTGTAAATTAATATGTAACCGCTAAATAAATACATTACATTATTGACTAATTAAAATGAACACTAAATCAAGTTTATTTATTTAACTGAATTAACATTTATTATTATTAATAAAAAAGATGAATAAAATTCCAACTAAATATCGTAAAATATATCCGTTATCTGAATTGTCATTAAAGAAAATATGTACTTATAAAACAAAGATTTGTTTATTTTATGTTTATACAGGCAAAAATAAAAGAAAGCTACTAATATTTATTAATATTCATACGATATGATAATTCATTAAAATAATAAATATATTTTTTTCATTTACCTTATATATAAAATATATTATCAATAGATAACTGTTATAATATAATCATCCAAATTTTTTAATATTCACAACAGGTGTATTGAAAACAATATACAGCCAACAAATAAACATATTGTATTTTAAGTTAAAAATTTAAAATATTAAAATTTGGAATATAATTAAGATCAAGAAATTTTATTGTGAGCTCAAAGAATTACATTATAGCAATCACAGAGTTTAAAATTTCATAGCAACAGCAATCACAGAGTTATGTTGTTAACAGTAATTGGAAAAAAAGGTTATGTAACCCAATACCTATGGTCTGGGTGTAAAAAATTAACTGTTCAATCACAAAATGTCTATTGCTATAAGGCCCCATGTAGCATTGTAGATGTATGCTGGAGCTACTTTTCCATTTCTGTTTCTGATGGCCTGAAATTTTTTCCAGAAGTAATTTATTTTGGGCAACAAAGATAGGGCCATAAACGAGAGTGCACCTAGTTGACCAATAGGCAAACAGCAGAAAGGTTATGATTCTTATGGATGGAAAGATTTTGTTGAATATGCTAGAAATTGGTCCCATGAGGAGAGGCACTTTAGTTTTGTATATGGATGTGACAAAGTCTCTGTCCCATTGGAGTGAGGTACAATGGCTCAGAATATGCATCATGGTATCATCATCCCACTTACATAAAGGGCAGATGAGGGCCAAGCATGAAAACCCTCTACAAAAGACCAGAAAATGACATGTGGGTAGAGCATTCAGGTTTATTTTAATCAAAAAAATCTAAAAATTTTGGATCCAGATTCCATCATTTAAACTTTTTAATGATTGAATGATTGGGGAGGGTTAGCAGTGATGGGCTTGTGGAGGGGGGGTATTAATTAGATGGTATTCATCACAGTACTTAAATTTTCTGTGAGTTAACCTGATTAGATAGAGGGATAAATTTTGCAATATTTGGCAATAAGGATGACAACCAATTTCTCACGAGAGGAGGAGGGTTGTCAGTAGGACAGACAGATTTAAAGTGTGATGCTTCTGGAAAGTGGTGAGATAGGTTAAGGATGTTGTTATGTGTACACTGGAAACAAAAGATTATAACACAGTGCAATGATAGCCCAGGCTGATGTCCATGGTCTTGCCCTTCCACATAAGTCTTGCACATAATGAATTTTTCTTTCTGATCAATCTTTGGGAAAAGTTAATGATTGGCATGAACTTTCTTCTACTTTTTTTTCATATGTCATAGCATTGGCCAGGAGGTGAACCCACAACCGTCTGCAACCAACTACTTGCTTGCAAGACAGCTGCGATGATCTCTCAGCTAACAATGCTTGACTTACTTTCTTCTACTTTTATATATCAACAGACAATTTACCAACATATATAGTAACCAATGATATTAATAAAATACAATATAAATGAATAAGTAAATAAAATTATATAATTACATACAATCTGAATAACTTACTTCTATGTATATAGTTTAAAGAAACACAATAGTTCAATTGTTTAACCAGTGAGTTTCAAATAATCCAATAAGATTCATTAATCTACTCAATGTAAAATATATTGTAGATAGTTATCCAAAATAAAATATATTATCAAATTTCCATAAACTCTAGTTGTTATTTTATTATCCATTATATAATAAAATATTTGATATCACTAATAGCATTATTGAAAACAAGCACATGCTGACATATTTTGTAATGAAAGCAATATATAAATAAATTAATTCAAATACAATATTAAAATAATTCATCACCATTATAAAACGATCTTTTTTAGTAGAAACAATTCACATATTTAGCGGTATATTACTAATTTTGACATTTAATAATTAAAACATTTGTTTATTTATAGCAATAACTTTTCAGCAGTGAACATTAAAATGAATTTCAATACAGTTTTTTTTCTCCTTGTTTTAACAAGTACTACAGGAAACCCAGTTCAATTTCCTGAACAAATATATTCCTTTCTACTCCATTATTCATAATTATCAAATTAAGCAATTATAAAGTTTAAAAAAAATTATTAAAATGTTCAATTTTGTTTCAATACAAGTCAGAATATTAGATAGTGATTTTGAATTGTTCAGTCCTATTTATAACCTCATTATAATAATATTCATCATTGTAACTCAGGATACACTCAAATTTCCTTCACTTGAATATTAAAAACTAGATTTGTCCTATGTTCCAAAATTAAAATTCCTTTTATAACAATGAAAAAAATAAAATAATATTTCTAAATGATTATATAAATAAAAAAAAATATTTACATTGTAAAAATGCACATGACACCCTTTAGTTTAATACAAACTAAAACAATTTAAATTACATTTTCATAATATTGTATTGGCAATACATAATTTATATATTATCTCAACTTAAACATTACACATACAATGTAAACATAAAAATGTGCACATTTAAAATATTAAACATTTATTTGTAGTATCTTCTATAGGATGCCAATATGATTGCAATAAATAAACAAGAAATAAAAATAAAGAGAACAAAGAAATATCAATGAATTTTATTAAAGTTATACATTTTATTATTGAAAATTACTGTTTTATTGTTTATATATGTTTTAAAAGAAAAAGATTAATTTACTAATTTATGTTATAATAATAATATGTTTCTTACTCTAGCATTTTGTTGTCATAGTAATCATTTCAACTCTCTCTGAATTAATGCATAACTTTTAAAACTATTAAAAATATTTTTTCTGCTTAATCTTACATCATATATTGAAATAAACTCAATTTTGATATGTCCAATATATATATTGTAACATATATTTTTATTATTTACATTTATTTAATTGACCTAGGTGCCACCTCACACTAAATATCAGGAAACAGACCAACACATTTTTCATACTTATATATTTAAATAAGATTTAAACATTTTTTTCTTATTATGATGATGACTGCTACACAGTCACAGACCAGACAATTTTACATATAAAATAGTTAATACATTACTTAAATGAATAACAAAACAATAGTTTATTACAAAATATGATAATTGTCAGACAAATATAATTTCTTTTTTTCACCATAAAACCAATTCACCGACAACATACATGCAAGGAAGTGCTAATCAACCAGTACAATACCAGCATAATCCAAAATAAAAAAATCAACCTCAAACCCCGATGAAGAAATCATTAATAACACCAAAATTGACCTGTTGAAGCTTGCGAATATATCTTTCAGAAGTACTTCACATAGGAATAATCTGGCACTGAGTAATATGAGCAAACAAAGAATATCCTCAGACTTAAATTCATATTCCAGATGCTCTGAAAGCAATGAAACAACAGAAGCATCCTTAAATGATATAAGGCATAACAACTCCATCAATTACAAATCAAAAGAAAATTCTACCAGCATCTCTCTTCAACAAAAACAACACAAAACATAATACATTTACAACCAACATACAGCCTCCTTAAACAATCTAGTCACAGCACAAACAATGCTCACCTGGCTGAAATTTGTGCTTCCATAGTGAATTGTGGTCTGGAACCTTGTCCAGCTTCTTCTCTTTCTTCTCCCATCATTCAGGATGTTTCAACTGATATTGATACTGAAGTGAAGCTGATGATTAGCTCATCCACTCAAAAGGAAAGAAAATCAACACACATGAAGGAGTCAAATTCAGAAGATAAGAATGTTCCATCCTTTTTTCAGTGTATCAATCATGGGTCCCTTTCAAAAGCAATCTCAATCTTGCAAGCCTCAAAAAAAAAGAGAAAGATAGATTCTTCCTTCACCTCACTCCCTCCTGTTGATGCTGGAGATGACAATCTCAACCTTATTCCCTCTTTTAAAAACCCGCTTCATCCGCACCCTATTTACCTGGAAATCCATCATCTAGCAGTAGAATCCAATTCATTATCCGTTAATGACTAATTTATCTTGCCTTATTATTGGGGTTAATATAAGGGGAATCAATTCTATGCTTTGAATTCAGGCAATTAAACATTGGTTCCTCTCCTCTTCTCCTCACATCATGTTCTTTGGAGAAACTAAATTTCATGTGACCTCCAATCCTCACATCATTTCCGAGCTTAGTAAACTTGGTTATGCATACCTTTCAAATAACCTCACTGCTTCAGAGGGAGTTGTTGTTCTTATTAATGACAAGCATCTTCCAAATAAATTCAAAATTACATATCAGGATAAGAACATTATTAGCATCAACCTGACATATGGAAGTAGCAACATAAATGCAATTTACATTTACTCCCCAAACAACCACTCCAATTTCATCCAAATCATTAACACAATTAACATGGTGACTGCCAACAATAATGCACCAACCATTTTCATGGAAGATTTCAACATGTCATATGACCAATTTACTTTTAAATACCTCCACTTGCTAAATAGAAACTTTATAAATTGCCGTGGATTTCTTCCACAAAATACCTATTCATTCTACACACATAGATATCAAACACTGATAGATTTGGTTTTTTATACAGCTGAACTACACCATGGTCTGGAGATCATGCTTCAACCAGTTGTCTTCTCAGACTATCATGCTATTACTTCAACCATACACCTTAGCAACTATGCTACATTCAATCTTAACCATTCACTCAGATTGCTAACTAAAGGATTAATCATGGAAGCTATTCCTTCCAATGCATACATTCTGTTCCATAAGATTGACCTGTTAAACAGACCACCTGAAGAGGCTTGGTTTGCATTCATTAGAATTTTACAAACTTTGATTACATACTTCACCAAAAAAACAAAAGGCTCATCAATTCTGATTAAAGAACTAGATGATATTCATCTAAAAATAAAAGGCTGCCATGCTGAACTGGAACATACAGCTCAGCTGTTGGAACTTAAACATCAATATAAAGTTAAGCAGGTTGACATCACCGAATACATTTCCATCAAACGAGAACAATATTATCTCACAGCCCAGCATTGCTGGACCAGAAGTTATCTGCGGTGGATGATGTGTGCTATCAAAAAACTGCTTACACCTATATCACTGGTAATAGATGCAAGCAGCATATTCAGTCCATGTATGATTGAATACATAAGTCAGCACTTTAAAAACCATCTACAAAATAACCAAACTACAACCAAATGTAACTGGCAGACTCACTCTGATGCTATTAACCATGGAATTATATATTCTGATCTGCAGGACAGACTTTCTGCTCTTCCAGTCAGTGTTCATCCAGTGATGCCTGCCATACCAAAATTCCTAATATCACACCTTAATAATTTTGCAATCCTGATTATGATGGGTATGGTAGACCACCTTGCTACTGGGAAAAGATAAATACACAATCTGTACCCAATAGCACTGGTGCCATACATAAAGAAAAATAAAGATTCTACCAATATCAACAACATAAGACCTATCTCCATGACTCCCATTATGCTCAAAGTAATTGAAGGAGTAATAAAGAAAAAAATACAGCAGGCAATTTTTAACCACATTGTTCAGTCCCAATATGCTAAGAAAGAATCTTTTGCCTTTGATGGCAATTGGTGAAGTTAGGACAATTTTTGATTATGTTAGATCCAAGCAAATGTCCAAGCCTATTGCAATTCAACTCAACATATCAGAGGCATTCGACTCTGTCAACATTCTCAAACTTCTTGCTCTATTAAGTGAAATCAACATTCCCTCTCAAATTATCCAGATCATAGAAAATCTGCATAACAATAGACAAATTCACATCACCCTGAATGGATGCTATACTAATGGTTTCCAACCCAATATTTCCATTCCACAAGGTTCCCCACTTAGCACCCTGCTGTTCATCTGTTATTTAAATACGCTTCTAAAAACATAGAAAATTGATTCCCAGGAATATACATACCCAGAATTAAGAGATCACTCAAGGTATTCACATATATGGATGATATCTTGGTTATTCTTACATCCCAAAAATTCCTACCAAAGCTCTACCAAATAACAGACAATTTCTCATTGTCATCTCATCTTAAATTCAACCTCAAGAAATCCTCTTTGTGGAAAATTGTTTCAGGAAAAACAATAACCTCAAGATTTCTTGCCAAGCCACAAGAATTTCTGGGCTTTCCTATTTACCTTTCTCAATCATCAATGGCAAGACAGATACAAAATACTCTAATAGATTCTACCTCTAAAATAATTCAAACTCTCCCGAAAGTATATTTGTCATTACAAGGAAAGGTGGCGCTTCTCAACATGAAAGTCATGTCGAAAATTGCCATTTCAAAAATCTTTTCCAAAAAGATTAACAGCTTTTGCTCTAAACTTTTCTGGAAAGACAGAACTACATCAATTAGCATGTCCAGAATGCAAATGCATCATAGATACAATGGGATGTCCTTCCACTCCATTGATGCAATTATTTTTCAAAAATCTTTTACATTAATTATTAACCTGATGAAAAAACATGAATCAATAACTATCAGTGAACCAATTCAACCTACAGACCATCCTCTGCCTTGTAAAATGTGCTGGCTGGATCAACTGCTATGGATGCTTAACCAGCATTTGACTATAGATCAAAAATTACAAAAATCAAAAATTACCATCTGAGAGGTGTACAGTATAATTAATCCGAATTATCCCACAATTGCTCCAAATCTTGGTTTCACCAATTACAAATTAACAACAATTTTTAATTTTCTCATTCTTGAGCCTAAATACCTTAATCTCATTATTAAAATAAACTTAGAAGCCATGCCCACAAATAAATTCCTTCATTTCAAAAGATTCTTCAATAAGATAGGTCCTTTTTGTCAAATATGTAAAAGGCAAGAAGAGTCATTCAACCATATAATATACTTATGCCCTGGGCTCAATAAAATAAATTTAGCCATATACCAAAACTTAATGGTGGATTATTACAAAATCATGTCTATTAAGGAAGCCTTTCAAACTAAACAGTTTCCTATTATTAGACTTTCCATATTTATTGTACATGCTATATGGAATGTCAGATGTAAGCTATTATTCACAGTGCCTGTCCCAGAACCAGTCAATCTTTTCATGAACATTACTAGGAAAGTAAAAAACAGAGACTTTATCATTGACTCAAAATTCATGTATAATGAAACATGGAAGTTACTTAATATACCAGATCCACCGAATTATTAGTGGCTAAGCAAAAGATGAATAATCGATTCATTTTGCATCAATGCTGAAAGGTGAATAGAAAAGCTACATCAGTATACTATTATTTATCAGAAGATAATCAATATACAAATGGTCCTAGACTGTTGATGATGTGTAAAACATTTTTTTCTGTTTGTTTTAAGTATGTAAACATTATTTTTCATAAATAAAAGCTTTTGAGATTAAAACCAATTCTCAATATCTTTTTTCTGTTTTCTTTTTTTTAGTTCCTGTGCATAGTGGAAAACAATAGTTATTTACAAAGTATTCAAGATTTAATTTGCTTAATTTAAAAAATTAAAATGCAGCATATTATTATTTTGTGATTGAACACATTTGTTAGAGAGTAAATCCCTCGAAATATAACCATATGTAATGCCAGACCTCACAAATATAACACATTTGTTTATATCAAAAGCTTCATAGCATAGTTACACACATATATCTAATATGGAATAATTATAACTAGTACATCTTTCTTAAAATGATAATTCTAGAGAGAGGATCATTTTAGGTCTGAATCCTGATTTAACAAACACAAACTAATTATGGAGATGTTTCTTTAAATCTGATCCCAATTTACTAGAGAAAACTTAATTAATTGAGGTAGTCCTTTAGATCTGATTACCAAACTTACAGAAGAAAACTGAATAAATTTGCAATATAGATATAGGGTAATAATAAACCATTTAACAGTGATCTAACAATTGCTTGTATATAATAAGTTCTAAACTGTCAACAAATTAATATGGGGATACATATATGTACAAATGGATTTGGTTGAATTTCAAAATAAATTTTTAACTTAAAATACCACTAATTATATTATATATGTCTTTCTTCTTTTTTTCCAATTGGACTCTAATTATTTTATAAATGTGCATATTTGTTTTAAATTTAATATTACATCTTGATTTTTTATCTGACAATTTCCCATGAAATAATTTTTTGTTAATTGTTAACAAATCATAATATATATATATAAGCAGGATGGTGCAATTTTTTTTTTTACAAATCATTCTCTTCTCCCTTTTTCTTTAACTTCAGTTGCTTTAAACCACAACTAACTGATATTGTTGTTTTGTTAGAATTGAATATATACTAAAATAAAACATAAAATGATTAATACATTAGGATAAGTCTAAACAAGTTTTTTTTATTTACTTACAAAGCAAAAGTTTTACTACCAGAGTTTGATTTCTCCCAAAATGGCAAACATTATTCCTAACAGTTGTAGAATTATGTTAAATCAGGGAATACGTAGAAGATTTGAAGCTATGAATAAATACAGAAGGTATCAGTACAGTATTTTTTAATATTGTAGAAAATAATTTTTTTCATTTATAAAAAAAAAAAGATTGTTAAAATTGTAATATAATTTGCCTATGTGTGCAAAGGAACAACGTGAAAAAATTGAAAATGATGTGTAGTTAAAATATCCCAGAAAGTTAACATTTTTAATGGATAAACAAAAATATATTTTATAATAATGTTGTTAATCTTTTGCATAATAGTATTCCTAAAAGTGTATTAGAAGTTTTATCATGTGGACCAAGATATGTTTGCAGTTTTTGGAAGAATTCTGGACCAGAAAGATTGTAGCTGATATAGAGGCATCACATAGTGGTTCTAGTAATAAAGAGCATATAATTAAGAAAATAGGTCTGCATGTGAATAGTATAAAAAAATGGAAGTTATGTTTTAAGAAAAGCAATAAAGGAAGTGGAAATGTTTTTAAATAATAATAAAATTAATTTGTTCTATGGAAAATAAATCTAATTGATTAACCATTATGGATAAGAATATATATGATTTGAAATTACAGCAACAAATTGAGAAGTTAAAGTTTGTACAATTAGATGATTATAATGATAAACTGAGAAAGGATAAATTTGCTTCTAATACATTAAGATTATAAAGTAAGCCAATTCTTAGTATGAAGGAATTTTATAAGGCTTATTTATAAGCAGCTTTGATACCAAATTTTTTTTTGTAAATACTAAGACTCATAAAAATGGTATTTCATTGAGATTAATGTTGGATTTTAATAATGTAGATTATCAAAAATTATCTAAATTAATGGCATAGTGGATGCAGGAAGTTGTGGATTTGGTTCATATGCTTTGAAATCATTCTTTGAGTGTGCTAAATTATTAGATAAGGTAATTACAATTAAAGGATATAAAGTGGCCTCATTGGACCTTGCAGAGTTATGTTGGTCTGTTGATCAAGCCATATCTATTAGATATTAAATGATCAGTTGATTAGTGTGAATATGGATACTAGGAAAATTTGCATTTATTATTTCTTTAAAATGAATAAGTGATGAAATAATAGCACAATTTGCAAATAAATTATATTGTATGAAAAAAGGTTGACTGATGGGCCTAGCTATTAATGGCATAATGAGTGTAATTATTCAGATTTTGAATGGTTTACAAAATGTTTATGGTTTAACAAGGACTATGGATGAAGAAAAGAATTCATCAATTAAGTATTTACATTTAATGATATGATACACAGATAATGGTTTTATATATAAAATGATAACTAAACATATAAATGTTACAGGTTTTACTCATCTGATGTCATATCAATTATCTCTCATAAGATGGCTGGATTGAAGGCAATTTTATATTGGAATCAGTGTTTATGTATTCATGAATTTGATCAGAAAGATAATATTGAAAGATAAGCTAAGGATTTAATAAGTTTTGGATAAGGATATAATATAATTCATAGAATTATATTAGAACATTATAAAAACAGACCTAGTTGTGTTAAAGTAAATAATGATCATAAAAAATGGGATTCTGTGTTATATATGCCTAATATACAAAATATATTAATAAAATTATGAGTTAGAATTTTAGAATAGCTTGGCAAATTTCAGCTAGTCTTAATAGGATATTGAATTATACTAAAGATAAGACAGATGATGCTATTAAGTGTTGCATTATATATTGTATTAGTTGGCAGGTTCCATGGTGTAATGCTGTGTATATTAAAGAAACAAAATAATATGAAATGTCATTTATAACAGCAAACAAACAAAGTAGGATCTACTCAGCATTTTATTTGCATCAAAGTTTAACTGGCCATATTTGTATTCCTTAAAGGTTTGATATTTTAAGGTATGATCTGCATAATAAGAAACATAAAATTAAGGGATCGTATTTAATTAAAAGATCACAATATGCAAATAATGCTCAACAGATTAGTTTTCTGATTAGTTGTTTCTGGTCTTCATACTAGTTTTTTTCGATATTTATTGAGTATGTTCTTTAGTGTAGTTGCCTTAATAAGGACCTGGAAGTGTTGAAAGTGTTTGGATATTATTTGAATTTATGTAGTACTATTTTTATATTGTTTTTATTAAACAACAATGGATGTGTTGGTTTTAATATTTTAAAATTAATAAAAGAAGGAAATTAGTTTATTGTTATTAATTAAAGAAATATTACTTTATTTTTTAATATATTATCCCTCATTTTAATACCTTATACCATTTCGCACCATGAGGCAGCTTTTTTATTACTTTACCTATGGAACCAGCTATGCTTTTTTAAAATCTGAAAACACTTTCAAGTTTTATTCAGGTCGTGTGTGACATTGCTGCTATACCACATAGTCTTAAAACTCTAAAAATGTAGTAAATCTTCAAAAAACAAAATTTAGGTGTAGATCTAGATTACATTAATTTATTTGTAATATTTATAGCCAAAAATGTTATATAGTTAAAAGAATATTATACTAATGGTTAAAGTTTTCTAGAATACATTAGCAGTGCCAGCGCTGATGTATGTGATGCTTTTGTGCAAGCTGCTTTTCTACAACCCTATTTTTTTAGGCCTCAAACAAATTTAATATACATATGCGCAATTCTTTTACTATATATAAATAATGAAACACAAATTGATTAGATTACATATATATTTTATTAATTAACATGAAACATTTTTATTACAAAGAAACTTTATTAGCCTTTAAACTAAAGAACTTTTTAATTAAGGCAGTCAGATCCAATTCATCTAATAATTCACTTCCTATAGAGATGGTTGATAAGTTTGATAATCTTTCCTATTATATTGAGGATCTTGAATAACTTTTTAACCTGTTTAATTTTGAGAAACTCCTTTCAGCAGTGGCAACTGTTACCGATAAAAGCAAGTATATTCTTAAAGCAATGGCAGTTTTCGAAAAACAATCTACCAAATGATTATTATAGATAGAATTTTAAATATCTTTGACGATCATCTTTTTATCTAAAAGGCATTTTAAAGATTTTATTTGAAGAGAGATGTATCATCTACATCTGCTCTTATTTGAATGATCTGCTAATTTTAATTCTAAATTCATACAATGTGTTAAAATTTCACTTTCACTCCAATCTGATAATATATTTAATTTTGATAAATCTTTAAATTGTTACTGTGTTCTTCCAAAACTTTAAATGTTGAGAGATTGTGACCTGGGGCAACTGATGAGTGCTGGTTCAGCACGAAATGCATCTTGGGGGTCATTTGTCTTTTATTATATCTTTATTTATATGTATTTAAAAAGAATGGGGAAGTATGGAGATGTTTATTATATCTTTTAAAATTTAATTTAGGATCTTCAATACATTCATCTTCTGATTCATAATCAAAAAGTATTTTCTTTATTCAAATGATTTATCTGTTTTAAATTTATTCAAATCATTTTTAATTTTCAAGAACTTCACTCAGGTTACAATCAGTACTCTGTAACATCTTGCTAATGACATTAATTTTACTCAAAATATCATGCCAAATAATCAGGGAACAAATAAATTTAAATGACTTTAATTTTGTTGCCAATGCATTTGCTTGAAATGTTGTGTTCATGTCTTTCGCAGTATCATTTTTAATTTTTGTAAAGTAAGAAATATTTTTGGATTATAGTTTTAATGATCAGATTGCTTCAACATGACTTTCCCATCTCATATTAAACAATGGTTTTAATGTAAAGTTTTTTACATATTTAATTAAAATAGTCCATCATTTTGTGGATGCAGAAAAAAAATTGTAAATTTCCTGAATTATACTGAAAAAACAAACAGTTTCAAATTAAATTTTTGCAGTATCATTTACAACTAAATTGAGATTATGTGGTGAACAAGGAACATAAAAGCTTCTAGGATTATTCTCCAGTATTTTTTGATGTAGCCTATTATGTTTGTCTTTCCTATTAGTAGCATTGTCATACTCCTGTCTCCAATGATTTTGAATATCTAAATTTATATTTTTAATATGACTTAAAATAAAATCATACAGTTTCTGTCCCATTGTGTTGCCTAATTACTAGAAAATGTTCTCTAATATTATTTGTGCTTGATTTTTAATTATAATGTATGAAACAAATTATAAGTGACATTGGTTCGACTCGACCTACATCAGGAATTGTATCCAAAATAATCGAAAAATATTTAGCATCTTTCATCATTTCTAATATATTTTGGCTAATAGCATCAGAAAGAGGTTGAAAAATTTTATTTTAAATTTGATGCCTAAATAATGGGTAGCATTTTTTAAAGCTGGGTTTTGAATACAGCATAAATGTTCTGCCATAACTGAATCAAATTTTGAGAACATTAGTATTAATTTTAAAAAATTGTCATTATTGTTTTCATATAACTGCTCAGATGATTCATGGAAAGCTAAGAGATTGTCAGGTTAAGAACTGTAGTGAATAAACTATATGTTTGATTACTGAATATTAGTATTTTGTTTCTGTGTCATACAACTTCTGTTCTCGCAAATAAATTGCAGGATTTTGCTAAATTTGTTCAAAGTTAAGCAAAACTGGTACAATTTTTATATGAGATTCACTTTTTTCATGTTTACTTAAAATATGTGATAAATGGTGTCAGTCTTTGCATCCATACTCATTATTAACTTGCAACTTGCCATAAGTGAAAAGTGTGCAGTACAAATAGAATACTAAATTTTTAGAAATCAAATAGTCTAACAATAATCTTAATATTTTTTCTCTATTTGGAAGTAATATACTGTAGTAAGAAGTGGAAAAATTTATTTATAACTTATCTCACAGAAAATTCCAGTTGATGATTTGCTGAGGGGAATGTTTGACTAAATAATCTTTCTTTTATTGAAAAAATATTGGCTACATAATGTCATCAATTTGACTTTGTTCAACAAATTCTAAAACAAGAGTAACTATTGATGCTAATGACAAACCAAAACTTTGTTGTTCATGTGCTTCTATTTCCCTTTTTTTGATAGATATTGATGGGGCACACTCTTGTCTTTGAGTTTCTGTTCTATCTGTTTTTGCAGATGTAGATAATATATTCTCTTATCCATCTTTCACTTATGTGCAGCTTTTTTCCAAAGATGTTTGACAATTTTTAGAAATTTGAGATGCTGATGGCATTCCATCCTCCTTGCTTTTCACTGAAGATTCCAGAAACATGCTCAAAGAGCCTGATAGTTTGGGTACACAATTACTCTTTTGGAGTCTTCTGTTTTTTATTTTGGCACCAGATATTTTTTTTTGTTTTTTCCTAGACTCAGACATCTACAATAAATTAATGAGTAAGAATTTTTTTGTATAAGAGAAATCATTCTTTGTTATTATAAAAATTTTAAAATCATACTTACTGTGAATTTACAAAAACAATTTAAAAACATTAAATAATTAAATACTTAAAGCTTAATAAATAAAATTGCCTTATATTTTCACTTCATCAACCAGAAATATCAAATGATATAATCATAAGAAAGGGGTGGTACTATTCACATTACAGATAATATAGGGAACTATGCAAAGAAAATACATCTATATGCATTTCCTTTGACTACAAACAAGTAATTAATGGAGAGCAGAAGGCATCCACTGCATGTCTGCTGCAATATATTTTTTGTAGGACATGCTGTCATAAGTCTATGTGTTCAACAAATATAGGTAATGCCTACATATGCTATAGAATTTTGTGTAGAAAATGAAAATAAATGTAAATGTTGTAGTAATATAATTGTTAAAAAAATTTTTTACCATTACATAAGACTCAATTTGGTGTCCCCTTTAATAGGCACCTTGTGCAATGAACTCTGTATATCTACTAGCACTGAGCCTGTATATTAGAATTAATCAAAATTTAATAATATACAATTTGTAACAAAAATAATGTATGGCTTAGAAATGATTAAATGCATAAAATACAATTAGTTTGAGCACTAGTAATGTATAATTTTTAAGAGATTCAATCGGTAACTTAAGATTAAGGATTTATTATTTAGTTGCAGGAAAGACCCTCAAAACATCTGCTAATTTCTATGACCTGAATTAGAATCCATGTGTCTAAAACTTTTAGATTTCAAGCAAGTTTAGTTTTTTTTTCTGTTGGATAATACCTTCACAACCAATTCAGCTTCAAATGTTAGGAAGAAAATAGTATCTACCTATTCTTAGGTACAGAATAAATTAAATATGAAAAAAAACATTCTAACCATTATTGCCTAAAACTTAGAACATCTATTAAATAATGCTTTCTTCTTGACAATTCTTTTAGGGGGTGAAGAGTAGATGAGGAAGAGTTGTTCTATGGTGAGGTTGTTTCACTTTAAACCTAATTAGCTGCAACTTCAATTATATTTAAATCTATTTTATTTATTGTTTAGTACAATATAAGAACATTTTAATAGAATATATAATTATATGTTTTAAATTAACATTAAAAAACTACTTTTCCATTAAAAAAACCAACAACACATTTCTGCTCATCCTGAAGACTTGTTGTTCAAACATAGTAACAAAAACAAAAACTTATTAAAGTTATAGATTTACAAGTTTCTTTTTTAAATAAGGTGAACAATTCCCATTATCTAAACCATATATGGACAACCTCTGGCTCATGGGGCAGATACCACCCTTTATGACTTTTAATCTGGCCCGCCACTAATCTATTTCAGCCATGATTGATTCTGATTGTCAAATTTTTGAATAGAGCCTAGCAAGACTTACATTTGAATTTTACTTTTTGTGCAATTAAATAATTGTGTTATTTAATAAATTTGTATTTCATAATATCTTTATTTAAGTCTTCTAATGATTAAAATCTAAAAAACTAAAATTATTAATATTTTAAAATAGTAAAAATAAATGTGAAAACAAAGTTCTTAGCGATAACAAAAAAGTACGTCTTAATTAGTTGCACGGTGAACGTATTGAAAAGGTTAAAATGAAATATTAGAATTTTATAACATTAAAAAAATGATATATTTACAATTAATTATCATCAAAGAAACAAAAAAAAATTATAAAAGTTAATAAATTATTTACTATTATTAAAAAATTATTCCCTACTGTTTTTGCAAAAGCAATTTTTGTAAAGCCAGCAATGGCGATTTCTGCATTCTCATAACATATTTCCTATGAGTAATCTTTTTTAAAAGAAAATATTTTCAAAGACAATTACCTACTAGTGATGTATTTTTTGGTTTAATAATAAATATTTTACAAAAATATTATGTCATAATCATTAACAATTACTGAAAATCACATTTTTTGTTTTACTTAATTCCACTCAGAATTAATATTTTGAATAGTTAAGCTGAAGTCATATGACACTGTAAAACACATCTCATTTTCTGCCATCAAGATCTCTTTCTCATTTTGACTAGAAGTGTGTGAACTTGTTGAAATGTGTCATTTTGATATTTGTGTTGGGGTTGTGCCTTGTTCAGTGCCTGCATTTATATTGTGTTCTATCTGCAATGTAAAAAGCAGGTTTGTTTTTACTTTAATATTTGCATTGGTATTGTGTCTTGTTAAGAGACTGCATTTATATTGTTTTCTGTTCAGTATATGCAGTGTTAAAAACAGTTTTGTTTGACAATTCTGAATATGTAGCTTTGAAATTTGGAACAATATAAGGGATTATTTAAAAAAAAAAAAAAGAAAGAAAAGTAGATACAGAGAATTGTCCATTTCAAAATAACTGGACAGAAAAGTATTATTTTATTCTGAATAAAGGTTTGCCTATATGTTTGCTGTGCAATTAATCCATACCAGTCAAAAAAAATACAACTTGAAGAGACAATTTGCTTCAAAACATGCAGATCACCAAAAATGATGGACAATTATGAAAAGATAAAATAGAGACATTGAAGAAAAACTTGGATACCCAGCATCAAATATTCACCAAGCAAAGAATGCAGCATGGAACCAATGTGAAAGCCAGCTTTGTGTTAAGCAAAAAAAATTGATAAGCATTCTAAATCATTTGGTGAAGGAGAATTTATCAAAGAATGTCTGTTGGATGTTGCAAGTATAATATGTCCTGAAAAGAAAAAGATCTTGAGAATGTTAGTTTGTCAAGATGTACTGTTGTCTGGGAGATAGAAATTATGGCTGATGATATCCAAAAAAGTTTAAAAGATAAGGTTGCTAGATTCAAAGCATTTTCAATTGCTTTTGATGACAGCACTGATGCCTCTGATATAGCACAACTAGCAATATTTGTTCAGGGAATTGATGTGGATTTTAATATCACAGAAAAATTGTTGGCATTTCAGCCACTAAAAGGGACAACTACTGGCGAAGATATATTTGAAGAAGTCAAAACAGTCTTCCAGATATTTGGGCTTAAATGGAGTTCACTATGTGGCATATTTACTGCTGGAACTCATGCAGTAGTTGGTGCATGGAAGAAATTTATTGGAATAGTTCATGAAAAAGCAATAGAACTACAGATCCATCTAAAAAAATTTAACAAATTTTCATTGCTTTATCCACCAACAAAATCTGTGTGCAAAATCAATTAAATTTACAAATGTTATGGAAGTTGTAGTAGCCAGTATTAACTTATTAAGTCACATGCACTTAATCACTGCCAATTTAAGGAATATTTGGCAGATTTATTTTCAGTTATGAAAGTATGTCTTATTATTGTGAAGTGAGGTGGTTGAGCAAAGATAAAATGTTAAAACGGTTTTATGATCTGAGACAAGACATAGCAGATTTTATGGACATAAAAGAAAAAAACAATTAACCAAGTAAGAGATAATGAGTGGGTATGTGATTTAGCATTTCTTGTAGATGTCACTGGATACCTAAATGAACTTAACCTTACATTGCAAATACCAGGACAATTGATTCATGAACTGTATGGACATGTTAGTGCATTTTGTAATAAACTAAAATTGTTAGAAAGTCAAATAAGAGCTAAAAATTGTTACCATTTCCCTACTTTAGCATCTTATAAAAATATCCCTTATATTTGTTATGGAGATGAACTGAAGACATTAATAGAGCAATTTGATATTAGGTTTGCCGACTTCCAAAATAAAGGCTTCCTATTCACTACATTTTATCATCTGATGGATGCTGATATAAATAATGTGCCAGAAAATTTACAGATGAACTTACTGAGGTTCAAGCGAATTTAGTGCTAAAATCACAGTTTAACAACATTGCGTTGATGGATTTTTGTAAACATTTGGTGGAAGAAAAATATAGAAATTTATGTGCCTTTTCAAGAAGAATTATTTGTCTTTTTGGCAACACATAAATGTGTGAACAGTTTTTCTCTAGAATGAAATTTAATAAATCAAAAATTCGGACAAGAATAACGGACGAAAAGCTTGAAAATTCTATGTGATTGTCCTTAAGCAATATTCTCATCGATAATGATAATCTCATTGTTGAAGTACAAGGCCAATCCTCACATTAAATTGTTATGTCATTATTATGAAATTTATGTAGCTCTTTATCATTCACTATTATTCTGTACTATTTAATTATTTGGTCCGGCTCTTGACTCGAAGACAGAAAGATAATTTGGCCCCTGAACTAGGAAAGGTTTTCCATGCCTGATCTAAACTCATGAAAACCTAACTAATAGCGTGTGTTCAGCTACCATAGATTATAATTTACAATTATTAACTATACACACATAAATTATGAGTATATATATTATTTAGGATTTTTTTTTTGTTCGTTTTATTGAATATAAAACTTGAATTGTTTATATATATGTAATCGTGTTCATAAATTATATAGTTATTCGAGTAGTCATTGTTTTTATAAGCAATAAATTATCTTTTCAGATAATCATTCTTTTAATTTATTTTGTTTACATAGGCTCGTAAGTATCGGTTTAAAAAAAATTGAAATCTAAATCATAAATAATAGCATTAAAAAAAATTGATTTAAAGTAAATTAGAACTCAAGATAAGAATAAATATTAAAATTAATGCGAGATTTATACAGTTTCAAATAATTTTTCTCTAAAATAAAAATAAAAATTGTACCAAAAAGAAAAAGAAAAAAAAATACAATTAGTTTAACTTATATTTTATTAAAAATATTTTTTGTTTGTGAAATGCGGAATATTTTAAATAAATAAAATATTGACTCAGATCATTATTTATTTAGGGTATGGATTTTTTTATAAGACGGTTATTTACAATCATTTTAAACGATATATGTAAAGTTTGAATATCGAGTTAGTGGTAGACAATCAGCTGTCATAGTAACCTGGATCAAATTCTAAATGAATAAACCTTTAAAATGTCGTCAGATTCCAATCAGACTAAGAATTTTCTTTAAATAGTCAACCAAATAAGTACTTTATATAGAAACTAAAATAAAAATAATAAAAGAAAGTAATTTTCAAGCAATCCAAAGATCAGATTGAATTTCCAGGTAATTTATAAATATAAACTGATTCAGTCATTAAGTATTCAATGAAAAAAGGCTATAGACAACAAAACTTTTTCATCAAGATTTATATGAGAAAGATTTTTTCTATTCCTTCAAATTAGACTTGTAGAAATATTTAAAAAAACAACAACAATATATTAACACAAATAATAAAATTTTCAGTCTAATAGATTTAGTCTCTTAACACAAGACTGATAGAATTAGAAAATAGAATAATTAACATAAATTTAATGGGTTTCTTTTTCACAATAATCGTCTTAAAATGTTAAAATCAGAAAATATTTGTTAATTTGAAATTTTTTTAAACTACCTTAAACCATCAACTAATATTCAAAATTTCTTAAATAAAAAATAATTAAGATCAAAGATTAGCATATCATTACCAAATTATTACGTAAAGATTTATTACTTTCGTCGGCCATGAATATGAGGGCAAACCTCGAAAGCGCTTGGCCCATTTAATAGTTTTAAGCGAAATTTGTTTTGTTTATTTGGAAGCTTCTTCGTCAGCGAGTAAATCGTTTTTAGGCTATATTATCTATGTAGATATTATATAAAAAAAAATTATTGTGAAAGTATAGCAATTTTAAATCCCAGTTTTCTAGCAATGATCACAACATAATTTCCTAAGTGTGTGACATGACCCATTAGCAAGTTTCAAATCCATTTTGGTGGTTTGCATTAAATATTAAAATATGGAGTACTTTATATGCTCAATGGGAAAGTTTATTCATTGAGAAATAATATTTACAAAGGCTGTAAATTTCAAGAATATGCACGTGAAAATGCAAAGGTAGGGACCTCTACAGGTCTTAACCACAAGCTTACGCCTTGGAAAAAAAGAGGGAAACCCTCCTTACTTCAATCTACTTTCTATATAAATAGGTGAAGCTGAAGCAGTTAGATCTAAGAGCGTGAAACTATTCAATACTTCACTGATTAAGTCCACAATTCCTATTACGCATTAGTACTTGCGAAATCTTTTGATTTACAATGAGTCAATGGAAAGATCTTATAGTTAGAAATCTATTACGATAATTTAAAGTTGTAATTATACATTTATTTAAACACACATTGATTACTTAAGTATTTACTAAGGCTGTAAACCTCAAGAATATGCATGTGAAAAAGTGGATGAACGATTGAAAGTTAATTCAGTTAAAGATCATATGAGAATTACTATTTCTGTCTAGTTTCTCACCCCATAGATCTATATCAAATCAATTGTAAGTTGCTTATCAATTAACATTTTAAAGGAATCAAATGTGTGAATAAGCAAACAAACAGGATATATTTAATCAAACAACCTACTTAATATAGCTGTGAATTGTCACAGATTAAAATAATAGGCACATTGATACAAATTAGTTATTTCTAATCACAATTGTTTGTGATCATAAATAAAATGTATTTCTTAATTTAATAAGTAAAATGTTATGTAAATAAAATGTTTTCTCTCATTATTATCTTTTAATATTTAATATAATCTAGTAAAAATGCAAGTTTTTGAAACGTGAGTCCATGAAAAAAATGGGCAATAGAAAAAAAAAATTATGAAAAATCCACTAATAAGTTAAATTACCAAAACCTGAAAAGTAATAATAAATTTTTTTTTTCTTAATACTCACTCAAAATTTAGATATGCATGAAATTGTGACAAAGGAGATCCATATATGCATTAGATTTTTAAAATGAAATTGTGCAAACAAACAGATTACTTTAACATATTGATAAAAGCATGTAGATTTAACAAAACAGTCACTTCATTTTTGAAAAGCAATCTAAAAAATTGAATACTTAAAAAATTATGCTCTCTCATTTTACCAGTATTAAAACAATTGCAAACTCTTCATACAGTAATTACACCCAGTGCCTAACTTTAGTAATCAATGGATGCAATGAAGCTAGTACTAGGTGCCGCTACTGTTTGAAGAGCTTGCTACTGTCTTAACTGCTTGTGTAAGCCTATAAAATGGTAATTATGTGATGTTTTAGTTTATATTAATCCTTTCCATAGGCTAATGGTGTTTTTACAGAAACCAAAGATGCAAAATTGTATAAATACTGAACTGGGTTTAGGTCTATATGGCTATAAAAGTGAACCAGCTTGGATTGTAAACAGTATTGTTTTTGTTTTGGACTTTTACTATTATCATTAACTAAAGAGGTAAAAGGTAGCTACTGGAAAGTTGCATAAGGACCTAAGATCTAGGTGAACTACTTCAAGATCCAAGGTTACTCACTGATGAAAGCAAAAATTAGAATAGTCATGGGATATTAGATGTTTAGGTACAATTTTATGCATAAACCTTGCATACATTGATTACTAAAGCTTGCACTGGATGTCATTACTATATGGAGAATTTGCTATTGTTTTAACATCTTGTGTAAGCATAAGAAATTGTGATCATGAGGATATCCATCAGTGTTAAAGAAAAGGCTAGGTATATCTTATAAATACATTAATTTGTTAATTGCGCAATATAGTAAGCCACAGGTCATTGGTGAATCATTAGTATTTCCATGAATAAAAGATGTTGGAGTTATGTTTAGTAGCAAGAGTTACAAAGAACTGAATTAATTTCACTTTCCAATAGCATGCTTGTATGCAGAATAAATAAAATTTCTGAATAGATAAAAGTTCAACTTATCACCAGAGTTAGTTAGTACATTTTTTCTCTACAATTGAATGAGTGAATATATATGCAAGATTTGTCCCACATGATTGCTTTTATTCATTTTATTTTAAAAGAATAAGTGGCATAAAGATATTTTGTGAACCAATTATTCAAGATACTAGCAAGGACATTTTTGAATCTCTTGACACTACACTACTATGAAATTGAATAAATTATACTAGATAAATTGTGGTGGTATATGTGGAGGCAGAACATGGGTAATGTGAAGTGAAAATAATGCCAATATAAAATGCTTACTTAAATGCATTTGAATACATCATGGGTATATTTTATAGAAATGCATTAGCTTCTAAACTATATCAGATAATTCAAGAACTGTTTTACATATGTTTGGAAAAATCATAAATTTTATCAAGAGTAAACTGTTTTTTTTAAGTGTCATAGCATCGGCCAGGATGACCTGCAACCTGGGCAACTGCCTGCAAGTGCAAGGCAGTCGCGCTGACCCTGTTTTAATTAAGGTTATTAGAAAACTGTGTGAAGAAGTGATAACTTTCACAAATACCTGGTTGTTTTTTTTTTCAAACTGAAGTACATTGCTTATTGAGGAACTAAGTGCTAACAAAAATTGTTGAAATCCATGAAGAAGTTGCAATGTTTGTGGATGGATAAAATGATTGCTAAAATCTTTGCATAAGTTTGTCTAAAACTCTCTTATATGGCATGTATATTTTCAAAATTAAAATAGCTAAATTTATACTTACCAAAAATGGACAGAGCTGACATAGTTTTTATATATCATAAATTTTAAGATTCTACTAAAAAAACTTTATTTATGAAAATAAAAAGTTAACTATGGGAAGTATGGTTGTTCTGAACCATTCAAAACTTTTATCATTGAAAATAAAGTGATACCAATGGATAATTTACTCTCTGTAATAGTTGCATATGTAGGCTTATTCAAAGTAAGTTTTGATTATTATTTCAATAAAGAAATGAAAATATCTGGATTGTAAATCTATTTCATGTGGCCACTAGTGTGTTTATGATGTCAGATAAATAAATTGATTTTTTGAAGATACTTTGCTGAAAAAAATTTTGATCATAAAAAAATTGATATGAAAATTTCCAAGTACAAAAATTCTGTATTTTATTTTTATTAATGCAATAAGAATTATCTAATAATAAATAAAAATAATTTATTATGTGCTTTTTTAATCTAATGTTGAACCATAGACACTGATAAAATGACCACATACATCATCGTACAAGTTTTTTTATTATCATTAAAACTTTAATAATAATTTTAGAAATTCTAAAATAAAGTTGGTACCAAATTAAGTCTAACAATTAATATAATACTCATGATATCTCCTTTCATTCAATAAAACATCCTTATAAAAAACTTATCTGACAGTGCCATTAATATTACTTTTTCTGAAAAAGCCCAGTTTCATTAAAGTCAAAATATAAAATCTGCAGATGCACATTTTAAGATTTCAGCAAAATTCTGATCAGTTTTTAAGTTCCACAAACGTCAAACATCCTGTCATAATTTCTTTTGTAGAACTTAGCATAGATCTAGGATTCTGATATTATTTGAAAATTGAGACTGTTATTATAGAAGAAGCAAAAAAATGACAAAGTTATTACAAAACACAAAAGATTATGATAAAAAAAGCTTTGAAAGAGGCATAGACCAATCTATCTAACTCATTAAAAAAGTTGAATCTCATTCCATTGTCATTATATCAGCAAAAATTGTCTTTGATTCACAAAACATTGATGTGTTGAAACAAGAACTACAGATATCTAATGAAACACCTTATATTGTCAAGGAAAAGATCTCACTCTGTTAAACTTGCAGTACTTACTTGAAAGCTTAAAGTCAGATTTGGCATACTAGAAACTTCTGGAAGATGTTTCATGATGCTCACATAGAGATACCAATATGGCTTCTTACATATTTTTCTGTATAGGAGATACTTAAAACATTATTAAAGATGATTTACCAAATGAATGCTCTATCTGTGCAATTAGCATTTTTTTTTCTAAGAAACATTTCACCTTTATCTTCTATATCAATTTCAACATTTGAAACCTTTTTAATTATAAATTTTATCATATATTCATGTATTGAGAGTTCATGTGTGCAAAAAAAAAAAGCTTATGAACTTCATGCAATTATATATTTTTAAGAATATAATTATTACTATTGTTACAACTATTATCTATTTTGTTACTATTATCATATTTTGATATTTCTAATTCTTAAATGAGAAAATAAAACTTCTGTCCAAATCTAGTTCCAAAATGACTCATTATTTGTTGTAATGACTCATGCTAGTTCTCACCAAACTCTTGATTCTGCTGAACTTGTCTCCATTGTTATTTTTTCAATGCCAAGGAATTTGACTCTCATATATACTTTATGTAAAAAAACTAAATAAATAGGTCAATATAAATTATAATTACTATTACTTAATTAAAAAAATAAAAATATGATTGCTGAAAGTAAAATCTCATTACCATAACACAGAGTGGTGTCAGATAAAATAATAATGATAAGGAATTGTTATATCAATCTAAGTAGTTAAAATAGAAATGACTGGTTATATCAGAACCAGTTTTTAAATGTTGATGAGTTAAAAATATGACATATGAAATAGTAAAATTTATAATTAAAATTTATAGACATTTTAGCAATGCATACACCTATATAATGCATGCTGCTCACAGATATTATAAAATGGAGAGTTTTTTGAAAGCTTTCGATTTTTTATAGAAGATTCAGTCATAAATTAAAACCTTAACAATTTAGTGGTACTGCATACAATTGCAAGCCTTATCATGTTGAATCTAGTCAAAAAACCTTAACATTTTTATTAACCACAGTCAGTTTTCAATAACTGGTTGACAGTCAATCCAGATAGCATTTCAGAATTGGACAGTAAAATGAATATCTAGATATTATTGATTGAAAGTAAACAATTTTGATTAATCTGACTTGATTAGATGAATACTGATGCACTGATTATAAAGACTTAATGGACATTGAACTACTCTAGCATCGATTTGATGGATTAGTTATTTATTCAATTAGAGGTTATGTGTGATTTGATTAACAAACTTTGTCACTTACATTTAAGTGTGTTTTACCATATATCTTAGATATATTATTTATATTTTTATGAGCATATTTTTTATTTAAAATTATATGACTGCAATGTATTGTATCTTTCACCACTTCTACAAATGCTAAGACTGTGGTTTATCTTTATATTCAAAACAAAAAGTAAAAAGATGTTTACTTAATTTTATTTATGTTTTGTTTAAATTATTTTTAACACAGTTATTTATATCAAATTTTCATACAAATAATATTATATATTTTTATTAGAAGCATATGTTGACTAAAATTTTAAATCTCGACAAATTATTTATTTAAACTTTATGCAATTTTATTAACTTAATCTAATTATAAATTATTCCAAACATATCTTAAATTTGTTTGTTCTAAAATTTTTACAATCCATGCAGAATTATGAAATATTAGTTTTAGCTGGTCACATGATCTCTCTCTTCTTAGATACTTGGTTATTTAAAAGTACTCTGATATCATAGAAATTATATGATAAAATATATCTGCCACTGTTTCCCTGAAGATTTGTAATGATGTATTTTAATTGTATTTATATGTTTGACTATTTCCATCACCTAATATTAAATATTGGGTGATATTATTAACAGTTGAATGTAATTGGAAAATTTAAATAAAATTTAAAAATTTTCTAATGATATTCAATATTTAATATTAGATAATGAGACTATTCCAGTGTATAAATATCTGCCACTGTATTATAAAACATGAATTTTATTGCTTGGAGTAGTCACTAATTACTTTGAAAGATAACATAATTTTTACATAAAAAAATTAATTAATTTTAATATGAACCTATTATTATAAAGTGCTGGAAACAATGGAAGCCAATCTCTGATAATGCACTATTTCTTAAATATTATAAATCTACATGCACTCGGGATGCCAGTAAGAGTTTAAAAAACTTAAGTTTAGAGCATACATTCTATATACACCAACTCTTACAGACCATACTTACACCAGGGCTTGAGTCTATTGTGTGCCTGACGTTATAATCAAATATTCAATTGTACAGATATATTTAACCCATCACATTTATAAGTCATGTTTGTCTAATCATAGGTGGTTAAAAATGAGACACTGTCTTCTGCAATGGTTTTAATAGATTTGTACAATTGAATATTTGATTATAACACTAGGCACACAATAGACTCAAGCCTGATTTAAGCATGGTTTGTAAGAGTTGGTGTATATAGAATGTACGCTCTAAACTTGGGTGTTTCACTTAAGTTTTTTAAACTCTTACCAGCAGTGGGAGAGTGAGCATAGATTTATAATATTTAAGAAATAGCACATTATCAGAGATTGACTTCTGTTTGAATAATTTTAATCTTAATATGCTATATTAATTGATTAACCTTGGGTTTTTTTTTTAAAAAAAAACTAACTCGTTATTAAGTTTACAATAACAACAGCATCATTTCCTCTCTGCATAAATAAAAATAAATGTTATGACATAAAAGTATAGAGAATACAAATCAATTTTTTAACATATTCAACTAAACAGGCTAAAAACAATAGGAAAGTAAAATAAATTATAATTTTATACTGTGCAAAAACAAATTAATTTGAAAAATTATATTGAACTCATAAAAAATTGTGTCAGTGCTATGTCAACATATATTTTAGATTATGCAGTCTATCCAGAATTCTTATGTTTAGTATTTTCTGTTTACTATTCTTTTTTTTTTAGTTGTAAAAGTTTCTCAAATAATGTAGATCAATATCATCTAGAAGAGATTTCTTGTCAAAGTTTTTAGTTTACTCAGAGTTGATATATTTAGTATTTTCTCTTTAGTGTTTATTAATATTTCGGTTTCTTCTCATTTTTGTTTTAAGTTGTAATAGTTTTTCAAAATAGATTCATAGAATCTAGAAGAGATTTCTTTTTATAGATTACTAATTGTTTCATGGTTTAAATTCATAATAAAGATAAAACAACATTAATTTGAAGTTTTTTTCTGATTTGTGATTTTTTCCAGAGTTTAATAATAGATCTTTTATCCTCCACTCCACTTCTTATAAGCCCAAATTCTGCCAAAATAGCAAGAACAAGAAGCTCACAAAGTAATGACTAAATGTTTTGCAGAAAGCAAAAGGTTAAATATCGCTTTTGAAATTTTGTTTCCATAATAGAAGTCTTTGAATAATAGGTATTTAGATTAATGATATTATACCTGTGCTTCAATAAGATTAATTATCTTTTTATTACTTATTGTATACAGGACATACTGTAGTAACTCATTCAAAAAATCCAATTTGAAATGACCATTTTAGCTTTCAGTCCCCAAGAAACCCATTTATCTTCTTTTATTTATATTAGTTTTTTAAATGTCATAAACTGCAAGATTCAAAATTAATTTTTTATGTCTTTATCCATTACACTACAACCTTTTTCAAAAAGTTTGGTGATTTTCTTATAATTAAACCATTATCATATATTTATATAGATATTTGAATCCACTGTCTTTAAAGCTAACAGAAGTTTTTTCTATATTTTCAAAGATTATAATCTCTACCTACTATCAGACAAAATGATACTATTTTTATAAGCAATCAGAATTAACTATAAATAATACAGCAGACTATGTATATTTTAATCTCAGTGATCTAAAATGTTTTATTTGTAACTTCTTTCTCCAAAGCTTTTATACTTCTTTTGTACTATGTGTTCTATTTGAAGCTGTTTTCCATAAATTTTGCCTCTCTAATGCATATTTTGTAAATCAACACAGATTTACAGAAGCCAGGAGTGATCCCTTTTGCAGTTTTAATCACAATTCCATGATTTTACATTATAGACACTCTATAAAATGATTGGTTTTCTTTTTATATTTTTGTGAACTCCTGATTTCATTATATATGGCACAATAGAAGTAGCTTTTTAAAAATTTCTAATTTACAATAGCCTTTTTATTTGTTAAATCAGGGATAAATGCATTTAACTACTCTAATTGCAATATTCAAGAATAAAATAATATTTAAAATCTATCTTAAATCTGGGAAGATGCACTTTGAACAATATACACTTTTTTATTTGTTTAACAGAGCTTTTACTAAAGTTTTGGGTTTTCAATTTGAGATAGAAATAGTTATAGTATTAGAGGAAAACACATTAATATATGGTGAATATATTTTCAAGATATATTAATAAATATACCAGTAAAAATATGCTTTCCTTAAATTTCTTTGTATTTTTTAGTTATATTTTTTTTCATATGAACCATTGCTATTCATTTTTTAACATATATTACTTTTGCTCTTGACAGCTAGGGCTAGATAATGCTTTTGGAATTTCCCATTTCATCTTTAGTCATTATGTTTTCCCTTTCCATATTTTCTGCTTACACATTTTTTCAACACTTGATATTGATGATATCAAATTGTTTGCTTTTTTTTAATACAATGCCTTTCATCAATCGTAAAATTAATACTTTTCTTTTGGTATTTCATTAATTACAGGTCTTAACTTCTTCCATGCATTACTCATCAATATCAAACAATATGTCTATATAATTGGCTTGATGATTTTAAATTTTTTTAATCTATATGACTGCAAACTATATCTCTACTTTAAATTCATAATATATACTCTGATTTGTTGCTCTTAGTGTGACTCTCAAGTCTTAATCTAAACTGTATATACTATTATTTTATTTGAAAATAAACTATATTATATGGATATACTGTAAATAATAAATATGTAATAAAATATGTCCTATCAGAATATACTATAGACAATTATCAATTATTACAATAATAAATCTTTGAGACAAAATAATATTTGTTACTTTGCTGAGCTAGGCTTTCAATACAGCATATCTTTGTCAAAGCATGTCAAAAACATACTGTGTCAAAAGTCTAGTTCAGCAAAGTAACAAATATTATTTTATATCAAAGATTTATTACTATAATAGTTGATAATTATCTATATACTCTGGCAGATTATTTTTTATTATATTTTATTTCATTTTTATTCCTTTACATATGCTCATATTACTTTTATGATTTATCTAATGTCAGATCTCACCATGTATTAACACCATATCCTCATTACACCATTACTATAATAGAAAACATGACAATGCCATACTGATGACTCAAAGAAATAGAGACAGATGGATAAATCCATGTGTATAAATGAATTATGTTCATGCAACATAAATGAAATATAAAAATTTAAGTTTCTTAATTAAATTTAATTAAGATTGATGCTGTTGATTAAATTATGTGTCACATATACAACTATTTTGTATGAGATACCCAGATTATATTTCCAGATCATCATATATCAAATCATCATTCAGATGATTGTACTCAAGTTTCACTCATAAGCATTTTTATATGAAGATTGAACTATGCCATACTTAATTTTGAGCACCATTTTTAAATTTTGAAATAATGCCTATGAATGTTTTACCTGAAGTAATACCATCCAAATTTTACACCATTAGCAATTCTCAAGTTCAGAATATGATTTCTCAGGAGCAATAATGAATTGTTCATTTATGCCTTTGGAATGAGACCAATGAGTTAAGAACTGCACATACATCTAAATAATTTATATAAAAACAATTTCTTTAAAAGAATTTTGATTGATATCCATTTTTGTCAATATTAAATTTACATAAATAGATATTATGTTTTTTGAAGGTATATATATATATATTGGGATAGCTTAGGTATATACTTTATCCTAGAATATATTTACTTATGGATTTTATTTATTTTCTTATTCATTAAATAATATTGATACAACTCTAAAATTTCTATGCTAAGCATATTTTGCTAGTATTTTTTTATAATTACATCCTATTTTTTACAGAATCTATATTATTTTCTGGATATGTGAATCTATTGGCTTTAAAGATTCATCTTGCATACATTGTTCTCTGGCTACCACTCTGATTATATAAAAATGATTGATCCCATTATCTTTTTGAATTAAGTGAATAATTAATTGCACTATCTACTTGCATTTATTCTATATTCATATGTCCCCCACCTTTTAAATAAGGAAGGACAAAATACATGTATTTAAACATTTAATTTTGAATTGTTATTAATATGTAGATTTTATTGTCTAAGTATTTACATGTAACAATTCACAATATATTAATAAATGAATAAATGCTAATGTTATTTATTATTAATAAACAAATAATATAAAAAATCGCTAATTCTTTCTCTTTATAATTTTTATTCGTACATTACTTTTTATTTAAATGACTCAATATATTTTCCTATTTTGTATGATGTTAATAGATACATGAAATTCTTTAAATATCCACTCTGACTTGAAAAACAATTCCTGAGGAAATTCGTATAGATTTATTTTCGCACACACACACATATATATATCATTTTCTATTTGTACAATGTTAATGTTGCATGAAATTCTTCATATGTAAACACACTTAATGGAAAACCAATGTCTAATAAAATTATTATAGATGTCTTTATACACACATGTGTGCGTACACATATGAGTGGTTATCTCTCCAAGCTATCTGCAGGTCCATCTCTGGTTAAATGCATGTGTTATGCAAGCTGTTGCATGTCTGAATCATGAGTTATGACATGAAAAGTCATAATAAATTTTTTATCTTCATGAATTATTTTAATTACTTTCTATGCCATCATGAAATCTTGCAAACCACTTTAAAACAATTTGTGACTCATGGCTTTAATGCCATATCATTCTATTTTATTTCAAACGTTTTAATAGCAGCTTTGTCCAATTTAAAATAAAATTTAATGTTAACACATTGTTTTATACACACAAAATGCACTACCATATTTCATATCATAACTTATGGTATAGATATAATAGAAGCTTAACATTTTTATGGTAAATAGCTAAAGTATGTCATTAAATAAAACATGAATTGATTTAGAGAAAAAACTACAAGTGTTTTCCTGAAAGTTTGGGATGATGGTGTTCTAGCTGTACTTTCTTTTGGACTATATCCATCATTTAATATGTGTATTGAATGTCTTTAGAAAAATTTAACTTTATTTAAATATTCCAAATACATTCAACTGTTAGTAATAGCACAACAAACAGGTTTGTATGTGCACTATGTTTTGAGAGGTATTTTTCTCACCTCTTCTTCAGGTGTTGCTGGCTTGACCAGCATGAGATTCAAACCTGGACTCTTAGATTCTTGAGTATTGAATTTCAAGGTAATTCTCTAACCAATTCCTTAAAATTCAATCCTCAAAAATCTAAGGGTCCAGATTCGAATCCCATGCTAGTAATTTCACTGGTCAGGCCAGCAACGCCTGAAAAAGAGAGGAGAATAATACCTCTTGAAATGTTGTGCATATACTAACCTGTTTGATGTGCTATTACTAACAGCTGAATGTATTTGGAATATTTAAATAAAGTTAATTTTTTCTAAAAACATTCAATACTCATATTAGATGATGGAAATAGTCCAACATAAAAATACAACTAAAACACCATCATCACAAACCTTCAGGAAAACCCTATGATTACACTAGGATCACATATACTTATATGGGAAATTATTTTCAATATTGTTTCAGTCCTTGATTCTGAAAGTTACCTTGTTCAATCAAGTAATAACATTCATTGTTAAGATGATTGGTCATCAATGGGGTTGTGTTAATTGATCTCATTTTTTTAATTAATTTTTTTAAGAATACTAATTTCAGTCCTTGTCATAATGCTAAGTGCATTTTGAAGAGAGACCATGTTGCCATGAAAATGTCTTGTGCTGCAAGAATACTGTCTTTATCCTTGAGTTTTTTAGGTGTTGGGGTGTTTTCTTGGATTTTTTTCATATGTGAATGTGCAATAGGTGCACTAGTATGTGTACAAGCCAAAGGTGTCTGCACATATTATTGGTATTGCTAGTTTTTTGTATTAATTTACTATGTTACCTATTATGGTATCATTTTGTCTATAGTTGTTCTGTATCATTAGTCACACCTTTTCTAAAATTAGATAATTATATAGGAAGTGGGTTTGAGTTTCTTTTTTTGTGTGACATAGCATACATAGTGGATCAATATTTGTCTAAAATCTCCTGAACTAAATAAAGTGTGTTGTTGGTAAGGCATTCTGATTACGTTTGATAATAAGATCAAAACATTTTGGTTCCAGGCACCATATTTTAAACTGCTTAACAGTTGGGTATTATTTATTCTCAGTAATGTGGCTTAGTTATTCACTGTTTGCCAATATGTGTATTTATTTATGATTTTTTACTGCTATATTGTTTTTTATGGGTCCTCATATCACAAGCAGGATAGAAATGTAGTTATATATGAGGGGAGACTGATTAGTGGGTGTAATTTCTATTATTATCTGTATCTCTGGAAAATATATAAATATGGTTATACACAGGTTTACTGTTTTTGGGTGTGAAACACTGATATTGCATGTAGTTGTTTCATTTTGTAGGGCAGTTTGCATAGTCACTTGTAGCATAGTGAGTTAATTGCTATAATAAATAATTTTGTGAAATTTATTATTGGCAGATAATAGGTAATTTTTGTCATAATAAGTAGATTATATAATGATACTTTTGAGTAGAATGAGAGGTAGGATTTGGAGAGTGATTCGGTGAATATTGCCCAAGCAGCTGATTTATTGGTGTTGATTTTTAATCTGAATTTTGCTGTATAATCTTTGATGATTTCCTGAAATATAAATAATTGCTTCTTTGATTGTAGAAATACTGTGCTATCATCCATGTAAGCTATACATGGTATATATGTGTTAGCATGTGGAATTGGAATTCCTTGGATTTTTTTTCTGAATCTGCTCTAGCAAGGGATTTAAATATAATGTAAATAAAAATGTACTGAATGGAAATCCTGGTGGGATTGATTGGCTGGGGTAGAAAGATGATGAAGATCTCCCATTGAGTGTGATATGAATTTCTCTGCTTATTGTGTGAGGTATTTCTGTTTTTTGTTTTAAGTTGAATTAACAGTGTTTTCATTGGCACTGAATCAAATGCACTCTCAAAATCTAATTGCACAGCTATTAGGACATATTTTTTCTTTTAATTACAGAGTTAATGATTGTTTTGTATATTAGTGCTGCTAATGATTGTTTTGTATATTAGTGCTGCTTGATATGTTGATGAACCCTTTATTGCATACTGATGCTGTGATAAAAGTGGTATTATATATGGTTCAGTTTTTTCATTTAAAACTTTTTCCAGAATTTTTATTCCCAAGTGCTCCATTGAGATTGGCTGCAGATTGGAAACTGTGGAAACTGTGCCAATTGGTGCCTGTTTTTTAATGAAGGAAATCATTGCAACTACATATAGTGTATATTGCATAACTTTTGTGATAGTTGATCTGCAAGCTGGCACAGATATATGTTTGTAAATTGGCTGAGATGATACAATACAAAGTGTGGGATTCCTGGTGGTCCTGGATGGTGTGTACCTGAAATTGATGCTAGTATGAGTGAAAAATGCAAGATTTCAAAAGGTGTCTCTATTTCTGGTTTTACAAAAAAAAATTGAGGGGGGGGTTTTAAAATTGGTTATGCTTTATTAATTTTTTTTTGAAGTGCTGATATATAAGTTGTATTTATATTGTGTCCAGCTGTGATTTTACCATCCCATTCTAGTGCCATGGAGACTTTATTCATGGTTGGATAGCCCAATGCCCACCAGATATATCCATGGGTCCATGTGTGTTGCTGTGTTAAACAAATGCTTTTGTTTTAATTGCTAGATATTGCTTTAGTTTATCACGTTTGATTATATAGCTGTGTCAGCTTTATTATATTTGCTTGATTGTGAGTGATTGGTTTTGACATGACAATTCTTTTGTGTAGTTCATATGCTAACATGATTAGTTTAAAGGGGGGTTGATTTTTGAGTACTATTATTGGTATTAAATGAAAGAGTAGTGTATATGCTATGTATTTGGAAATTGGGTCAAGTTGCATCTGAGTGAGCTTATTTCTCATGATGTATGCTTCTGAGTAGAGGAACACTGGAGTGTTGTCTGGTAGAAGTATTCATATTTCTTTTGTTTGTTAATGACCCTGTTGTAGTACATGTTTAAATTTAATTTTATTATTTGTGCAGAGTGATCTGAAAATAGGGAGGGGGAGAGTCTTACTTTGATTGAATGATATAACATTGGAAAATAGAACATTAAATCTATGAGCATGCTGTGGAAGTTGTTATAAAAGATACAAAGTTCAATGGAAGAAAACCAACCCTCTCCACTCACAAGTGGTATTACAAGTTTATTTATCCATTTGCAACATACTTTTGATAGCTTATATTAAAATCCCTGGCAAGTATAGTGGGATAGGAATTGGATGCTAAAAGGGAGTTAATGGCCAACATTATTCTGTTAATTATAATATAATCAGGGGAAATATATACAAATATAATGTTAATTGAAAAACTTCTGTGATTAAATGTAGTTATCAGGAGATTGGCATCTATGAAAATTGTACCTTTCCTACTTGATGGTGCTGATGTGTCTCTCAAGTATCTACAGAAATCAAGTTTAATCATATATGTAACTGGGTTGATTTGGGATCCATTATATATTTTAATTTTCAGTAGACCCAATACACTGGGTTGCATTGTTTGTATCCATTTATTAATTTGTTGTATTTTTTTTATAAAGTTCAAGGTTCAGATGTTAAGTGCCATTATTTTTATTTTCATTTTGGTTAATGTTGTGGAGGGGAGAGGGTTGCATATTTTACCGAAGTATGTGACTTTCATTTCCTTTCTTTTGTAAGTTTATCTTGTTTGAAGGGGGGCTAGGGTTGTTTATTGGTTCTGTATATATTAGTTTTATCAGATTACTATCGCTGATATTTTCAAAATCTTTTGAATTTTGAGAGGTTGAATCCATTTCCATATTTTCATTAATTACTTGTTTTATCATATTTAACTGGTTAAATTCCAGATCATTTGTTTTTATCTTTTTATTTTCTCTTGTTTTCTTTGGTTTTTCTTGTTTTCTTTTGCTCTCCAGAGGTGTGTGTTCAATTACTGGAAAGCACTGTGTGACGGTATCTATTATTTCTGTTGACATTTTATTTATAATTTTATGTTCTACTTGATTAGTGTCTATATTTGGCAGTGCTTTTAACTCTTTTTGTAAGTAAACAGTTTCATTTTCCATTGAAAAAGCATTGTGTTTCTGCCCAGGGTCAAGGTTTTTAGATTTAATACTTTGTGAGCTGTCTAAATGCTCGGTTTTTTATTGATGACTCATTGGTATATGCAAAATTAGTTATTTCTTGTTGTTTTTTGATTTTTATCCTCTTCATTTGTGTTTGTTTTTATTGTCAATTCAATTGATGTGAGTGGGGGGTAGCCTATAGTTTCATTTCATTTTTATCTGTATTGATTACCAATTTTATTGCTTTGAATGGGGGAAAATCTATGTTTTCTAGCTGCCTGGGTTTGTGTGGGCTATCTGAATTCTTTTCTAATCATTGTGATGGGTAGTTATTCATTTTATCTAGATTTTCTTCTTCATTGCATTGTGTTGCTATGTGGCCTCTTTTATTACAGGCAAAACAACATGGCTTCAACCCTCAGATATATAAGCATACTGTGGCTTCTTGGTCTGTTATGTGTGTTGGAATGTTGTCTGAGTCTATTTCTCTATACAATTTGACTTTATATTTGAAACTATTTGTAAATACAGGTACTATTGTTTCTTTTAGAGATATTTGCTAAAAAAAAATAACTTTTCCAAAGGGATTCATCACTCTTCGGAAATTGTCATGGTTATATCCTATAATGATCCAGAGAATGGGAGCTTAACGTAATCTACACTACATCTAGGCATTTGAACCTAGAAAAATTTATATAGTAGGCAGATATGTAAGTCAAAAAAAATAATTTTTTATTTCATTTTATATATTTTGATTCTGGTCGTTAGCCCATTGTCACTAGCTCAGTGGAACAGCAGAAATTTATATTTCATAAATTCTTATCTAAGAATAATTTGTAAAAAAAGAATAAAATAAGCCACTGCCAGTAATTAACATACAAACATTTATTTACACACATATATAAAATTTAACATTATTATTTTAGCATGTTTACTTTAACATTATTTTTAACTTTTATTTTAGATTTTAATTTACTTTTTAATTTTTATACTATTATAAGTTCGCACAGATGGATTTATAAAAGTTTGTTTTAAAATGTTGAGTATAGATCAGTTACGTAGATTACACGGTTAAAAAACATTTCAAAATAAACATAAACAATCAAAATACAAAGTCATTGATACCGTCAATTGCATAGGGAATACAAGAAACCCAATGGTATTTATCATAAGATACTGCAGTGATACCAATAACTTAAAAGACATCCGAATAAATACATTTTAGATACTCACTGTAAGGTATCATTATTTACCGAAGGTCTATATATTTTGATCAAAAATGAAAACCAAAAACATAATTAACCGATAACAAATCCATGCAACATCCACACCCAACCTAAATTTAATGCATTTTTATTTAGAGTGTCGAGTATGAATAGACTACATAGATTTGCATTTGAAAGAAAATATTCTATCCTTCTTTAACCTTAGGCCAAAAGTTCGCAGTCAAACTAACGTCAATTCATCTGATATATCGATGCATTTAATGTAATATGAAATACGGCAGCACAAAAGGTTAAGAGAAGAAATTGCCTCTCATCAGATAGGAATACTACATCTATCTGACAAGAAGAGCAATAAAAAAAAACTCCATAGGAAAGGACTGTGGTCATTTTGCCGACTTACAAATCACATTCCATAGGCCAAAAGGAAGTGTGCAGCGTATAAAGTGATTTTGCCCGTAGCGAACCTCATACTACATCTACTAATTACACCAATATATCCAATCCATTGACTCAATTCAACTATGAAACAAATGACCTAAGATTACCCTCCCCTAATATAACTTTACAAATCTATATAGCCATTCACGCCCGACTTAAATTTACCATTTATATAATTTAATTTATCACAAAACCAGAAATCATAAATAAAACTTAAAGAACAAAAAAAAAAATAAATGGAAATGATTTTACAAAAAAGAAATACATCAAATAAAATTATAACTAATTAATAAATAATTTAGTTTGGTCAGATAGGAATCTATTTCTATTTTTTTTAAATATGGAGAAAGTTTATATTTTAAAGTTCTTAATGTTTTCAAATGTTCATTAACTATATATTTCTTACTGTTTTGAAAAATGTCCGTAGTCTCTGATTTTTTTGTAATGGAAGGTGTTAATTCCCACGAAGTCATAAGGAGATCAGTGTGCAGTTAATCGTTGGTCCTTTATGATTGATGGTATTCTTCTGGGCCTTGATGTCCTGTGGTCTGCAATATTGGAAAACAATGTTTCATTTTTTTGAACAACTGAAGGAATTGAAAGTGCATCTTTCAATCCCTTCTCCTCCAACTCTCTCCAACTTAACACATATCTGTCATCTTATAATAACTAACTAATAATTTCCAAACTTTTCCTTTTATATTAATTTTAAGGATTCAATTGACATTACGTCATCGATGTGATAGTCCTTTTGCTGAGGTCCGATTCCATTGTTTTTTCTTCTATCTGACCTTTGCTTATACATTTTAAATGCCCCAGGGTAGTTTATATTCAACTAATTAAAACAATCATTTCCATTTTCTGATTAATTAATGTGTTTTCCAACTTAAAGATATATTTTATCTTTAAATCTTTATTGACAATTTAGTTTTAAAATACTTTTTTCTTTTTTTTAAATAAAAGTTTCTTTTTAATAATTTTTTTTTATCTGTGCGATTTTATATACACTTGGGTCTTGTTTTACGCAATAGATAGGTTCCTCAGAAAACACGCGCAAATGAAATCGCGCAAAAATAGACGTAACTTACATTGAAAAAAGGGGGATGTGGTCTGTGATTTTTCAAAATTCGCATAAAAGCAAAGCACCAACGTAAAATTACTTTAAAATTCGCGCAAAAAAAAAAAAAATAAGGAAATAAAATATGACTAATAAAAAATTTCAAATTTGAAAAAAATTGATACAAGACAAACTTTTTTTAACTAGAATATTTAATTTTATTCAAAATAATATATTTTTATGCATAATTTACATTTTTTTATACACGTTTTAATTATTATAGCTATTTGCCAAAAAATACGTTCGTTTGCAAACAACTAGTGCCAACTTCACACTCATGTTGTAACAGTGGTTTTCTGGTGACAACATAATTAGTAATTAATCTTTGAGACGATGATTTTATTAATTATTTATGAAACTAAAAACTAAAAATTAAATTCTTATTTTTATATTTAATTTTCAATTCCGTTTAAAAATCAAATTTCATATTAATTTCAAGTCGCAATAAGTAATTTTTAAATTGTTAATTACAATTAAAAATCAGATTTTAATTTTTAATTGTCAAATTTAATTGTGCCCACTGCTATTACTGACCTTTAAAAAATAAACTTGCAGACACTAAATGATTAATAATTGATTACGTTTTTTTTTAAAAAGCAAAAACAGAATGTGATTTAAAATGTAAAATTAACACGTACAATGTTTGAACAAATTTACATTATAATCTTGTAAAATTTAATGTGTGTATATATAAAATGTGGAAATTATGATTTTAATTTCATTATTGCATAAAATCTTACTATTATAAAGCACTGAAAATATTGGAATTACTAAGATCAAAGTCGAATTCCAATAATGTGCTATTACTTTCAATATAACGTAAGTGAGCGAAATTTATTATTTAAAGTAATAGCGCATTTTCGGAGGTCGACTTTTGGTGAAACACGAATCGCGTAACTTCAAAATCGTGTTAAATAAGTCCGCGTAAAAAGAGACCCAGGTATATATATGAGTTTAGTATAGAATTTTAATTTTCAATTTTTAATTCTTAAAAAGGAAGTTTTATTTGCGAACTTTTATTCTTTTCATGTTTACTAATATATTAAATTATTTAATAAAAAAAACACAATGTAACGTCGTCTGTGCCCATTACAATCCAAAATAGGCATTTTTAAAACACTCCAATGATATTCTTATAACTGCTTTTATCAACTAATACCATGGCAAAATTTCCTAGAGTTTTAATATTATTTTTATGTTGTTATTTTTGTGTAACTTCATAAAACTCAACTGCTAGACATCTACCATTAGGATGCCTGTCTATTCATTGTACTATCTCCAGTAAATTATTTATATTTAATGCTTCAATTAGGAGTGCCTTGAGAAAAGGGTAGAGATTGCAGTGATTGTCTGTTACTGCTAAACACTATTGATTTCTCAGTAAATAACCTTTTAAATGCTGCAAATAGTGTTCTTGGTATTGTGTTATTGAACCTGTCCCCAATCTGTTCAAGCATTTTATCTGTCCATTATGTGGGGTAGCTCAATTTAATACTGATTTTCTAGATCTAAATCTCTAAGATTGTCTCAGGTAGTTTTCTAAATCTAGAATTTTTTCCCAGGTTAATGTTATTTTGGTTAGTTTTGGTTATCATTGCATACATCTTCTCTGTGTTGTGAGAAGTTCCTGCTTCCTGATCAAGACTGGGCAATAACCATGTTATAGTATAGAGGGTAATTTTGCCACGAGATGTTTTTTTTAAGCTACTTTTTTCTTCACTCTTTGTTTTTCAGACTCTTGATATCTTTTTCACTATTTTTCCTTTTTCCTATTTGCCTCTAAATAATGTTATCAATTATATTTATTTGAATCATTGGCTATCTGCCATGCTCTGCCATGCTACGGATTTATTATAATTCAGATAGCTTTTGCTGATTTTTTCAATTGTTCACTAATTTTTTTTAGAAAACTCACATTTCATAAAACAATCGGGTTTACATTGATTTGAACATGTTTTAATTTATTTTTATTTTAAAAAAATCTCTTTTATAGTTTTTTAATCTTAAAATAATAGGAGACGTTTTGCATTGGTGGTCGAGAGGTCAGCGCGACTGCCTTGCACTAGCAGGCAGTTGCCCGGGTTGCGGGTTCGCGTCCTGGCCGATGCTATGACGCTTAAAAAAAAATAAAAGGAGACTTTTTACTTACTTGCAACCGTGTGTGTGGCCAGGTGGCATTCTCTTATTATTATGAAAATATTTATTTACATCATTTCCTATTACACAGAGGTTATTATATCAATATATATATATTTCTATGATTAAGTTAATTTTATCTAAACTAATAAATTCTTGGAAATATAAATTGATTACTACTTCCTCAGTGTTTATTATTAGTATCTATGAATGTTATTACTAATTTATTATTATCTTATTATTAAAAGTCAGTCTTGTTTACTTTATTCCATTAATTTAGTGTTCTCTTTATTTTATTGCTGCTGTGTTCTTATGATTTCAATATATATATATTTCAATGATTAAGTCAATATTATCTAAATTAATAATTGGAGAAGGAACTATTCTTGAACATATAGTTTGATTATTATTTCCTATTATGTATTATTAGTTTCTATAAATGTTATTACTAATTTAATATCATCTTGTTACTAAAAGACAATTTTAGTTTTTTATTCTCTTAATTTAGTGTTCTCTGTATTTTCCCCGGTGCTGTTCTTATAATTTTATGACTTCCGGTTTTTACTACAGCAGTTAATAATCAGAAGTTATATATGTGTATACTTATTGTTTGCCTTATATACAAATTATTTTATTCTAATCACATAACTCAAGTTTGATCATTTATAAATATAATTATTGCTTTTATAATAAAAATTGTCTAAATTATTATGAGATATTAGATTTAAAAAACAATTGCCAAGAGAATAGACTTTTAAATAATTTTGGGATTTTTCCTTTATAAGATTAGAAATTTAAATTCTCAACTAAACAGACAACTGCTATTATATAAAACATTGGAATATGAAATATAAGTTTAACATGCACACATACATATTTTTTCTCTAGTGATTTAATGTTTTTCTATCATTTCAGTGCTCCAGTGAGTAGAATATATTTATAGACCTAGAGACCTGAATTATTGATAATATTTCTTATAGATAATTAAAAGACACACATTTTTTTAGAGTATTTATTCTTTTTTCTTTTTTTTTACATATACATATATATTCCTATTAATTTGACCGTTAGAATATATGTAATAATTTTAATGATTAAAAGTATTACTATGCAAGTTATTTTATAACAAGACTATTAGTAATAAAATGTAATATCTATAAAAAAAAACTTTAAGTTTGGTATCTTCATATTAAGTGAAATTCTAAAATACAAGATATGGAAAAATTGTCAAAAATAATTTGAAGAATAACCCTGGTTGGGATTGACAAAATTTTTCATTGTAGGGAAAAATAATAAATTATGAGAGTCATTGTGACCAATTTAATTCCTAGAAATGTTACAATTAAATTACTTGCATAGGGTAAAGTTTAAGAATAAGTCTTATTTTTTTTTAAAATTCTTTTATGAAATTACTGCTGTCTATGCACACAATTTTTATTTATTTTTTGTAAAAAATAATTATCTTTTCATTATTTCTTTTATGAAATGTTTCATTCATTCAGCTTTAATATATTTTTAATTTTAAAAATTAAGTTATTCATATTTTGAAAAAAAAAAAAGGAATAATTTTCGTTTTTCTATTCAAAAATGAAAAATTTGCTCCATATGAGCTGATATGTAAAGTTTTTTTAATTGCACTTTCTGGTTGCCTGTATTATCATCAATAGTAGTCTGTCCAATAGACAGGTCCAGAGAGTAGTCACTACATCAGTTCATCCATTCTTCCATTCCATTCTCTTCCTTGCCCACTTCCTCAATTCCACATAACCCCTTCCATCTCGTATATCATCCAATAATGTCAATCTCTTCCGTCCTTTCTTTTTATTTCCACTCACCATTCCTTCCAAAACATCTTTCATTAAACTATAATCTTTTCTTAGTATATGTCCAATCCAGTTTCTCTTTCTCTCTTTGATACTTTCAATCAATCTTCTTTCCTCATTAACTCTTTTCAAAACTTCTTCATTTGTTATTTTATTCACCCAACTGATTTTTTCCATTTTTCTCCATGTCCACATCTCAAAAGCTTCCAGTCATTTCTTAATTCTATTACTCAATGTCCATGTCTCACAACCATACATTAATACACTCCACACATAACATTTAATTAATCTTTTCCTTAATTCTCTTTCCATAGGTCCACAGAATATCTTCTTTCTTTTTACAAATGTCACCTTTGCCAATGCTATTCTTCTTTTAACTTCATCTTCACTTCTTCCATCCTCACTCAACCAACAACCCAAATATCTAAATCCCTTCACCTGCTGCACCATGTCATCATGGATTCCAATTTGCAGTCTTTTTGCATCTCTCCTACTTAGTCTTTTCAATATTAATCTTCAATCCATATGCCATACATCCTTCTTCCAATTTATTCAACATATTCTGAAGATCCTTTTCTTCCTCAGCAATAAGAGCCATATCATCTGCAAATCTTATACACTTTATTACTCTCCCTCCAACATTTGCTCCTCCACAGTCCAAATAATTATTTATCATATCTTCTAAATAAATATTAAACAAAACAGGTGACATACTACATTCTTGCCTAACTCCACTTTCTATATTCACTTCATCAGTCTCATTACATCCAAATCTAACTCTTATTCTTTGCCCATTATACATATTCCATATCAATTGTCTTTCTTTCCAGAATACTCCTTTATCTCTTAAGATAGACATCAGTTTATTCCAGCTTACTCTATCAAATGCCTTTTCTAAATCTACAAAACATATACCAATTTTTTTATCTCTTTCAATATATCTTTCTGCAATTGTCCTAACAATACCAATAACATCTCTTGTGCTTTTCCCTTTCCGAAAACCAAACTGTTCTTCAGCAATATAATAGTCAACCTTCCCATAAATCCTTTGAGTTAAAATCCTCAATAACACCTTAGAAACATGAGACAATACACTTATTGTCCTATACTCTTCACATTTAACAGCTTTCTTCTTTTTAGCAATTGGAATCACTATAGTTCTTAAAAAATCTTCAGGCCAAACTCCACTATTATATATCAAATTGCAAAGTCCAACTATTTCCTTCATAGTAAATTCTCCCATTTCTCTCAAAAATTCTATAGGTACTGCATCAAATCCAATAGCCTTACCATTCTTCATTTGTGTGATTGCCTTTCTTACTTCATCTGGCAGTATGTCCATACCTCTATCATCCATTGCAACATCTTCTTCATTTTCAAGTTCATAACTAATTAAATTATTTCCTCTACTAAACAGATACCGAATATATTCTTCCCATCTTTTTAATATATCATTACTATCGGTTAACCTTCTTCCATTCTTATCCGCAATCTCACTTGCTACCCATGTCTTTTTCTCCCAAGAAATACTTTGTATTCTATCAAATGCTAGATCATATCTTTTCATCTGTTGAAACCTTTCTATCTCTTTACATTCTTGCTCCAACCACTTTTCTTTTGCTAAAAAATACCCCTTTGCTTTATTTGTTGATTATAACAAAATGAAAAAATAACATTTTCTTCATTTGTTGACTATAACTAGACATTTTCATTCAAGCAGTGTGGCACGCCATGGACGAGATATAAATCATCTCATGGGGTAGATGTGGCCAAGGGTTATAGTTTACCAATCCCTGATTTAAATCACAATGCTATCTATGATTATGACAATCTATTAATAATAAAAAATCAGAATGTACTAAAGCTATGATGAATATCTTAGTGAATTCAAAATAAACAATTTACAGTTAGAATATATTATAACAAATAAAAAAATAAACATTTAATGTGAGAATTAAAAAAAAAATAAAGTTTGTCTTTGCAATTTCTGTTATTTAATTTGTTATACAGTAATGATATTTTTAACATTTACCCAGAAGATATATTGTCTGATGAAATAAAGTGAGACAATTCAAAAAGGATTACTTGAAAAAGGTGACATAAATGCTGAAATAATTTTATTACATATTGGATTATTTCAATTATCTAAAAATTAATTGTCAAATATCTATATAAAAATTCAAACTTGATTAAACTTTTCAAATACATTCAATTGTTAGTTTCAGGATATAGATTAGAATATAATGTTTCAAGTGAAATTAGGCTCATTTTTTCAGCTGTTGCTAGTCTGACTAAGACAATACTGGCATGGGAATAAAATTTGATATCTATGAAAACTGAATTTAAAGTGAATCTCTAACCAATTATGCTGTTTTCAGTAAAAATTTTATAGATCCTTCTGGTTTCTCCATTTTTTCTTAAGGACAGAGTTAATGAATATTGTTCAAATATCATGAATTATCACATTAGGTTAGCTTTTGAGATTATTTATCATTGTCATGTTAGCCACTTTCTTTAAATATTTATCTTTTCTTTCCAATAGTCTTATCTTTCCCAATCTAACATACATTCACTGATCCATGAAATGGTCTGTTACTTTAGATACATCTGATTAATTATTACTCTGTGCTTTTTTAATCTTTTTTTCAATGAAGCAGTTAGTTTCATTGATATATGTTTTACCATATGTATATAGGATTTCACAAACACCAGTTTTGTTTTTCAGCATTTCCTGCTTGAATTTTATAGAAATTAGCTTACCTTGTATTGTGTTATGGATTTGGAAAGCTATTCTGATTATTATACTGATTCCAGATTTTTTTAGTTTACCTACCATTTCTGGTATTTGTGAATACATTATAGTTCCTATGATTGTTTTTTCTTTCAGGTTTTATTTTTGTTGTCTATTAATGTTTTCTTAATGCTAGCAGTTGGGTGAGAGTTTGTTCTGTGTAATATTTTTATATGACATGTCATTTCTATGTGTCTAGGTTTTCTATAAATTGTTGATTTAAATCTACCATGAAAAAAATCTTGTCATAAAATCAGTTTAAGAATGCCAATTTTTGTTTAAATGCTATTATTACGATAGAATGACAGCCTGTTAAGCTAATTGCGCAGACGCTGTGAGAATGTTATTAATAAATGAATACCTTCGAACAACCACATGATATAGTATTTGTGTAAGAGTAAAAAGGAATCCTCTTACCCTTACGACTCAAATGTTTATATATGAGGAATTATGTAGTTACGCCTTCGTTACAACTACTTTAGATTTGCTCATATATAAACATTTGAGTCGTAAGGGTAAGAGGATTCCTTTTTACTCTTACACAAATACTATATCATGTGGTTGTTCGAAGGTATTCATTTATTAATAACATTCTCACAGCGTTTGCGCAATTAGCTTAACAGGCTGTCATTTTATCGTAATTATAATCGCATGCAAGACGTTATAAAATAAATGCTTATTTAAATGCTATTGTAAATTTAACTGAAAAACATGTTATTGATGTGCATTTAGAGTGTTGATAATAATGCTTCAGCATGTGGCCTTACAACATAGTAACATTGCCATAGCAAAGTTATACATTAAGACTGAACAATATTATAGCTGTCATTTAAAGTTTTTTCATGTAAATGTTTCTAATAAAGGATGATAATGATGAATTCATAACCATCCTCTGGTTTTATTGGAAGAAATTCTGTATTTTGTTGAAAGTATGTAGTTGTTATGCAGATAATTAAGCATTTCATTATATTATCAATAGGGAAAGTTGTTTAATTTGAAATCTATTATCCTCATTTAATCTTTCTCATACAATACATAATGCTTGATCACAGAATACATTATGTGAATAAATTTTCCACAACAAAGATCTTAATTAGTTCCATAAAGAGTTTAGAATCTTGACAATAGACTATATCTTGGATACCAAAGATTAAAAATTTAAGAAAAAATATTGACAAGTTGTAACATGATGAATAACAGAATATGGTCTTTATGGAATTTAGGTGGTTCCTAAAGATCTGGGATTTGCTGAAATATGATATTTGAATTTTTTTTTAAATCACTGTTTTCTGAATAATAATTACAATTTTGTATCTGTGAGTGATATAGTATCTTTCACCATCTTGTTGTATTATCTACTATGAAAAGCTCTTTTATTTTGTCATAATTAGTATTACTCATCATAACTGTGGCATTACCCTTTCCAGCAGAAAGAACGATTTTTAGTTTGGTTTCATTTCCCTCTCACCAAATGTGTTACTTAAATTTCTAATAACATCAAATATTTTTTTAATTTTGCAGAATAATTCTTCTGCTTTTATTAGAGGCAAACTTGAGTGAATTTCTTAATTACTGTCATTATATTTAATTAAGAGATATTAGATAATATAATGGCAAGAATCAATTGCTTTTCCAGGACAAAAATGTCAGTATCTGTTATATGTTTACAACTAAGACATTTAAGTAATGAAGTTAATACATTGTTTGGTATAATAAGATCTTTGGTATGTTCATGTAATTTTATAAGTTTCTTTTTAATTGATGTACGTTTATGATTTCATATTATTTAGAATATATATTCTTACTGATTGAATTATTAACATGTCAGAAAGCTTTATATTTGGAAACATTTATTATTTCTCTTAGCAGAGTCTTGTTTGTTATATGAGTAATTTTTTTCAGTTATCTGGGGAGAATTGGAGATTGTAGTTATAAGCCTTTTGGGACAACTCCTTCAAATTTCCATATGGAATACTTAATGTTTATCTGAAAATCTGTGATGTTAATATTTTACTTATAATTATATGTCAGACTACCTTCATTATCTATAATTAATTTTTTTAAATAAAAATTCAAACTTTATTAAAAATTTTCAAGTAACACAACATTTCTAGCGATATTATTTTCTGCATTTTTTTAATTGTTAATAGTTTAACCATAACAATATTAGCATGGAAATCAAATATGGAACATTTAGATTCATGCATACTGAATACAAGATAATGCTGTAATTAATTAAGCTGTTCTGTCAAAGGCAACCATCAGAATAAAATTCTATATAGTAATATATGAGAGTCACATGATCACTATCTCATACTAACACATAATTGTTATTAAACAATTTAAAACAAACAAAACTCCCCATATAGTAGTACCATCTTGTGCTAACAAGAGCAATCAATGAAGGCCACAAGCCAGAAACTAGTCTGAGGATATTGGATGAGTAGGCACCAGATAGGGATTTTATGCATAAGCCTTCTGGCATTCATTGATTGCTCTTGTTAGCACAATATGGCACTACTATATGGAGAGTTTTGCTTTGTTTTGAATTGTTTAATATATGAGAGTCCTACTGATTTTTCCATTTTTCTTTAAGACAAGGTTAATGAACATTTTAAAAATATTATGACATATTACATAAAGTTGGTTTTATGGAATTATTTTTTATTGTCAAGTGAGCATTTTATTTTTTTAATTTTTTTTTGTCTGTCCAATATTCTTGTCTTTTCCAATTAAATATATGCGTATTAGTACATGCATATTCTGTTAATTTATAAATATCTGCTTTTGCTCCTTTAATTATTACTTTGTGTGTTTTTTCCTATTATTTTTTAATGGGTAGGTGATTTCACTGATATATGTCTCTACATTCATATGGTAACTCATATGTGTAAATTTTAGGATTCTTCATATTGTATTATGACTTTATAGAGTTGTTCTGATATTATACTGATTGCAGGTTTTTTTTTGGTTTGTCTGTTATTTCTGCTATGTTAACAAATTTTCAGTCAACAACTAAAATCATGTATGTTAACAAATACAACATCACATATCTTTTTTGGGATAAGAAAAAAAATTAAAAAACTGGTCTGGGCATGTAAATATTGTAACAGTATATGATTTGGTTGTTTATTAGTTACTGAAGTTTTTAGTAGATTGTTTTAAAAAAATGATATTGAAAGTATATGATTAAGCTGAGAAACGCAGTGATGTTATTGTTTATATGAATTGTAATTAATAGCAGCATCCACTATCATCAAAGCAGAATTTAAAACAAGGCAAAGATGTTACAGTCTCCCAAAGCTAATTTTTGATTGCAGGGTTTTTATTTAGCTAATAGATGCTGCAAGGACAAAAAAATAAATTAATCAAAATTTTTCTACTTAATGTGAGCTGGTTTAATAATATTAAATCATTAAGATTTAAAAATCAAATTACTTACGACTTCAATAGACAGAAACTAATTTAGAATAGTACATAGTATTTTGATGACGTTTGTTATAAATTTATTTTAATTGCTATTTGTTAGCATTTTTAAATACATGAAACATATATTTTTTAAAACTATTTCTTTTAGAAGGCTGTAAAACGTCAAACAGTAGTCAGTAGTGCTTGCAGATTGCCATGAGTTGTGGCATTGTTTTTTTTCAGATAATACACTATTTGTTTAGTGCTGATATAATGAGTTCAGTATACAAAGCATTAATGTGACATAATCAAAAAGACTACATAGTTGATTGCCATCAGTGGTAGACATCCTTTAATACAATTTAGTCATTCACTATTAAAAATACAATAATAAGATAAAAGATATAAGATCATAATATTTTGTATTTTTTGTTCTGAAGCAAGCATGACATTAGTTAAGAAAAATCCCAGATATTAGATTTAACCCTTTGTGGCTTGGTGCACCACTTTAAAACTTGAAGTTGTTAGATTAAGGCTTTATTCCTGACATTTCCAGTTCTTAAACTCTCATGTAATAAACCAATCAATTGTTTTATTGAAAATTCTCCAAGTATATCATTGCTAATAATCATGATAGGAAGAACAAGAAAAGGTAATGGAATGAAGGAAGGAAAGAATAAATTAATCATGTACTCCCTGCCAAGTAATATAAAAATACTGTATATTTCTATACAAAAGTGATTAAAATACAAAATTAAGCTGTAAACAATATTATTAGTTGACATAATTTAGTTAAAAATATTTTCTTAAATTTATATACAGTACCAAATTACTGATTTAAAAGACTAAAATAGAGATGGCTGAATACATTGTTAGAAAAGGCAATACTAAATGAGTTGAATTCTTGAACTGATTAAAAGAGACTGTAAAGGTCTAGAAAGATACCATAAGTAATATGGATGTTAGAAATAAGGTAGTTTGTTGGTATGACATGAAGAAGAGAGTCTATGGATCAGAAAAATTGGATTAAACTTATAGAGATCATCCTATAGTTAATCAGTAATGGCTGAAAATGATAACAATAAGACAAAGATTAATATAATCAAAAAATATTTACTGATATATATTACTATTTATAAAAATAACTGTCTAGTGTTTTAGGATGATAACATTTTAACTATATATTGCATAATTGCTATTGGTATTACTAACAGTTGAATGTATGTTAAAAAGTATAAAGTTTGAATTTTTCTAAAAACGGTTAAGAATTCAAATTATTACAATTTAATCCTCAAGTGTCAAACTTCTTTCACTTCCATCTTTAAATCATCTATTTTAAATTAATACATTAATGATGATGACTATTCATTTATTACGTTAAAAATTATCTTATTATTTCTTGCTCATATATAAACTTTAAATTCAGTTACAGATAAATTTACATGTTTTTTTTACTAAACATAACTACATGTTATCATTAATCTAATTTGAAATTTTTTCTCCGTATATATAGAATATATTTAAGAGTAGTTTAATTCATTGTCTAGTAAAAACATTTAATTTCAAGCCTTGCTTTCAGTTTCTGATTAAGGAAAAAATGTAATAGATTGGTTAATTATTTTTTAGTCTTTTTAATATTAAAGTAATCACTTTAGTTATCAATAAATTTAATAGAAATTTACTTTTTTTTGTTGTCAAATTATTACTGTGATTTTTTTTATACAGAGATTATCTGTCAAAGGCATTACACTGCATAGTATAATGAAGTGGTGGTAGTGATGGATCCAAGCATTGAAGGTTCCAAAATTGATTTCCAGATGAGAAAAGTAAAGAAAATTGTTTTAATTTGGTCATTGAAATGGATCTATTATGCCTATTTTGATATTCATACAACCTGTGGTTGAATAAATTCAATATTATTTCTTTTCTCCCTAAAAAATAGTGCATAACCACAACTTACACAATGTTTTCCATTCCCCTCCAGTTCTTCACTAATTATAACTTTGGGTGATCATTAGTTTTATTAGACCCAACACACTTAAACTACAGATTTAAAATTCCTCACTGACAAAAACTAGCTTAAAGATTTGGACAGGACAGCATTGAATAGAGTTTAAAAAAAATTGTATTTAGCATTTATGATTACTCAAGCTTAAAATAGGTGACAGAACTGGAATGGAATAAACAACTCTTTTAATTTGCTTGTCAAAGAAAAATTCTTTTTTGGACATTAAATTTGTTTACTTTTATTATTATTAATTGATAGTCAAAGATTATTTGTTTTCATTTTTTTTTATTTATTTTTCCACCATCAGTGTAAGCATGAGTAACACTGGATATCAGATTATAACTCAAAATACTATAACATTAAATCAGACACTAGGAGATACTCTGGGAATATAGTTGGCACTATCCTCTGATACACACTGATTCTTTATATTTGCATAGTTGATTCTTCAGTAAAATGGATAAAGAGTATGTAAACACAAATTTTTAAATGTAATTAAAAGACTCAGGTGATAATTTGCATTAATATAATAGCAGTAATTGTTGTCACAATAATAGATGTTAGATATCCTACCACAAACAAATTTAATTTACAAAAAAAATAATTAAATAGCTAAGGAATTCTTGAACAAATTTCAGTTTTCTTCAACTAAACAAATCTAGCTACAAAAGGATTATAGTAAATTATGATCTCAGCTTCTAGTAGATATATGATTCTTTTCTTACCACTAATAAAGCTTTCACATTATATGATGATAATGTTTATCTTTTATAGTTAGTGCATTAACATATATTCAAAAAAATCTTTATTATCTTATGATTTTTTCATCTAAGAATAGAAAAATAATCATTTGCTCATCAATATTTTTATTCATGTCTATTTACTAGTTATTTATTATCTAGATATTCTTAAGTGGCTGTTAAAATAATGGGTTTCATGAGAAATTTTCCCATTTAAATGAGTGTAAATGTGATACTACCCCCATCCATTTTAAAAAAAAGAGATGCTGAACCCACGGTCTACCTTAGTTGACAAGTAAACCCTACTACTTAAGATATCTACTTATTAGTCTGGAATGATGAAAATCACCAGCACATACATATCTATACATAAAGACCAAATTAAACACATTTACAATCTTTTTAAAAAAGAAATGAATTAATTTTGTAAGTAAATATTAGATAATATTCTGATGAGGAGAAAGTTATTAGTCAAAATGTTGGTTTTATTGCTAATTTTACAGCCATACAATAGTGGTGTTTTATTCAGGATTGTTGAAAGAGATATTCATAATGGAATATGATTTGAAGTAAGACAGTTCAGTGCTCAGCAGTGATGCTAAGAAACAACATTCTGTAAATGAACAGAATTGCACAGATAAATATATGTATATTCAGGGTCATCACATGACTAACAAGCATCTTTGTGTAAGGTAAATTTTGGTTCTTCTCCCCCCCCCCCATTCTATGAAATTAAATTTGTAAATTAAAAGACATTTTTTTCCAGTGCTCTCAGAAAAAAATTTGAAAATATAGTTTTAGTCATTTAACATGTTTGATAAATACCTTACATGTTTTATTGATTTATTTCTATAAAATAAACATGGAAAATAAAATACATGCTAAGATAAAACATATTAATTAGATAAACAGAGCAAAACTCTCCATACAGTATTGCCACTTGTGCTAAACAGAGTAATCAATGAATGCCAGAAGGCTTGTGCATAAAATCCCTATCCAATGCCTACTCATCCAATATCCCCAGACTAGTTTCTGGCTTGTGGCCTTCGTCAGTGAGGAGCTTTGGATCTTAGGACCTAATGCAACCCTCTAGCAACCACCGTTTATCTCTACTTAACTACAAAACTATGAGAATAAAATTGAAAACATAAAAAATATTTTCAATCTAAGCTCAATAGCTTATATAGTTATATGGGTCTGAACTCAGTTCAGCACCCATACATTTTGGTGTCTTTGGCTCTTTTACAACCATAGCCACCATTATCCTATTAGGCAGGATTGGTGTTAAACCATTAAGCATCACATGATCACATTTCCTATACTAGCACATTCATTGTTGATAAACAGAGCAAAACTCTCCATACCGTATTGCCACCTGTGCTAAACAGAGTAATCAATGAATGCCAGAAGGCTTGTGCATAACATCCCTATCCAATGCCTACTCATCCAATATCCCCAGACTAGTTTCTGGCTTGTGGCCTTCGTCAGTGAGGAGCTTTGGATCTGAGAGCACTGCATCTAGATCTTAGGATCTAATGCAGCCCTCTAGCAACCACCTTTTATCTCTACTTAACTACAAAACTATGAGAATGAAATTGAAAACAAAAAATATTTTCAATCTAAGCTCAATAGCTTATATAGTTATATGGGTCTGAACTCAATTCAGCACCCATACATTTTGGTGTCTTTGGCTCTTTTACAACCATAGCCATCATTATCCTATTAGGCAGGATTGGTGTTAAACCATTAAGCATCACATGATCACATTTCCTATACTAGCACATTCATTGTTGATAAACAGAGCAAAACTCTCCATACAGTATTGCCACCTGTGCTAAACAGAGTAATCAATGGATGCCAGAAGGCTTGTGCATAAAATCCCTTTCCAAAGCCTACTCATCCAATATCCCCAGACTAGTTTCTGGCTTGTGGCCTTCATCAGTGAGGAGCTTTGGATCTGAGAGCACTGCATCTAGATCTTAGGATCTAATGCAACCCTCTAGCAACCACCTTTTATCTCTACTTAACTACAAAACTATGAGAATGAAATTGAAAACATAAAAAATATTTTCAATCTAAGCTCAATAGCTTATATAGTTATATGGGTCTGAAATCAGTTCAGCACCCATACATTTTGGTGTCTTTGGCTCTTTTACAACCATAGCCACCATTATCCTATTAGGCAGGATTGGTGTTAAACCATTAAGCATCACATGATCACATTTCCTATACTAGCACATTTATTGTTGATAAACAGAGCAAAACTCTCCATGCAGTATTGCCACCTATGCTAAACAGAGTAATCAATGGATGCCAGAAGGCTTGTGCATAAAATCCCTATCCAATGCCTACTCATCCAATATCCCCAGACTAGTTTCTGGCTTGTGGCCTTCGTCAGTGAGGAGCTTTGGATCTGAGAGCACTGCATCTAGATCTTAGGATCTAATGCAACCCTCTAGCAACCACCTTTTATCTCTACTTAACAATAATGAATGTGCTAGTATAGGAAATGTGATCATGTGATGCATATTAATTAGACTTGCCATGTTATCTTGATTAAAAATCTTTCCATTAAAATGTTTTTAAATAAATCAGTTTATATGTAAAATTAAAATAATAGCAATGAAAACATTGCACTACTTCCTACCTCTTTTCAGGTCAGCTCTCATATTATGTAATTATATAATACTTCAGTACATCCAGAATATGATTCTTTAGAAACTCAATCCTTCATAGTAAGAAGCAAAGAGAACTTGGTACCTGGCTTATCTGCATTATTCTTTCTTAATCAATATTTAAATCAACTTTAACCAGCAGATAATTAATTCATTAAAAGCAGTTGTTTGTTTGAAAGCCCATTGATAATCTCTCATATATAAACTTATTCATGTTTCCTATTAACAAAATTATATTATTTCAATAATAATATATTTACACTAATACTACCATTTAATTTTTTATCTATCAAAGACTATAATTTATTATATATATAGTACAATATTTTAAATTGTCTTATTTACATTGTTTATATTTTATTAGGACAACTAAATTAGGTCAATTTAAATAACTCAGCTGATATAACTCTTATATCCCAATAATACCTTCTAGTTAAAAAGAAAGTTCTTTATTTTCCAAATCCATTCATTATTTTTAAATCAGAATCTCCCTGACATAAAACTTGTTTTGGACTATTTATTCAATAATAAAAATTTCTCATGAAATTAAGAATTAAATGATTTAACATGCAATAATATCTTTTTAAAAATTACATTTTTTACTGATTGTTTTTCTTAGATTTTCACTATAGTGTATGGATTAATTGTGAGAAGCTAAAGAAAGCATCCAAAAAAAAAGCTGTTTAGTAAAATGTGTAAAAAGATAATATGGGGGGGGGGGAGATAACCCCCTTTAAAAATGTTAGCACAACATAGCATTGAACCCAGACCTGACATTTCAGAAGCAAATATTCTATCAGTACTTCCAAGTATAAAACATTGATAAAGATAATTTTAACATATTCAGAGTTATTGTAATTATGAGGCAATATTTTAAAAGTAATCTTTATTTCTAAATAAACTATTAACATAAATTAGAATATTTAAATAAAAATGATTAGGAATCTAAACATTTTTATTTACATGTATATTTTACAAATTATAGTGACAAAGAACATTGGCCTGTTCAGGATTGTGCAATGGTAGAATATATATGAAATATACTTCAAGGCTAGAGCAAACTCAAAATGTGTTTCTAGAAATAAAGTGATTCCGAAATCTAAACATTTACATATAAATTTTATTAATTATCATGACAAAATGACATCGATCTGTTGAGTTTAGCATAATGATAAGAGTATATATGTAGTAAGTATATTTTAAACTCATGCCTAGAAATTAGAAGTCCAGGTAATTAGCACAAATAAGTTTAAGTAAAGAAGTATTTCTCTTTTATTTAAATAAAAAATATTTACACTCTGAACATATTTCTAACAATGAAATAATTAAAAAATGTAACCAATTTTATTTTCATATGCATTTTATTAATTATCTTGGTGTCTTGGCACGTCAATAGTGAAGTGCCATTGTGTTCTGCACAACCTGTACACCCATATGTAGCAGCCCAGTGTGTATATATATATTGGTTTGGTTATTACTTGTATACATTTACATTGTTAAAAGCTTATTTATTGGAAGTTCTTGCAAACAACATAAATGCATAGTTGTTTCATTTCCATTAAATAAAGTTGCAGGTGACATTTTTAAAAATAAAAAATCTTCATAAGTTCAGATGGTCGAAGATAATTTCTCACAAAAAATGTACATGTGCGTTAGTAGACCTTTGTATCATTTCCAGTAAATAAAGTTATAGGTCGTCATTGTTCCAAATAAATATTATGTGAAATCTCACTGCTGCTGGACTAATACCTAAGTATTCTACTTTATTTTTTATGGTAGTCTACTAACAGTTTTTTTATATCAGTTCATAGTTAGAGGTAATGTAACAACTTTGCCGATAATTCAAAAAGTTTTTCGGATCAAAGCTTAGCCTATATCTTCCACCTCAGATATCATATAACCTCCCAAATATATAAACCTTCTATTATTTTATTATTGTATGCAATAGTAGATTTAATGTAACTAGTGGAATTGTTATCTAGGATACAATTATGCAGTCTGTGTCTGTTCGAATTCTACAAAATAAAGAGTTAAATAAAGTTGAAGACTTTTTTTTCTTATTAACTTTTTACAAAATCTGACATAAATTCTTTCTAATTTTCTCAAAATTTATTGCTAAAGTTTTGCACGCGAAATAATTAAATCAAAAATGATTAGATAGATAGATAATTTGCAAATACTATGCACATTTGATTGAAGAGTAAAAATTATCACAGACATTATAACAAATTGAAAAATATTCAACTTTTAATTACAATGGTAATGTGAAAATTTAACACGATTAATTTCATTTTATTAAAACTTCATTTTTTATTAATTTACTGGGGCAAAATAATGTGAATATCATTAATGAATTATATATATGTAAAATTAAATTACATTCTCAATCATTATTTATTTTTCCGATGCTATTCATTTCTTCACTTCTCTATTGTCAACTTTATTTTTCTAAGCCACAAATACATTTTTTTCATTAAAATTCCTTTTTTATTCTATTTTTTTTAAATTATACCATAAGACCCTGATTAATAGTTTTTGCCTTTAAAAACACTATCAATTTATTTGTTTTTATTATTATATGCTTATTTTCTCTATTACTTTTTTTTAGTACACAGTATTTCTAACTTTATACACAACATTATATTTATTACATTTTTGAAATGTGAATATATTTAAAAATTAAATATATTTATATTTCAAAAATACTTTTTTAAAAAATAATTTTTATTAGTCATTCATTTGACTAGAGATTATTCAATAATGAATAATGTTTATGATTGCATCCCTCTATAAGATGTTAAAAGCGGATAGAACCCATTGCATATCTTACATGAGAGTGGTGTAGTGAAAATAACACTACAGAAATATTATCTACTTTTTCTTTTATTTATGTAGGCATTTTGCTGTAGACTAGACATGGCCAATCTTCAAAACGCAGGCGTCATCATGAGAGATAACTAGTTAATATATTCATAAATTAAGTGTGCCATGCAGAAAGTCACATGTGATACCTTGGGATGCTGTTTGGTCATTGATTGCTTCAAGTATTCCTTACTTTTGAATACCTCCCCCTCCCTTCGAATCCAATAATTTAATCATTTTAAATTATCTGAAATTTCAAAATATTTAAAGCCCTAATCTATTCCAATATTTACTTTATGTACCAAATCATATAATTTATGTATCATAAATTTCTTGATTTTTCATCTTATTATATATATAAATAAAAAAATATTTTTATAGCACAGAGACTGATAAACAATAAAAATCACCCGACTCCATCATATGACTAGCTTACATATTGCTGTTCTATGCCACTTACTGTAAGCTTAAAAAGTAATAATAAATATCATATGTTAATGCCCATTAATCCTGATCCTGTACTATTTTATCCAATATTCCCAGATTAATGTCAAGCTTATAGTTTTCATCAGTGAAGTTGGATCTTTAGGATATAATGCATCCTTCTTCCAACCTCTATTATTTACCTCTCTGTTATGCAATCAAGCTATCAGCCCAAACAAAACATGAATGTGTTCAATGAGTTCCAACTTGCTTGCATAGGATAGGAATGTTCATAGTTATTAAAAACTGGAAATATAATATGTAGAAAATGAACTGATTTCAGATCTATATGATTATGCAAGCAAGTTGGCAGATTAAAAACATTTGTATGTTTTTTTAGTTTGGGCTGATAGTTTGATATTATAGCAGAAAGATAAACAATAGCTGTTGAAAGAAGAATGTATTACATCCTAATCCAGATGCACTGGTCCAAGATCCAAAGTTCCTCATTAATTAAGCCTGAAATAGTCTGAGAATATTGGATAGGATAGCCCAGGAGAGGGATTAAAAAACATTATTATCTGCCATCTATTATTAGCTTATAGAAAGTGGCATATAAATGATAGGAAATAATGCTACAAAGTAAGATAAATTGATACTGTTATTGTAAAGGAAGAGGGTAAAGAAACATTAAATCATTATCATTTGATATCAGACTTTATTGACTGATCAAAAAGAGCATGTTTTCAAAACTTCTGGATTTATATTATCCAGAAAGTCTTAACACATTAAACATTCTAACATTTCTATAATTTTAATTTAATATTAATTTGTGATGCATATATATATATATATATTGTGCCAGTCAGAATTGTATGTCCATCTAACAAGAGCTAGCATCTAGGCAAAAGTACCTCGAATCCAATCATGTGCAAGATACATAAGTCAGGAACAATCATGAACTCTGCCCTCTTGCCTATTTTCCAGATCTATAACATTATGAACAACATTTCTGATGAAACAAAGGAAATTTTATTTATACCCATCCCGAAGCAACAGTGAAAAAACAAGAGATTTATAGGTAATTTTGATACTACGAGGCCTTGAACTCCAACCCCAAACATAGTGAAATAGCAAAGTATTAGAATTATACCCTTTATATAGTTTATTAATAAAGCTAGGGATCGGCCTAGGTCAGTGAAAATCAGCTATATATAATGCAATCTAATTAACGATGTGTATGCACAAATGATGAGGTAAAGCAGGCTTAATAATACTTATTTAGTTAATAATTTATTAATATTGATAAATTATGAATAAACATATTGGAATTTAACAAAATTGCAAACCTATATATATATATATATATATAGAGTCAACACTAATATAATTATGGATTTCACTTTGTTAAGGCTGATTTGCACATTAAAGGAGTTACATAATAAAAGAATATAAGTTACAAATTAAATGATGTGCAAATCTGCAATTGCATATTACACTTCAAACAAGGTACAGATATTCAAGAGATGCGGCTTAATATGCTAACAGGAAAGATATACATTTTACCATATTAGATAATGCGGATACTATGATTATTTTTATGAAAACCCATTGACCTTAAAATAGATAGATGGAATATAATGTACATCATTTTATTAAGGTTCATTTGACCGCATTCGAAAAACATTTATTAATTTTCTTCATTTACTTCACTAATAATTGGTGCTTAATATGTTTAAACAGCATAGTTATTTAGATTTATTTTATTCTCTTCTTTTCTTATTAGAAAATATTTACTTAGCATTACTTGTTGGCACACTCACACTTTCATAATGAGAGGGGTAGTTTAAACAAGCTTTAAAATGACATTAACTAACTTTTAATAGAAACAAAAACATGAGATGGATTCAGAAATCATGGCATTATGTCTTACAGATTTAGAATAGGCAAATATAAAATATTAAACTAGAATCGCGGTGCTGACTAAAGTAATAATGTTAGAAAAGGGTTGAATCCATTTTAGGATGAACGCTTCATCAATAATAATGAGAATGAAAAATGTGCCTGTACATGTGACAGGTCAGCATTTGAAGGAGGTGGTAATGTGTAAGAGATCCATAGCCTGTTTTCCAGTATTAACCTATGCAGAGCTTACTGGTCACCTTGACGATATCCAAGAGTCGGTGCTTCCAAACCCCGATACGCCATGAGAGAAACAATCCCATTGATCTGGGTTTTAAGTTTGATAAAGCAACAAAAAGAAAATTTCATAATGTTATGTAAGCCCGGCAACACTAAATAAACTAAATCAGGTTCTTAATAACTCTGATATATGGATTAAAGCCCTTATAATTTAATAGGATCTAGCGTAATGAAATGACATAAATTAATCCCTCTCGAAAAGGTACGCAAATGTCCTTACATATTCGTTAGAATGTCACACATAAAAGGAGGGATTATAGTTCCCTTCATTAAATAAATATTAATACGCTAACCAGCAATTATTTCTATAAAAGATTATCAGGTTAAAATGGCATGATAAGCAAATGATTGCAAAATAGAAGAAAACACATAGTAAAGGTAGGTCAATAAATTTACTTTATAGTATAATTTGAAAATAAAATCAATAGCGTAAAATATGCCAGTAATGAAACATATTAAATGTAGCAGTGAATAAGCTGCCACTAAGCAAATAGGGTAATTCAAATATTTTTCAATCAAGCGAACCTTTAATTACGTAAGAAAGCTTACATTTAAGATATGATATCCCGTGATTTCAATGATAGTTATTAACAAAATCTAGTATCGGTTCACTGGATTGAATGGTTGGCATTCCAAATTAAACAACATGAAATTTATAAAATAAAATAAAAGTGTGCCACATTTAAAATATTAAAAACAAGAAAATGTGAAACCCATAGAAAAATACATAAATAAAGTTTTAGATTCGTGCATTATCTTTTAGAACAGAGAGAGAAAATCATTACCTTCTAGAACATTTACAATTAATATTACATTATTTTGATAAAAAAAGAATTTTACAAATAAGTTATATTTTTAAAATGAAAGTTTTAAAGAGTTCATATTAGCGGCAAGCTTGTAATTTACCTTCCAAATCTTGATGTCTTCACGTATGTACGGATTTGAATGTGTAGAATTATAAATGAAGAAAACACGGTTAAGCAAGGCAAAGTTCTGACAAATAATGGTTGGCATCTTGAGGTAATTATGATAGCATTTAAATTAGGCAGTCCATAAGTGGAGATGGCAGGTTAACATAGCAGAGTGGAAATGATTTTGGAGAAGATCAGGGAAGCAAATTTAGCCCCTTTACTCGGAAGTCATATTTCAAAAAATAAACGGACATGGGTCCATTCTGAATAGCTACTAAGACGGCAAACCAAGAGACTTAGCCTAAAATTTTGGCTCTATTTATACTCGTAAAAACCTTCTAGAATGTTCTCTGTTTCCACTTGATATGGCCAGTATGTCCATTACATGGCTGAAATACACCTATTGTCTAATTTCAACGATGATGCATGAAGTTCTAGAAAGTACTGTTTTAATCTATTTCTAAAATGGAAATAGATTCAAAAGATATAATTTCCATTAACATTTAGTTTGCTAAGAAATTTTAATTTATTAATTACTTTTTTAAAACAAATCTTAGAATATTCTTTTATTTATAGATTTTACGTTTCCGAGTTATTTTAATTACTCTCTAGAAATTTCTTTAATATTGCATCAGAAAATAAAATACACGAACTAAATAAAATATACATAACTATAAAATAAATATACATATTTAATTATGGAAAACATATTTCAAATAATATTGCACACACATACATAACTATTAAAGGGGCATGGAAATTTAAATATTTCCAACTTAAGATTATTAAATAATCTTTTCTACTAATAATGCTTAACTTATAAACGTAACAAAAATAATAACAGAGGGTTTTAAAACTTGTATGTGCGTCCTTTTCACTCTCTAGTGATTTAACACATATATAGTTGAGTTTAAATCTCTGATTCAAGGTTTTGAATCACCAGACAGTGAAGCAAAAATGTGTGCAATATATTTTCCACTTCAATATATATATATATTTGAATTGTTATAATTATTAATTCAACAGATAGAATTTCTGGATTAATTTAGGCTCAGATAAAAAAACAAAATCATATTGTCTAACCTATTTTTTATTGTTTGAGTGCCATAGATCTTTAGAGCGATTCACCATTGACTCATTTTTTTAAACTTAAAACCAATATCAACATGTTTATTTTATTTCTGGATAATGGTTAGTCAAGATAGTATTTCAAATCATCATCCCTTTTCAGGGATTTGTCAGATATCTCTTCAATACATTCTTACAGGCATCTGTTATTGATTTTTTTTGTTATCTGAGTAGTTTTTATTTTTAAGTAATATCAATAAGTCTATCCCTTCTATTTTCTGTCCTTGTTATTTCAAATATATATATTTTTATATTTGTTGTGCCATTTGCAATATATTTTTCACTTAAAAATTCAGTGTCCATATTTCATGGCCATAAAACAAAACAAGTTACATACAGCCACTGGCATCTCAGAAAATATGAAGTGGGCAGAGCATAGAAATTTAATCATAGCCAATAATGAAAGTACTTTGGCTCTAGAGACCATTTTTTGAACTTACAGAGTAATTATTGTTTGCTGATCCCAAGCATTTTTTGATTGAGGTCATGATACAGATTTGGATAGATAAATGAATAAATTTGCTAGTATAAATACTTATCTATACTTTAAAGAAATATCTGTGAAGATGTGGTTTTTATATAATTTATGATAGATGATAGTTGGCCATAAATAAGTAAAGGGAGGCCTATCTGCTGATGTTATTTGAAGACATTGTAGCATTGGAAAGTGTTTTATTGTGAGTATTATTATGTTTGCGCTTCTGCAGATGAAAATATGTATGATATGAATGCCAAGTCCATTGTGAGTGGGTAGTCTGCTAAACTGTTTTGCAGATATGGACACTGTTTTCCTTTGCCACAAAAGCTTGTTGCAGAGTGAAGAGATTTTGTTTATAAAATCTTTAGAAAAAGAAATAATGGAAAAGTAATAGGTGATTTTGGTTGCGAGTAGCTGATACAATAACCGGATCTTGGAATATATGGAGAGATATACTTTTGAGAGTGAGATAATGATTCACTCTGTTTCTTCTTTGAGCTTGTTCTGGGTTTTACAACTAACTGTATTTATGCTCATACAAAAGGTAAAACCTAGAAGGTGGACAGTTTTCCCTTATATATGTCTGTGCATGGTTTGGCATTATAAAGTGACTAAACAGCAGTCTTATTTTGGGTTTATGTGTAGCTACAAATTCTTATAATATCCTATTTAAACCTAATCAGTGTTTTTTGGTTGGGAGAAAGACAGTTATGTTATCCATATAGGTGATGGATGTTACCTGTTGAGATATGTTTGGTATTTGAATGCTGATGAATGTTTTCTCGATCTTTACTAGTAGTGGGTTGATACAGAAAATGAATAGTAATGGACTTAGAGAAGAATCTTGGGAGATAGACTGTGTTGGAATGAAATGCTTGGAATTTTTGCCACTGAATGTGATATGGATTTCACAATTCAGCAGCAAGTTTAGTCAGCATGTACAGAAAAGTATGAAGTATTGTGGTAGTGGCCAACATGCCAATTAGTATCTTGATTGCCATGGAATCAAAGGCTGCCTCAATGTCTATCTGGACTACAACTGGAGCATATTTTTTTGGCCTTGCACCAATCTCAAAACTGTTTTGAAGATAAGTGCTGCTTGTCCTGTTGATGATATCTTTCTTGCAAACTGGATTTTATCATCATCATCTACTTTTCTTCTTCTTCTTCTCCTCCTCCTCCTCCTTCTTCTTCTTTTTCTTCTTCTTCTTCTTCTTATTATTATTATTGTTGTTGTTGTTGTTGTTGTTGTTATTGCTACTACTATTACTACTACTGCTACTTTTACTACTACTACTATTTTAACTAATCATACATGTTATATTACATGGTCCTATTTTTTCCATATAACTTTTGTGTTTTCTGTTACTTTATTCCTGTCTTGCATGTTTTCCATCTCAAAACCTAATGCATATATCAAATCATTTCCCTCTTATTCTTTAATATTCTTAATATGGTTAATACATTTTTTAAAATTATAAAACATTCATTCTTTATATTTTTACATTCATCTTGCATTCTTTACATTTTAAATCCTTCAGATCATACCTTTTATTCATTCTTTACTTAATTTCTAAAGATTCTGCTCTTGCTTTAACAACAAACTACTTCATCACCCTTATCGTAGATATCTTTAATTTTAATTAATATGTTTTTCACATTCATAAAACCACATTGTATTCTAACACTTTACCTCCCCTCCTCATATTTCTTATTTTTATAAGCTGTAATCCTATTTATTTATTTTTTGCTTCATCATCTTATTTTATTTTATTTAAATACAATTTTACTATTGAATACTTTAGCAAGCTATATACCACACTTTTAACTCACATTGTTTTTTTTCGCTCCAAGTATTTAGTTTTTTTTTTTTTGTTAACCTAATTTTTCTTATAATAATTAATTTACCCCCCCCCCAAAAAAAAAAAAAAAACAAAAAACAAAAAAAAAAAAACATTTTCTTACTGTTTACTTCTCTCAGTATTATATTTTAAATCTGGTAAAATGAACCCATTTCATAAAATTCACCATTTATTAATTGTATATTTTCTTTCATTATTTTATTCTACAAAGTTTCCAGTTACTCAAATATTCTCTCCATTCCTTTATCTCAAACCTAAATAACAGCATATGCCTGTAGTTTTTTTTATTCACTCTTTATAATTTACCATCTTAAATTTATTTCTCTTTCATAATATACCAACAATATTTTTGATTTACTATCTTTAAATTTAACATCATTTCTTTTTTCTATAAGAATATTCATGTTGATGGGATGTTGATGATGCGATGCACTATGAATGTTCTTTATACGGAGTCAGGAATCTCTCAGCAACTATGCCCAGTTTCAGTAATTTAGGTGAAAGCTCCATCTTTGATCATTTTCTCTAACTTTTTTTAAAGTTTTAAAACATATTAAAAATGATTTTCAGATCATTCGTATTAATGTGTTACAAAAAAACCCCGAACTATTTAAATAATATCTTTATATAAATTTTTATTTATTTATATGCTTTTTTTCTAAGCATTAACGAAATATTTTATAGATAGCATCTTGCCAAAGCAACTGTAATTTTGAATATAAATCAAATGACATACTTAATAGGTTATCATGTGACTATTAAATTTATGTTTACATTTCCCATCCTATAAGTGATTTTCACACCTGTATTATGAATTATAATATTTTTTAAACACTTATTTTAAATTAATTCCTTTCCAAGAGCAATTAACTTAAATCTTCTTTAGAACTATCTTTTGTGATCGAAGCAATCAAATAGTATATTGCAACAAAATCTACACCATCATATTTCCGACTTTTGCCTTTATCAGTGAGAACTTAGAAATTAAAGCCTTGAACTAGTTCACTTATGCATCTAGCAATCATGTTTTAATTTGTTACATTACTTAAATTAATTTGAAATTAAAAAATGGTTTTTAATCCAAATCAAACTCATGTACATAGCTATACAGATCTGACATCTGCTAAATTTCAATGGCCTTTCTACTTTGTGATAGTGAAAGTTAATACCAACAACATCCCAAGAACCTCTTGATTTGCTCATATGCTTCCAAGCACAATTCTCTTTACCTTACTCTATATCCATTTACTGGAAGTGACCAGATAATATATTGCTATAATATCCACATCACAAAAACAGTTTGTGGTTATTTGTTTATTAGTAAAGACAGAATTCAAACTGAGAATTTATGCATTTATTCATCCAGAAAATGGCATAAACCAGGTCTCTAAATAAGTTATCTGATATCAGATTTACATAACAATTCAAATCAATTGGTTTGATTCATTCAAAATCTTACTTTTTAAATATTTTTATGTTATTAGCATGAATAATTATTGGAATAAAAATAGCTGCTAGGTGCATAAATGCAATAGTTCAAATTTTGATTATGAAATTCTTGCTGATGAAGGAAAAAGTCAAATGATGTTATAGTTAGTAAATCTCTTTCAGGATCTCATAAATATATATTGAATAAATAAAAAATGATAATAGAAACAAAAACTAGTAATAAAAAATAGAATGAGCAATAAAGATTGAATATAATTAAAGATTAGCAAGTATAAATTATGTTAAATATTGAATATTTGATTACTACCTGTGCTAATCTTCTCTCTTTTTAAAATAAACCCAAGAAAATTTTAGTGCATTCAATAGAATCAGTTTATTTTTGATGATTATTTTTAAAGCTTAAGCAAATATTCATAAGATCTGTTTTTAAGAATACCAACTCTCCATATAGTGGATGCAGGAAGGTTTGTGCATAAAATCTCTATCTAGTGCCTACTCATCCAATATCTCCAGATAGTTTCTAGCTTATGGCTTTCATCAGTAAATAATCTTAGATTTGAGAGTACTACCACAAGTTAGAAACTAGTCTGGGGATGTCGGATGAGTAGGCACTAGATAGGGATTTTATGCACAAACCTACCTGCCTCCATTGATTATGAAAGCTTGCATGACACTACTATATGGAGAGTTTGGTACTTTTATTAACAGCACATGTAAGCATATGAAATGGTGATCAAGTGATGTTTTTTGAAGATCTGTTTTTCGTCTCATGACAAATCAGAATTACATTTTTAATTATTTGATTATATTTGTCTTTAAATCATTATTAAATTACTTTGTAATCTCATAAATTTGTTTTCAAGAAAAATCAAATTATGGTTATAAAATTTACCTGTGACAAAGATATTTAAAATTCTAATTAATGCCAATTATTATATTAACAATATCTCTCAGCCCCTTGTACTGATGAGTACAAGTTAAAAAAAATGTTCTGTTGCTTTGTATTATAAAATACAGTTTATTAATATTATCTTCATTACCATCATTATTAATTATTTGTTAAACAATAGGTCCCATATGTCAATTGGATCACAATCTCCAAGTTTTTCTGTATTGTGTTCTGCCTTTAAAATACTCAAAGCTATTTAGTTTTTTAAGGTCATCAATCAAATGCTTTTCCTTCTACCTTTTTTGCATTCATAATTTCTACAGCCTCCTCCATCAAATCTGCTTTTAACTAAAATCTAGTTTAATATTTCTTCCATTTTGTAATTCTCTCTCTCCAATTTATTTATTTATTTTCAACGCCTCTACATTATCTGAAATTAGTTTTCCAATTTATCTTCTTCATTGTTCATCAAATTCACATCTTTAATGCCACAATTTTTTTAATCCCTCCTTTTTTTTTTATTTTTCAAGATTCTGAGCCACATGCTATACTTCAAATAGGATATTTAATGACATTTTTAAATACATAATTTCAATGGTACACAGAATCCCCTTCTCTTATTAAATGCTTGTTTAATCATTGCAATTTTTATTCTATTTTTTAAAAATTCCTATTCTTATCATCGATTGTTCTGGTTTTCAAATATTTAAAAGCATTATCTATTTCTATAACAATCTGTCTAATACTTATTCTAAGTCTTTTTCTTTATGTACATTATCATTACTTTACTTTTATTAATATTTATTTAAATTTAAAACTTTCTGCAAACTGTATATATTCTACCTGACATTTTTGAACTTATCTACAACTGCTGTTATATATTATCATTTTTTCCATGCTAATTCTGTTTTTGTGAAAACAATAATTAACACTTTATCTAAATAAAAAAAGATAGATAACCGTCACTTCTTGCACATCTTCCTATGTTTTTTTATTTTTCCATAAAAAAGACTTAAACTTTAAATAAATCTTCTGATTCATATACAAATTTCTAAGTCAAGGATCTTTATTTTTCTTTTACATATATCTCATAAAATTAATAAATTCGATCTATCAAACGACTTTTTACACCACAAAAAATATTAAAATCCCCCCCCCCCCTATTTCTATATCTGTGCACATGAGTTATCACTCCAATTATCATCCCTTTCCCTTTCTAAATGTTAACTTTCTCAAATAGAAACATATTTAATCTATTTGAAATTCATTTACTCAGGATTGGCAGCAACCATGTGGGAGATTAAGTTAATTAATCTAAAATCCTACACTTATAGAAACTTACTATAAATACTATATATATATTGGTCATTCTCCTGAGTTATAAATCACAATAAAATATTTAACAATTCTTTAAAATTCTTTTCCAACAGCAATCTTTTAATAATTCCAATTGGAATCTCATTCAATTTTTATACCTTTTCAGTTTTTATCTTAGTTAAAGTTTTGCAATTTTCTTCTCAATATTAAATAGCACAATTTTATATATCCAATTTTTTCAGTTATTATAGACAAGAGTTTATTTACTTCTATACTATAAAATATTGGTATAATTTACCCATCCTTTCAAGGCAGACACTTTTTTCTATTAATTTATTTATTTTCAATCATTACTTAATTCCTGCTGCTCTGCTCTTCTTACTCCTGTAAACTAAATTGATCATACCTTTTTTCTATTGTTCTCTTATTTCTCTATACTTTTATTGTATCTACATTTTCTAACTATTTGTTTTTATATTTTGACTCACTATAATTACAGAATTTATATTGTATCTTTTTAATTCTATTTTTTATTGTAATTTTTTTTTTTCCTATTTTTTTTATAACTTTTATATAAATAGTTCTAATTCAGTATCTCTTAAAATTTCTTTTAATAAATTTTGATTTTTTAGTTTAATTTCATATTCATTTTTTACATCATTTTCATTGCTGTAGTTCTCCATATCTCATTGCAATCACTACCAAATTGAGATTTAAATTTATATCAGCTTTAGCATATGATTATTATTTTTAAATATTATTTTAAACCCTATATTGAATCAAAACTAAATTAAAAATATAATTAATATACAAAAAGTCACTGATTTGTTATTCTTTGAAAACTTCAACTAGAAATATGAACAATTCATACTCTCAACACTGAATATATTAAAAGAATAGTAATGATAATTCTTAACTTTTGTAATATGTCAAATTAATGCTCAATCATAAAATAGCTTATATTTCTCACACTAAACTTCTTCACTTTTAAGTAAAAATCTTGAGTTGCTTTATGAACTGTCAATTAATATTTTATAAATTAAAGCTTTTTATGTTTCTGATAATATGCTAATTATAAATATTGACATTATTTTACAAATAATGCAAAGATAGATTTCTAAGTTTGAGTACCAGCCAAAAAAAGTTTTTGATTTTTACTCTAGACTACTAATTACATACAAACACTTGGCAATCCACCAGTCTTGGCATTTTTTCATCCTAATGTGCTTTTTCTAAAATTAATATAACATATTCACAATCTTCAGCTATTTTTAAACACTTGAGCCACTTAACAAGTGAAAAAATTATCTTTTGTTTGAAAGACAAATTCTAAGGAGAAAAACTTTAAGCTAAAATTATATTTAAGTTGTGCTTAGTTGATCATTTAATTAAAGAGAAAAAGGCCAAGTCCATTTATGAGACAATACTCTTTGCTAATGAACTTAATATGGTATATATCTTTCAGTGCAACTAGAATTTAAATCTACCATTGATCCATTACTTTATCACATCGAATGAAAAATCAACAAGTAAGATATGGCTAAGCTTAAGACATTTTGAAATTATTTTATGCTTTTAAATTTATATACTTGACTGTGATAATGTTAGGAAATAATTCATCAAAAATTCTTACTGACTGTGTTAATATTTTTTATCTTGCATATTGATAGTGATTAAAAAATATTTAAAATAACTTAGACTCCTTATATTTATATGTTACAAATTACATCACAGTGGTAACATATGCAGATGGCATTATTTTAAAAACATTTCAAATATCCTAAGAAAGTTTGAAATTATAAATGATTCCTTGATACAACCTAAAGAAGACATTGCAGGCTAATAGTAACATGCCTATTTTTTTCCTGATTCATATTTACTAAAAATTTCATTGAATCTATCAAAAATAAAGCCAAAATAAAACACTAAATAAAACTGTAACTGATATTAATGCAAGAAAAAGTTAAATCTCAACTGCATGAGTTATACAGTTAAAGTACGAATGTAATTGTCATGATTATCTTTTAGATTATTTTCCTAAACATATTTTTAAGTGTGATAAATGCATTGACAAAATCATACATATGAGACTAGTTTTGTTTCATTCAATAGGTCATGTGATCTTTCCATTTATTACTTATTGTGAATCAAGAATTTTTGCTTAAGAGTATATGTTAATTATATTAGAAAAAATGTCTGTAACCAATGCCAACAAAATTTATAACAGCCCTACCCCTAATACTTATTCTTTATGCAGCCAAGAGCAAAGCAACTATTCATATTTTTGCTGTATGCTCTGAACTTAATGGTATGAGTAACTTATAAAAAAATCCAAGGATTAAAATATGTTGAAATGAAAAGATTAGTGTCTCAGTCACCATTTGTAAAAATAATAAACAAATTTCAGGCATTTATCCATCCAAATTATACAATATATTTATATTTAACAATTTCTATTAAGTATTAAAACTGAAATTAAATACAATTTATTATTTTGTTAACAAGAAGATGAAACAAAGGAACATTTGTTTAAAAGATGAAAAATATTTAAAAATCTATGCCAACAATTTTACAATCATTTCACGATAACATTTAAAGCAGTGATTTCCAATATTTTTTTTCTTGCATAATCTTTGGCAGGCCATTTGCATATTAGCAAAGCATTTGTGATTAATATAATTGTTGTTATCTCATGTTTATATATTATAACTGTTGATAAGTAATCTAATAATAAAATTTAAATGCAATGGAATAAATAAAATGAACAGGCAGTGCATATATATTCTCATTCACAACTCAAAAGGCACAATAAATTTAAATAAAAATAGCGAATGTTGTATATTAATTAATTGTTGTATGAGTCTTTTTGTCATCATTATTTAATTCCTTTCATGTACCCCTAAATAGATTAGTTCATATTTCTGAGGATATATGCGTCCTATTGAAAAGTCACTAAAATTTAATAAACATGTTGACCAATTCCAAATAATGTTTAAGTTCTGCAAACACACTCTAAAAATTTATATTTGATAATAAAAAATTTAAATAAAATTATCATATAGCAAGTTATCTATGGTAATTTATTCGACAGAAATTACAAAAAAATAAATGCAATGACTCGTGTTATACTTTAGATCTCAATTTGATTTAATATATAGCTTACAATCATTTAATACTGCTTAAAAAGTAGAATTTCTGAAAAATAATCAAATACCATCATATCGATTTTAATTTTTCTATTGTAAAGTTAAGGTACTTTTTTTTGATAAATTTACTAGTGGAGTGGTTTTGCTAAATATCATTGCTGAATGCGACTTGTTTTTAGGTGGAAAATTATATATAAGTGAAGTAAAACATTTTACTCAGTAAGGATTAAAATTTTTTTAGAAACAATACTTAAAAACATAATTGTTAACTTACGATAATAATGATAAAAGCAGTTTATTATTTATTTACATAATTTTATTTTTTTCTTAAAATTTTTTTTTATAAGTATGATCATCAATTATAAATTTTATTTAGAATTTTAACTGGTAGATGGCAGGTAATAATGTTGATTTTTTTTTAAGAAAAAAAATTAAAATTTCTATATAAAAATTGAAAATTGCTTGATCAAAAAATTATGTTGAAAAATGAACAAAATAAAATGATTCAGAAAGATAAATATGAGTGTATGTGTGTGTGCGCGCGGGCGCGCGCGCGTGTGTGGGATTCTGCATAAAATTAAGACAGGAGTTGATTGCTATTGATTAGGTAGGAAAAACGAGTATATATATAAAACAAATCATCTTATTTTCAGAGATTTAGCGGTTGAAACAAAACCCGATGACAAAAGTAAAATGCAGAAACACATTATAATATATATGCTCTATGTTAAATTTATTTTTGAAGAAGATAAGTCTTGCGTTGTTAGCCGAGAGGTATCGCAGCTGCCATGCAAGCAAGTAGTTGGTTGCAGACGGTTGTGGGTTCGCGTCCCGGCCGATGCTATGACATATGGAAAAAAAAAAATTACTTAAATAATTCATTATTTACAAGAAACACCATTTAATTATTGCAAGTAATTTAAAAAAAAAAAAAAACTGATTTCAAGAAAAAAATTAATATATAGCGCTTCTTCATGTATACATATAAGTTCTCTTCCCGAAGACAGATAGATATATAGACACTATAAACAAACCATAACATTTGAGCATAATCAGCAATAGTTTGCAATACACCTTTCTTTCCCAGTTTATCTCCCAAAATCCTGTTTTTTCAAAGTTTTAATTATGTAAGATGCTTTTTGATTGTTTCTTTTTTTTTTCAAGATAGCTCGTACTTTTTCGAATCTACCACACTTTCTACTAATTCATTTTATTTAGATTCTTTTTTTTTTTTGTTGAATGATTTAAAATTCTGAAATGATGGAAAGCTAAAAAAGAAGAGAAATATTCATTTTTTAAATACATTATACAGGCTTAAACCTGCATTTATATATGTAATATATGCGGGATTCGAACTCAGACTTTCACACGACCCACTACTCTCAGTGCCATCTAACATTGCTGACCCACCTGATCACACGCATGTTGAAAAAATAAATAATCACTAATATACATATTTCATGCTAATCCAGCACTCATCTGTTGGCCCAGATTATCATCTCCATACATATATACAATCAGTGCTCAGCTTTATATTAAGATAGCCAATCGTTATACTTTAATGAACAGGCTTCAAACTACTCCAACTCAAACTCTTCAGCCTTCCATTTTATTGAAAAGTTCAAAGTCCATGTTAGTGCCAAGGTTGTCATCCTACCTATGTTGATGTATTAGTCATTCTGACCCCTCATGTGCAGGAAAATAATCCATTTATACATACATATGCGAGGGATGGGCAGACCTTTTACACACTATTTATATAAATTAATACAGTGTACAGGCTTAAACCTGCATTATATGTGGGGTTTGAACTCAAACTTTCACATGACCCTCTACTCTCAGTGCCATCTTATATTACTGACCCACCTGATCACACACATGTTGAAAAAATAAATAATCACTAATATACCTATTTCATGCTAACCAGCACTCATCAGTTGGCCCAGATTATCATATCCATACATATATACAATCAGGGCTCAGTTTTATATTAAGATAGCCAATCCTCATACTTTAATGGACAGGCTTCAAACTATTCCAACCCACAACTCTTAAGCCTTCCATTTTATTGAAAATCTGATGATGGAACATTCAAAGCCCATGTTAGTGCCAAGGTTGTCATCCTACCCATGTTGATATATTAGTCATTCAACCCCTCATGTACAGATTTTCATTGAAATGGAAGGCTGAAGAGTTGTGGGTTGGAATAGTTTGAAGCCTGTTCATTAAAGTATGAGGATTGACTATCTTACTATAAAGCTGAGCACTGATTGTATATATGTGTGGAGATGGTAATCTGGACCAACTGATGAGTACTGGTTTAGCATGAAATACATATATTGGTGATTACTTATCTTTTCAACATTTGTGTGATCAGGTGGGTCAGCAATATAAGATGGCATTATTTCTTTTTGTAACTGTTTTTTTTTTCATATGACCAATTGCTGAGAGATTAATACCCATAGAGTTATGATAAATCTTTTTGTCAAAAAAGAATATTGCTTTATATTTCAATAATGTATTTATACTCACATGACCATTTGATCTGCAACGTTTATTTTCTAGTTAATAATGGATAACTATTTAACAATCTTTAACAATCACTGCTGAATGGTAGCTACACGAAAAAAAAAAGCTATGCCTACTTGTGATTTGAAAATATTTTCTAAGTCATTTAATGTCCAAGATTTTGGATTAGTAAACAGATGTACTAACTCCTATATGATATGTTCCTTAATTCCCTCTGAGAAAAATAAAAAAATTTAAAAGGTCAAAAATCTTAGTCTAATTATATGAGATAAACATTTTGAATACAAACAGCTTTGAGAAATTAGGTTAGTAATAGCCTAATAATGAAATAAAACTGTAATATTCATAATTAACCTCATAAAAATATACAAAATTATTACTACTATAGTAAAATAAACAATAATAAAATGTCATGATTTGAGAAGTCCAAAAAAGTTTGAAGGCTAGAAGTAGTAGAGTTCAACAAATTCATAGGCCTAAGTCCTAGAGTCTATTTTACTAACACCCCAAACTACTCAGCGTAAGACTACTGTAATAGACTTCAAAACTCAAAAATTCCTAAAAATAGATATTTTAAACATCACTTTAATATAATGCAAAATTTCACAAGAAGGGAATTATTGTATTATTTATTCTCTGATAATATATCCTTAGGCTGCAGAAATCAATTTTCTATTATCTGAAAAGAGATCTTTTGATTTTTTTTTTAAGCTTTGAAGAATCAAGAAGAGCAAATTCCTATAGTCCTTGTACTTGCAGCTGTCATTACTATATTTATTTTTATTTATTTTACTACATTTATATTTATTCATAAATAAATATGGATGAGATGCCCATTAACGTACATCAGCTAGCATGATGAGTTTATTGACTTTTTACCTTTGAGTTTAAGATCAAGAAACACACCATGGTTTTTCTTATCAGTTATCTAACAGTTTTTAATTGTAATATAAACTGAGTTTTATTGAAGGCAGGATAAATGTGTGTATAAATGAACTCTGTTTTAATAGATACTTCAATCATCATGATATACAGAACTAAATTATGAACTTTATTCCTAGAATTGTAATGTCATTAGCTAAGGCATCGGTTGATGGCTGAAGATGGTGAATTATAAAAACTTTTGAATGCAGACCCAGACTATCCTTTAAATGACGACATTTTATTTAAATATTTGCAACAGCAAATTACTTTTAATAAAAAAAGATTGTATAAATTGAAAAAAAATAAGGTGAAGAGACAAACTGATTTAAAAAGTGTAAATGTACTATATTAAAAGATATGGAAATTTACAATATATTAGATAGAGTGGCACAATATTTATTCAACTTATTGGAAGATTCCAAATACAAATAATTCAGATTTATGCCCCAACAAGTTCTCATTATAATGAAAAAGTAGATGATTTTTATATGGATCTACAAAATCCTTAATCAGAACAAACAACATTCTAAAATTCCCACAGGAAATTTTAATTGTAGAAATGATAAACAATTGAAAGATAAAAATTATGTGGGTAAATTTTGTTATAGTAATGAAACTAAAGATGATGCAGAATTATGAAGTTCACAGAAAAAGAAAAATGGTATATTACAAATTTTTTGTTTGAAAAAAAAAAAAAATGGATATTGAAGTATTCAAATGAAGGTATAACAGAATTGGATAATATTTTGACCAACATAAAATACATATTTCAAAATAAATGGTAGATATATATTAATGCAAAATTTCAAAGGCAAAAATTATTAAGAAAAATAGTATTTAAGTTGATATTCCTAACTTTCAGGAACACTTAAATGAATTTAAATTAGAACATCACATGATGTACTTAAACAAAACACAACAAACTCTCCATATATCTTAAAAAAATGATGAAGTTTAAAACCCTCTCTATCCTACCCACCCAATATCCCCACACTATTTTGAGAATGATCATGTGTGTTTTGTGTTTAGCTGTTAAAACAGTAGCAAATTGTAACTGTACTAATTTAAATTAGCACTTGCAAATCATTTTAAAATATTAGCATATTTTAAAGTTGCTTCATATTTGAATGAAATCAATAAGATAACTAATACACTAGTAAAAACTTTGTAGATGATAGCTGGTATACAAAAGTAGCAAGTGCCCAGTAAATTTTCTACTGAGCCAAGGAAATATATGAAGAAAAGAAGAAATGCCAAAATATATCAAAACGATGGAATAAGAAGGAATCAATATCTAGAGTTTTATAAAGTGGTATGAGAAAGAGTTAATATCAATATAAAAAAAATGTAACTGAGAATTGGCAAGGAAAGGTATAAAAGAGAATAAAGTCTCAAAAGTGTATAAGAACATATGAAAAAAAAGATGAAATTGTTACTAAAAAGTGATGTTATCATTAGACGTATGAAAGTGTTCTATAAAGAATTATATAATAATAAACGATATCCCATATAGTTACTATATTCCTGAATTGCCCAATATTTTAAATGTAGAATTGTTTCAAGCAATTAAATTTTCAAAGAAAAGTCCTGAAAATGATGGAATTTATAATCAATATCTTAAAATAAGCAGATGAAGAAATAGAAAAATTATTGTCAAAATTGTCACCAAATATTTAAATGGTAAAAATATACCAGATGGTTGTAAGGATGCAATAATAATATTGATATTTAATCAAAGTGATAAAAAGATATTAGAAGTTACACACCTACCAGTCTTTTCTCAGTTCCATTCAAAATCTTTACCCAAATAATTACAACTGATCTATAGTAAACTTTATATTTTAAGCAAGTAAGAGAACATTCTGGATTTAAAAGTTGTTTTAACACACTGGATTGTTTTTAAATATTGAAAGAACTTTTAGAAAGGATAGATAAATATTAATTGCCATTATTATTCAGATTTGTAGATTATGAAAAGACATTTGATTATATAAGCACTTATACAATAATCAAAGCATTGAATTATCAAGGTATTGGTCCAAATACTGTTATATTCTGAAGAATTTTATCAAATATAACATCAGTGGTTAGATAAATGGTGACACAAAGAAGATTAACATAAAGAAGAGTGTACAATGGGGTAATTCCATAATTCCAAAACTTTTTACAGCAGTTTTATAAAAAGCATTTTGTAGATTGAAATAAGAAGCTAACGAAGTAAAAGTATATGGAGAATTTTTAAATAATCTAGATTTTGCAGATGATGTAGTCCCTATTGCAAAAAATCTCCAGAATTTCAGAAAATCTTGAAAGAGTTATCAGATAAAGAAATAAAAGGATTTAAAAGATATATACCAAAAAGATTAAAGTAATGTTTAATGGATTTTTCTTAGAAAAAGAAAATAAAGATTAATAATGATGAATTAAGAAATAAGTCAATTACCTTCATGAATTATTAATACAGGTGGAAATGTAATAAAAATAATTATAGAATTGAACTTGGGATGAGTGCGTTTGGTGAAAATAAATTAATATTTAAAGAAAATATGCCCATGAGTTTGAAAAAGATTTTTATTAGATATATTTTACTAATTCTTACTTATTGATCTGACAATTGTACATTTAACAGCTGATTAATTTCAAACTTCAGAGCAGTCAATGCAAAGTAAGAGTAACACGAAGAGATTGCAAATAAAGTATATGAGAGAGTGAAAAAAACAACAGATATCAATAACATCATTGAAATAATTGATTGAAATGATGCTGGGCTAGACTTAGTGCTAGAAAAAATTATAACAGATGGCCAATTAAAGTCTTAAACTGAGTTCAAAGAGATTATAAAAGACCTACAAAGAGATCACTTATGAGATGGATAAATGAAATAAGGAAGCTTGCTGGTGTGTTGTGGAGAAGAATGCTGGAAATCATAGAAACTGATTTAAACTTGATCTTAATTGCAGTGGACCAATAATAGTTAAAAATGATAGTAAAGATTACAGTCATCAGAAATTACAAATCAGTACACAAAGCAATTAATTGATCTGCAATATTTTTAAATATAATTTTATGATACTTTTATTTTTCCAGTGATAATTTTTATTATACTTGACATAATATTATATGTAGAGCTCACAAAATAAGCTCTTAACAAGCTTTGAAAATATCCTCAACTCCAGACTGGTTTCTAATACTGGTGTCATCAGTGAAGTGCCAGAATATTCAAGCATTAGATTAAAATCACCAGGACGAGCCCAGCACTTTATCTAATGTATAACTATTAAGTAGAAACTCTGAAATTTTCAGACATCTATATGTCTTTCAGTTCAGCTATGTAACTTAATTAGCCATATGGGACTGAACTAAGTTCATATACACCATATATTAATAGTTTTAGCAATATAAAATCACCAAAGCCTTAATGGCAAAAAAAAAAAAAAAAATCAAGTCAGATGTCACATGACCTAATTTAATAAGCTTGTGTTTTTAAATGTTATATATAGAGCTCACAAAATAAACTCTTTACCGATGATGCCAGTAGCAGAAACTGGTCTGGGGTTGAGGATATTCTCAAAGCTTGTTAAGAGCTTATTTTGCAAGCTCGATATATAACATTTATATACACAAGCTTATTAAATTAGATCATGTGACTTTATCAAGTTGTATCCAGAAAATAACTAATTTTTGTAATGATTATAATTGAATACAAATTAAGTATTATATGTATATTGAGGTTGATGCTAATTATGTATGGTTGCGCAATCAATGTCGAATTAAGGTATGAACTGATATAGATACCTACATAGTGCCAAATATAGAGGATGCAAATTAATGCCTATTTAAAGATATACAAAGTTTTTAAAAAAGGGAAAGAAAATTATGGTGATAGGAGATATGAATGGATATATTGAAAAAAATGATGACTTGGATAACAAGAATGGGAAGCTTCTGAAATTTTTTTGTCAAAGAGTGAAGATTGAAAATTTATCAAATATGTATGATGGTCAATACACATGGTCTAGAAATAATATATTTCACACAATAGATTATGCATTAGTAGATAAAGAAAGAATGAATAAAGTATGAAAAATAAAAGATTTTGATAATGAAGAGAGAATATGTAACAGCAATCATAATTTCTTTACAATAGAAATGGTTAGTAATCTGATGAAAAATAATAATAAAAAAAGAAAGGATAGTGAAAGATATACATGAAGACTGAATGCTGAGAATACTTTAAAATAATATAAAATAAAATAGAAGTTATGAAAGAGTTTGTTGGAAATGAATATAAGAATTGATATGATGAAGTAGAAAAGGTGGCAAATAGGGTTTTAGGTGAGATTATTCAGAAGAACAAAACTAATAGAAAAGGGAAAATTAGTAAAAGTGTAAAAGAGAAGAAAAAAGCATTCAGAGAATATAAATGTTCTATTAAGAACAAAGAAAGTGAAAAAGATGTTAATATTAAATGGGAAAATTATTTAAATGTAAAAAAAATCAGCTAAAATAGATAATTATAGAGAGAGAGAGAATAAAATTAAATAGTACATTACTGGAATAAAAATGGGAGAAATGGAAGTAAAAACTTTTGGAAATATATTAAAAGAAGGAATATATAAAGGTATATGATCACAGACTTTCACATGAGCCATCACTCTCCACTCTATCTCATTACACTGACACACTTGAACACATATATGTTGAAAAGATAAATAATCACCAATATAAGTATTTCATGCTAAACCAGCAATCATCAGTTGGTCCATATTATCACTTCTACATATATATGAAATAAGTGCTCAGATATATATTAAGATAGCCAATATTCATATTTTAATGGACAGGCTTCAATCCATTCTACACTCCAACTCTTCAACCATCTATCCAATTAAAAATCTGATGATGGAACGATCAAAGGTCACCCTGAGGCTAAGATTCCCATCAAACCCATGTTGATGTAAAATCAATCTGACCCCTCATGTGCAGGACATAATCCATTTAATACATGTGAGGGATAGGCAAACATCTCTACTATGTAATAACTGAAAAACAGGTTTATTATATACCTATATAGAGTGGAGGGTGGTGTGTCATGTGAAAGTCTGTGCTCATATACCTTATATATTACATATATTGATATAAGCATATAATAAGCCTGTATTTTAGTTATTAAAAGAAGAAATGTAAGGGACAGAAAAATAATATTACTAAATGATGGGAGAATTTTTGAGTGTAGTTCTAGAGAAGAATTAGAGTTGACCTTAAGTAAGAAGTAGTGGATATAGAAAAGATGTTATAATGATGTGAAGGACAAAATGATAACAATCATAAAAGCATACAATAATAAAAATATTAATTTTTACAGAAAATGAACTGATGGAGGCAGGGAAGAAGTTGAAAAATAGAAAGACAAGAGGTTTAGATTTTTGGAAAGCAGAGATGGTGATGAATTGGAAAATAGGGCAAAATTAAATCTATTAGCATGTTTTAATAAGATAGCACAGAAGAGAGAATTTCCAGATAGCTGTAATAATACAAGAGTGATACTATTATTTAAAGAAAAGGGTACAGATCATAAATAAATAAACAATGTCATGGTTGTATAAAATTTTTGCATATATGATAGCTGGAAGAAAGGCTGAATGAATGGAAGAAAATAATATAGTGGGAGAAATGCAAGGAGGTTTTCAATCAGATAGGTGTAGAGGAGATACTTTATTTGTATTCACAACTTATAGAAAGGAGTAGTAATACAGAGAGGCGATTACATATGGACTTTATAGATATAAAGAAGGCATATGATTATGGGTGGATGAAATAAATTTGGAAATGAATGAGACTTTAGTGGATCATATTAAGAGATTGTATGAAAAATAATTATTATACATATCAATTAGGAAATGTATAATGAGAGATAAAAATGAAGTGGAACTATACCAAGAATACCATATGTCACCTATTTAATTTTGTTATATTTGAGAGAAATGAAAAGGACAATAGAAAGATTATGAAGATGGATAGAGATATCATTAGTAGATGGAAAGGGAGTATATACATTATCAGGTCTTTTTTTGCCGATGATATTTTTTTATGCACAGAAAGTAGGAAGGATATGGAGGTTGTGCTGAAGAATTGTGCAGGGGTAGGTAAAGAGGTGGGGATAAAATTTAGTCAAGAAAAGCAAAAATAATGATGGTAAATGCTGGGGAAATAATTTTTCTGGGAGGCATAAAGTTAAGTGTGATGAAAAAGTACAACTATTTGGGAATTGTCTTAAGTAATCAGAGGAATTGCTTGGAGGAATGAGGAAAAAAATTGATAAATAAAGCAAAAAAAAAGAAAGGGATTGATATTTTTCCTATAATAAATATGACATAGCAAGAATTGTATGGAAGAAAGTGACAAAGGAGACAATTCAATGAGAATTGGGATGGTCAAGTTTTTATATGAAAGATGCAAACAGTAAATTGAAAATGTTTGGTAAATTGCAATTTATGGATAGTAAGAGAATAACCAAAATAATATTTAATTGGATTATAAATATGCAGAAGATTTGGAGAAAGACTTTATATCAATATATTTGTACAAAGGGTGGAATGATTGCATTAGGAGGATTGTTAAGCATTATAGTGGCAAAAACTGGGATAGAAGAATTGATGTATTAATAAAAAAATAGGGAACTGGAGAGATGGAAAACTAATATGGAGACTAAAAAGAGTTTAAATATACATAGAAGTAAACAGAACATTGGATATGAGTTAATTTATGATAATAACAGAGAAAATAGTTTACTATTTAAAGCTTGAATAGGATTACTAGCAATAAGGGAATATATACATAAATAGAGAAATGTGAGTGATTTAGTCTGCAGGTTATGTAAAGAAGGCATGAAAAATATTAGGAATTTTTTAATAGAATGTATATGCTTACAAGTAGAAGGGTACACATAATCAAGTTGTGGGAGAATAAATATAGACTGAGTAATTACACAGAAAGTGGGTTATTGGTCTTTGTGCTGAGGTTGGAAAAAATAAGGGGATCTAAATACAAAGGCCATGAAGTGGACAAAGATGATGTTGTGGAAATGGGATAGAGCAGGATAGACAAGAATATAAGAAAAACTTAGGGTGGAGAATGGAAATGGAAGATAAGGTGGTCAACAGGTTTTTCTTGGACATATTGGCTGAGAGATTCCTATCTTCAATAAAGAAGTATCCACATCACATCACATTTTCAAATATAATAATCTAATAATGGAAGTATTACTATAGTTTTTTTCTATACTAAAAAGATTCAACTATTGGAAAAAAAAACCCATAAAATAATTCATATTAACAAGTACAAAATAGTTATATATTTTAGAAACTTATCTATATATTTTTTTATCTTTATATTTATGTTAAAAATTAAACATTTAAACAGTTTATGATTTTTAAATCAAGCAAATTTCAGGATATAGTTTCAAATATGTGGGTAGCCTGGATAATTTTTCTTCCAATTCCAATAATGGTAGCAACAGCTGAAAGAAGTTTTAGCAAATGAAAACTTATCAAATATATTTGTGATCGATCATTGTTCAATTAAATATATATATATTATAATTGATTAAATTAAAATTACAGTGTAAAATCAATAATTTTGCTTGTAATAATTTTTATTTTTTTATGTAGTATATCTGAGTAAGTAAAAATAATAAATAGAAATATTGAAATTATAAAATTATTAAGAATTTGAAAAAATGTGTGCATATACAATTAGAAAGTATTTAAATTATATATATATATATATAAATTTTTGAGATCACTCAGTGAGTCTGTCCAGAGCATGAACTTCTCTTGGACTAATATTTAAGGCAGGGTCAATTCCAATAATAGATACAGAATAAATATAAATTTTAAACAGAAAATTTAAACATAATTATTGAAAGTGATATATCATTTGACAACTTTTTAGTGAAACAACTAAAATCAGAATATCTTTTTTTGTAAAAATACCTTGTAATTTGTATGTACTAAAGTCAAGTTTAATGCATTTTCTTGGCATGCTTAATTATCTTAATTTATCATTAACAAGACAGAGTTCTAATGCACAAATAGAAATAAAATGGCAAAATTGCATTTGATTGGAAAGAGTTATAGATGACATCAGATTATAAAATGAAACTGAATGGAGGAGTTGCACTTTACTTTTCATAGAAAAAATTCATGCTCATAAATTAAAAACTGAAGGTGATATAATATCTTCTCATGAGCTTGCTGTCACAGAGCTACCTGTAAAAAATATATTTATTAAAGGAAGTTATAATGTATATAAAATTTACATTTTTATTAGATCCAGAAACATCTTACAATAAAATTAACAAAAAAATGAACAAAAAATAGGGGAGGAATTAATTCTTAAAAAAACTTTGTAATTATAAAATTCAATTATATTATTAATTAAATATTATTTAAATAAATGAAATTATATTTGAAATAAAATAATATACTTTCAAAATAACTAAAATATACTTTTTGTCCTCATAAATAAAATACAATTATTTATTTATTTTTTGCTCAATGAGTGATTGGGAAAAAAGATTCTTATTCTTTGACTGTACCTGCCACCTAGGAACAAAAAAAATATAAATTAATTATCCGTATAAATAAATCATTAAATAGAATAAAACTGGATTAAATGAGTAATTAATACAAAATAACTTTTTGCCCTGTTAAAAACAATGCAAACAAAAAATATAAGCAGGGCTAGTTTAATCAAAAACTAAAGTGAACTTGGAAAAGGTTACCTTTGAATATTTATGAAAACCGTTTTTAACTCATCCTATTTGTTATCCAATTTTCATAATTCAACATAACACTATTTTTACTAAACTATTGTCATTCACAAAACATTTTAAATTTGTTTTTAATTTTCATTATTAAAAGAATGTCCATTCCATTCAAATAGTCTCATTTTCTATCTACAATTTATTAACCAATGCATATTTACATACTTCTTTTGAATTCTTTCTAAAAGATTGGAGTTTTTTGGAAAAGACAACAACATTTTCATTCCAAAATTAAAGGATCTTCACTGTCATATTTGTTTTATGGGAAATATGACAGATTTTTAATCATTCAAGTTCTATTTTTGGGTTATTTTTATCTCAATTTTTGTATTACAATTTCCCTATTTAACAAAATAAGTAATGCCCATATCTCTAAAAAAATATTATCTTTTCCACATTCTTTACTTCAATCTTATTCTTATTAATTATGAATATCTTAGACTTTTTTTAATTTTTATATTTCCTCATATCTCTATTTATTGAATTAATAATACTGCCACTTCTTTTATTGTATATGCATAAAAATATATAATTACAAAAAGATAAATATTATATTACATATTGTTTTTACACCTACTATGAAAACCTCTTTTTCCAATCCAAAATTTTGATCTCAGCTTCCAGTTTTCTAAGAAACAGAATAAATAAAAAGTGGTAATATATATATTTAATGCCCACATATTCTATATCCATCATTTAAAATCAATTTTCATATTTTTGGAACCATATCCATTATGTCTTTTCTGTATCTACAAATAATATAAATTTTATTAATTATTTTTTTATGTTATTTTCTTAAAAAGCAAACAAAAAAAACATGATTAATTTATCTTTATTCATGCACCTGAACAAAATCTATTTTGAATATATTCCTAGATTGAATATTTTCTCATTTATGTTCTTGTTGGTATAATATACATAATAATATCTCTTGATTATAAAACACATGATTTTTTATATTATATTCTAGACTGAAGGCCCCTATGAAGAGGATAATTCTTACATTCATTAGTATTGATGTAATGATCTCAGACCATTAATGAAGGATAGGACAAATTTAACATTATTATGAAATCTATTAAATTAAATATTAATAACAATTCTAATGTTTATTATGAAAGGATTTGTTTATTCTGTGACATTCTCCAAGAAAATATACTGGCCATTTCTCAAGAAAAGATTTTATAGAAATTTGAATCAATTTTAAGCTATTGTATCTTATAATCTAAAAAGTTTTCCTGAAGAGCAGGCCAGGAATTTACTTATATAAAAAGCTATGAGTTTCCTGATACTTACCATTGAAACTTTTGTAGTCTGTCATTAAAAAGAATGTACACATTAATATTTACAAATCAAAAAAATTAAAGACAAAGACTTATTTCAACTTTTATTGATGTTTATGCTTTAATGAAAAGAGGAGGAAAAGGAATAGGTATAGATCAATTTAAATAAAATTATTATGACTCAAAATTTGATCTAATTTTAAACATATGTTCAAATAATTCACATAATCTGATTCAATCTAGATGGCACTCTTTTTTCAATAAAAAAAAAAGATTATTATTGGTTATTGACTGCAAATATTATTGTGGTATTAAATATGCTAACATTGGTATAAATGCTGATTAGAATCATCTAAAATACTTCTTTATTGAAATATTTGTAGCATAAAGTAATAATAACTGATAAATTTCAATGAAGTTTAAATAGTAAAATAAAAGAATAGACAGATCATGGTTAGCATCATGTGACTTCTCCATTTCAGAGTTTGAGATTTGATTTTAGTGAATTAATAATGCTTTTTCTGCCAAAAATATATATAAAAAAAATCAGCACTGTTTTTTTAAAATGGACATTTTTTTAATAACAACAAACATAGTGATATCAGTAAACTTGAGATCTTTAAATTTCTGTAACATCAGTAAAGCATAGATTATTATTTCATTGTTTTTATTAGTCCCTAGAATGCTTTATCATTAACTGCAGCTATCAATATAAGCTGTTAGTTTATTTAGGCAAATTAATTACAAAACTAATAATTAATTTTTGATTTACTAATAGATATAAAAAATGAAAATATTTTTTTCTTAAAAGTTTAAAATGTCAGTCAACAATTATAAGACATTTAAATGTAGGTGTAATCGTAAATCTACTCAGACCGATCACTTAGAAAGAATATTCCAGAATGCTAATATGAATGAATTAATAAAAAATCCATTCAGCTAACATTACTATCACATTGTCCATGAAAATCATAGTATATATTTCAGCATTCAAACAAAATACAAAGATAACTTTTGTTTATTATTATATGAGAAATTTTAAATAAGTTATAAATGTGGATTTTACCAAAGAGCAATCTTTTGCCAGGTTCATGGGTGTTTTAATGTGGGCAGTAGAAGATTAAGTTGTTATTAAGAAAATAGCAATAATGGCGAACTATTAGTAATGCTAATCAAGTCTTATTGTTTGGTCATAATATTCCACTGCCGATTTACATCCGGACTGACTTCTCACAGAATCTTGCCATATATGTGTAACAGATATATAATTTAACGTTAAGCAAAGTTCATTAAAAAGCAGTGCTGAAACGATTATGTTCTCAAAGAAATTCAAAGTTAAGTCCTTAGAAAGCGGAATATAAGATGACGTATGTAATGTTAATAAAAATTAATTAGAAAGTAATCATGAAACAATCATCCTCTCTAGAGATAGAAAAGATGGAGTCAATGCGTTAATTAGAAAAAAAAAAAAGAATTAAAATCAGTAATTAAGACGAATAAAAATGAATTAATATGCAAAGTGTGAAATAAAAAAAAAATACGAATAATTAAGAAATGAATTAAAATGGAAATTATAAAATAAATAAATAAGAAAAATAAAACCGTTGCAATTAAAAAAATCATTTAATTAAAATATCCGTTTAATTGCAACGTATTTTAGCAGTTATATATATATTTAGTATTTAGATTACCTTTAATAGATAACAAAATACTATTTTCTATGTAAAGATGCAGCACGTTAGAAATTAAAATATTAGAATAAATTAAATAAGATGTAATAACTGACTCTTAAATTTATTATTTAAATAAAAATAATCACATGGCAAGTATTGTTCAACTGTTTTTATATGGCAGGTTGATTGTAACAATTTGTATTGTTTTATTTTACTGAGTTGAAAACAGATTAAAAAAAACAAAACATTTATTTCTCGTATGAATCCTTCACTCTACATACACCACATAGGATATTTCACATTTAAAATGACAAAACTATAACTAAAAGAAGTTATTGTAATTAATTGAAACTCCAGAAATTATTTTTATATCTGCTTCAAATCCTTGATTATAATCATTAGAAAAATATATAATCAATTATTTAGAATAAAACAAATCACTTCAAATATGTAACATCTTTAACACAGTTTAAAGTTCATATCTAGAGTTTTAGAAAATATAATTACTAAACTAATAAATATATCATTTACAACTATTTGTTTATTTGGTGAATAATTATTTGAGATAAAAGTAGCCTTTTGTAAATTAAGTTTACACAGTATATTTGTTAAGTTTTCTCTCTGACGATGACAGGTTAATGGAATTGAATACTCTACTAAGTAGTATAACAATTGATAATCATTGATAGTAGCTTGACACTGCATGCCATCATCAAATATTTCATTATTTCTATTATAAGTTTTTATTTGCTACCTTTGATAATATTTTTTTTTCTTACGTCTTCAAAACTGCTCTCGATGTTGATTCTCTGATTACAAGTTAATTGAAGGCTAGATTCATCAAGTTCTTTTCATAGTGTCTATGTAGATTTAAAAAAAAAAAAAAAAAGAATTCCAGAAATTATTAATTATATATGTAATCATGTTTCTCATATATTAAATAAAATTCTTTTTTTGTGGTTGTAAATGTAAACAAACTATTATTTTAATTTAAATAATAAATATGCAAAGCCCGATATATATAAATTAAATGCAGTAACTTTTTCAGCGAGCCATTAATAAAGAACACTCATATATCAATAAATGTTAATAAAGAACAGGCGCCCACCTATTTATAATCTTAAATTTTTGCTACAAAATAAATTATTGCTTTTTGAAAAGAATGTTTGTGATCTCTTTCTTCACATAGTTAAGAGGGCGATAACTACATTGAATTTTTAAGACTTTCGTTACTCTTTTCTAGATATTATTTAATAGGAATGGATGTTTGTTTTTGACTTATTTTAGATAAGAAAATCCCAAATATGTAAATAAATATAATGTTATCAAAAGATATCTTTTCTATGGAATAATTTCATAAATTTATATAAGTAAAAAAAGGAATAAAATTTGTTAAAAAAAAAAAACTCAGCTAATATTTCAACATCTCTTTTACATTTTATATAAGAAGATATTTAAAAAGAATGAAATATTTTACAGACGACAATTTTACTGTATAAACATCAATTTTAAAACATTTAAACATAATATTTATATTTTATTCGTGAAATTTCTTCACCCCCCCTCAGATTTCTATATTGTTAACAATATCCAAACTAATTCTAATCTTACAGTTTTGATTATAATCATGTAGATATATGTTGATATATGCCAAATATTTATTTTGAGTTTTCCATATTTAAAAATAGTTGAAAAAATGTCAGTAGAGGGGGTGGGGTGATCGTGAACAAAGTCTGTTCACCCTGTGGCTGTGCATGATATCCAAGATGAGCCATTATCATTTCTTTTGGTACAATGAAGAATTTTTAATAATAAAAGATGACTAAAAAAAAAAAGATGACTAAATTAGACGTTGCAGCAAATCTAACATCATGCTTTTTTTTTCTTTCTAACTGACCTGCCTTTCCAAATAACTTGTATTTATCCATCTGTTCTATTAAAGTTTCTTCTTCTCGGAGATAAAGTTCATTAAGAGCAACTATATTAAATTTAAGTCTTGATAACTGCTTAGTCATAGTGCGGATTTCCTTTCTGGTCTGTTTTTAACAAAATTCGCACATTTTTTGTAACCATATTTAGAAAAAAATTAGATTTATATTACTTATCTTTAGTACTACCATAGTCTTCTGCTTCACCACTACTACATCTATCATTATTATTATTGTTACTACTTTTACCATTACAATGAGTAATCTGTGAGGCTCTATAACCTAGCTGGTCTGTCAGTGTGACACAGGCCATTTTTAGACTACATTTTCTAGACCCTTTCATTTCCATAGGTATCAGGAGGATTCCTAAATAGGACTTTCTAAACATAAATCTTTTCCAGCTAAAACTTCCGAGTTACTCAAATCCAATTCCAAATAGATTTAGTAGTGATTGTACAGCCTCAAATAAAGATCACAACTATGGACTGCCAGCCTACTAATCCAGCTCATATTATTGTTTTCTTAATTCTTGAAGGCTTGGTTAAAAAAAAAAGAATTAGATTCAAAAATGGTAAGCATGTATTTAAATAATGAAAATGTTGTACAAACACATAATCCTCTTGTGACAGTTAGTATAAGGAGAATGTCTCATATCATGAGAGATTCATGATAACCAGCTCTTTAACTTAAGTGACTGAAAAAGTAAAAAAGGTAGACAGAAAAAACTCTAATATCAGAAACAATATCTAGCTTTTGATGAACTAACATCATATCCTACAATGCATGAGGAGTTCTTCCTTAGACAGGGTTATATTATTCATAGGTAATCTTTCATATCTAAAGGTCATTCCAATATTTGCCACCTGTGAAATGAGTCAATAGTCTGAGGACAGCACACAACCTTTAATAAATAACTTTAATAAAAATCAGTCATCCAAACTTTCATCTTCAGTATATTAAGTCTAATCACTATCAAAAATTTTATCATTCATAAATCGAATTAAATTATCATATCCAATTGCTGTGTATTAGCTAGATAAAATAATCATTTACCATCTATAATTGATTAAAGTTGTACTATCTTATATTAATGAAAATCATACTATTATATACCTATTTTCATACATCTTGAGCAGAGAACATTGTAAATCGCTAACAAATTTTGACTCCACATATAAGCAAATCATTAATTGTATCTCACATTATACTTCTAATAGATATCAATGCTTGCTTTTGATGTGTATTATCACAAGAAGTATTTAATCTCAACAGGAGATTCTTCAGAAAGATCTATAAGATTCTACCATTTGTAAGTTTAAAAATGTCACTAGAACTTATATATCTTTCATTATAATTATCAATACTTATTAAGCATATTGTTATTGGGATTCAATTAACATGATTTAGTGCAGTGGTAGAGACTTAGACTCTGGTCCTGAATGATTTTAGTTCTGTCATTTCCGAATATTTAACCTTATGAATTTCAGAATAATAGACATTCAATTATTATTAATTACTTATTTACATTGTATTTACATATTAACTGGCAAATATCAAAAGTCATGTTTTCTTCAATATTAACACAAGTTGGACTGACAACCCTGATATGCTATGCCTATAACCTCCCCTCCTGGGTCAAAAGCAATGCTCAGCAAATTAATAATTTAATTATTTGACAGAATGTAATCTTTTGTTGTATTAGCATATTAACATTATTGATAGAATTATTATTATAATTATTTTAAACATTTTACAGAAAATAATTAAACAGATGAACTTTTAGAAATTATTTTTTGGGGATTCAGTATAAACATTAACAATTTATCTGAATGGCAATTAGAAGTTGTAAGAAGTTACTCTCATCATAATTTGGATGCATTATCAAAGTTTAACCATATCATTTTTTGCTTTCTTCACTAAAATGTCAATATCATATAAAATTTCAAGAATATGTTTTTTTATAATTTGGTCTTCATCTACTCGCTTATTTTTTGAGACAAAATACTCAAAGCCTTAATATTTTAATAACGTCCTAACAAACCAAAAACAAATGATTATAATTACTAATATTAACTCCCCAAAACCCAAACAGTATTTTTTATTCGGCTTCGGTATATAGCAGTTAATTATAACGTACAATAAAACGTCGCATCATTAGTCATATGCACTAGCTTTAATTTGATTTTATATTTGGCAATGTAGACAATGTTGATATCTATGGAAACGAAATCTCATGTCTTTGAAATAATTAGAAATTAAACATTATGAGACTTTAATACGATATAATCTATGCACAGAAAAGAGAAACACTTAATAATATATTAAACTGGAGATATTTGCAAAATAACAGAAACATTAAATAACCTGTTGCATTTTTCTAAAAAAAAATCGAATGACTTTATTGATTGGTAATATGGAAGTAGATCGAACAACAGAGTGCTAGATTTAGATCGATTCAAATACCTTACGCTTCAGAAGCTGATAATCTACCACTGCACCCCCACCGCGCAGGACAGTGATGGAATGATCAGCTGACATAAGATGATTCATATATTTTTTGCATTTGTTTTTCTCTCATCATAATAAAAATATAACTGACAATTTGAAATTTCAATTTTTTTCATTATTTAAATGTTTTTTTTCTTTTACACAAACGCACACAACATAATAAAATAGTTAGTTGTTCGGGACATCATGTTCAAAAATCAAAGTGAAAGGTTGAGTTTCTGTATATCTAACTTTAGCTTTTCCCTTCGTCATTTTATAATTACATAAGGGCTTTTTTTTCCATATGTCATAGCATCGGACGGGAGGCGAACCCACAACAACCGTCTGCAACCAACTACTTGCTTGCAAGGCGGCTGCGCTGACCTCTCGGCTAACAACGCTTTTTTTGCGCAGAGAAATCCGTATGTTTATACAGTATTTGATTTGAAGGCGTAAACTTTTTTGCTTTTATAGTTGACTTAAAATATAAAAAAGCTGCTAATCTATTTTCGTTATTAATATATATTTACGCTTTAATTGATCATTAGTTGATTATTAAGTAATTCTTAGCGTCCACTCATTTTTTTTTTAGTATGCAATATGTATAGTTGCGCTGCGAAATAATTAACAGCAGGTATAGTTCATATTTTCAGTATATAGAGTTGGACGTCTATGTATAAGTATCTTCTGTATGATTGATATTACTTGTCAGTTTAATGTTTGTCGAAAGACTTTTTCCCAACCATCACTTATTTTGAAATCCTCTTTTGAACAATAGCACTGAGAATAATATTTCATATAAATCTTAATGGTTCAAGTAGTTAAATTAAATTGTATAGAACAGTTTAATCTCTCGGCTATACTCAGAAGTCAAAGAGTGATATTACAAAAATGTTAGATTAGAGCGCTATCTTGTGAGAAATATTCTGACTGAATTTTAGATACCAACGAAATATATTTTAAATTTCCATATTGTAAAGGGCTATTAGTAAATAACAATTCTTCCTTTCCCGAAAAAAATGTGATTATTAAATTAAAATGCTTAACAAAAGTCAAAATTTTCATAGAAAAGTCAGGATTTGAATTATGATAGTAAAAACAATATAAATATAAATATTTTGTGTTTTGCCATTTTATTTTATAAGTGCACACGTCAATTTGTAAATGAAAGACACTTTAAATTGGGCAGAGAATTCAAAATTTTTTAGATAGAATTCAAAAATAAGTAGATAAAGTGCATTAAATTGTGGACAGTAAATAAGATTAGTCTGTGAGAGAGGGAGTACAATTAAAAGTGTTTGAGGAAAAATAGTATTTATTTAGAATACTGATAAAAAAAATAAAAGACACAGAGAGGGAAATATTTACCATAATCAAAGGTATAAGTACATTCTGGGAAAAGAGGCTAGAAATTTAAAAAAAAAAGTAAAATAAATTTAAATGAGAAAAAAATTATTTAGAATTATATAAAGCTAAAAATATATATAATATAAAGAGACATATCCATAATACCAGAAATAACATTTCTATTTGGCATATGAATAGTAATTTTGAGTACTAGAAAAAGAATGTAAAATGAATTAGGAATTTGGATTGTAAATCGGGTTTAGGTGCTGATGGGAGAGAAGAGTATTTAGACTTTTTGAAACTAACTACATAATTTTTTAACAGTGACATAGGAAAAAAAAAATATCAATATTGAGAGAATACTATAGTGATTATAGACTGGAATGAGATAATACAAAAAAGAAGTATATGTGTTACAATAATATATAATGATTTCAGAGATAAATGTTTAGCTTAGCTAATAGAATTTTTGAGTACATGTAGTCTGGGCTTAGAAAATTTTGCCTTAATCTATGGAGAATCCATTTTGCATTGTGTGAAATTGTAATTTTTACCATATTTTGTTTCAAAGTTTGTTAGCAGATATTGAAAACAGAAAATATTGACACATGCTTATTTATACACATTGTTTTAGTACTATTATTTGCTATACTATCTTATAGGTGTTCAGTACTTTTAAATATAGATACACTTATAATGCCGATGCTTTTATGAACATGTCTAAAGATTATAACATAAAAATAGTGAAATAGTTAATAATAAATGAATATATATATATATGTATACATTTAGTCTCTGTGTGTGATTACTCATTCACAATCATTCAATTTAATAATAATAATAATAAATACTTATATCTATTTTTTGTTAAATAAAATGGACAGAAAAGACTCAGATTATTGCTCTTCTCCAGCCAATGATCACGTTTATCACAATTATCAATATCCTTTTTCTTCAAATATATTTTTTCTAATTCTATGAAACATAGTATCAACCTTATTAAATGAAGCAATAAATTTTTTACTTGTTTTAGTGTTTGTAAATTTATAATGGCTTTAGAATCTCTACAGCTACTCTCTACTTGCAATGAATAAGTTATAGTTATTTATGTCAGATTTTCAACTAAATTCTTTATACAATAATGTTTTTAAAATAGTTTACTACTTCAAATATTCTGTTTATAAATTCAAAAGCCTTACCATAAACTTATTTTATAACATGGTTTTAACTTTAATTGTTTCAGGAGGGCAAACAATAATGACATAAATATGCCTTTGTTTTTTTATTATTTCTTTTGATCATACAGTCCACAAGAGAATATGATTTTTTCCCATTCACTGCTAAATCTAAAACTTTCATCTTATTGCTTAAGAAATGTGTTTTATAAATTCTCTTATATTTTATTGAGCTTCCAGATTTTTGCTTAGAAATTTTTATATTAAAAAAGAAATATAAAGTGAAGATCTAATGAATATACTTCTAAATTATTGGAAATGAGAAATAATGATTAATAAGTGAAATTGTGTGAGTCTAAGATTATTTTTGAAAATATTAGATTTAGAAAGAATGCTTCAAGATAAAAAAAGAAGACTGCTTTTATACTATAAATAATACAAATTTATAAAATAAATTTATGAATTTGAATGTTTCTATTTGTTGTTTATTTAGATTTTTTATATATAAGTTAATAACATTTAAATGTAGTAAAGTCTGTTAAGTGTATAGAAAGATGAAAAATAGTTCACCAGTTAAATGGATTTGATCAATTTTGAATAAAATGCTCTATATATTAGTTCCAATTTTAAATGGATTAAGAATTGACTTTTGAAATTGCAATTAATTATGTAATACAAACAATATTACACTGAATTACTTTTCAGTAAAGTTGATCTCTATATTTACAGTTTATCCATGAACTAACAAGTTGACATCTTTTAATGCATAATAGATTTTCTTGTTAATAAATATCATTAATATTCTATTATTTATGTTGCCATTTTTTAATTTTTATTTTAAGTAAAATCTTTATTAACAAAAAAAAAAAAAAAAACCAAAAACAAAATTATATATATTTTTACAATAATTATTTACATATAAATTTTTAATTACAGATCTTTATACTTATTTATATATTATTTTCTACATTTCTTTTTTAATTAAATAATATTTTTTAAATTTTTTATATTATTTTCATAATCCACATGGAGACAGACCAGTACTTGACCAAATTTTTTCTGTTATTTTTTTTGGGAATGAATCTATCTGATGCAGTTATTAAAATATTTATTCCAATCATTATTAAGTTTTTTTAACCAATTATATTTTTTATTATCAAAAATCATATAGATTGTATAGTTTTTAGAGCATGTAGCAAAATTGTTGCATTATGTGATTAAATTTTTTAATATTGTTTGTTGTTATATTTGATGATTATAATGGATGTGAGTAAATGTAGTCATAAATTTGATTGTTTTCATCAAACCATGTCATTCAAGATAATGAAAATGGAATTCAGTAATGAAAGATAAAATTTATACTATTTTTCCAAACCACTTCAAACACTTTTTAGCAAAATTTTTTATTTCTAGATATACATACACCTATGTTTTGACTGTCCTGCAGTTTTCTTCAGAGCTATGATATAATGAACATAATAAAATAAAATATATAACTATATGAATAATACCATAAAAATGTAAACAATAAAAAACTAAAAACAACATAAAATATGTAAAAAAAAACCAAATAAAATTGAATTAAATAGTCAAACCCAAATAAAGAAGACTATGTTAAACAAAAAAATTTAATAATCAATGTGTTAAAAAAGAATGGTTTCCCTGTATGTATAATTAAAAGAAGTATTGACAAAATAGAATATAAGATAAATAAAAATGAAAAGAGTAAAGAAAAAAAGGTGGAAATAGATATATAAGAATAAAAACAAATAATAATATTATAGTGAATAAGTTTAACAAAATTATAAAGAAGATTAATAAAAAATGCAAAAGAATATTTACTACAAAAATAGTTAATAAAAAAAGAGAAAACCTATTAAATTTGATAGATAACAACTATATAGGATATAATAAAGATAATAAATAAATAATTAATGGAATATATGTGATAAAATGCAAACAATGTCTAGTTAATGGGATTGATAACAAATATGTGGGAGAAACAAAAAATTCTATAAAAACAAGATTAAAACAACACATGTCAGATAATAAATCATTGATATATATATATGAAGGAAAACAGGACACAAATTTACACAAAGGTCAATAAAAATGAGATTACATATAGAAAATATTAAAGAAAGGAAAATAAAAGCAATACTAATAAGAAAGATAAAACCAAAATTAAATAGGGATTCTGGGATTAGGATGAGATTGGTATAGATAGTTATTAAATAAGATATATAGAGGTAAGTATACAAAGATAAAATTGTTTATAAATGAAATAGGAGTTGTAAAAAATGGTTAAGTTAAATAGGAATATAAGCATGAGTATAGTTATAAATATTACATATTAGAAAAAAACTTCACATAATATTTATGTATAAAGCAATATAATAAAAATTTATAAGAGATTTATATAATAATAATAATAAAAGTTAAAGTGTATAATAAATAAATAAAGAGTTGTAGGGAATATATATATTTAGTTTAAATAATATATAATAGAAGGAGCTAGGGTATAAAATAATTTTTTGAAAAAAAAAAACATTATTTAAGAGATTAAAGTAAATTAGGTAAGTTCAAAGATTATAATGTTTATAGGTTTTAGATATTAAAAAAATAATGATAAATATAAAATATTTTTAACAGAAGAATGAGTAAGGAAATAATAGATATGATTTAAAAATTAAAATAATATTAATAAATGAATTTATGTTGAACTGACAATTATATGAATTAAAATTCAGTATTTTATTGATGTGGAGTTAATAATCATAAAGCTTAAGACTATAAGGAATAGAAGTAATTAGGAAATTATTAAAAATAATAGAAATGAATAATATATTTGGATTAATAGTTATTTTTGAATATATATGTATACAGTTAGGAATAAACATGTATAATTTATACTTATTTTCTATTTATATTGTATATTTTATATTAACTGGATTATTTTATTTGGGTTTAATTATTTATTTCAGTTTTATTTGTTTTTTTATATATTTTATGTTGTTTTTAGTTTTTTATTGTTTACATTTTTATGGTATTATTTATATAGTTATGCATTTTATTTTATTTATTATATCATAGCTCTGTAGAAGTTTTCAGGATAGTCAAAATGTAGGTGTATGTATATATGTACAAATAGAGTTTTGCTAAAAAGTGTTTGAAGTTGTTTGGATAAATTGTATTTATATAGGATTTTATAGCAAAATAAAGAAATGTGATTTGGGTAATATTTCTGAAAGATAAAATTCATTGCTGAGTCATTTAATTTATGTTCACATTTACCCTTGATATAGATGATTTAATGTAGAAAGTTATTTTCCTGATATCTGACCAAATGATAACATTTAATTATTATTATTGTTAGTTTGCCATTGTTGCCACTTTAATATATTAACTTTAAAATTCTATAATTAGTATAATGAATTTTCTATTATTAAAACATTTATAATTTAAAATTTTTAGATCACTTGTAAGTTCTATTAATATTTCTTCAATTGGAGATTTAATGATATAAAATCTCGCTTAAAACATTGTACTAAAGATAGAATTATTTGTAGATTATCTCTCCAACTTTATAATAGCATTTCATTTTTTTATATCTGTTTGTAGAAAACATACATTTTGAGCCTGACTTAGTTCAAACTCAAGAGTATCATTAACACTGTATGTAAAAAGCTAATATGTTGGCAATATATAAACCAAGTTATTAATTCTTGCATAGCAGATATCTAGATGTCTCTAATTTCTAAGAGAAAGTAAGTATCCATGATTTTAATACGGTTATCACTTTAGCTAATCAAGATTTCACAATGACCAGAGTTAAAATTCTTCACGACACAGTGAAATTCATAAAAAAGTGATTATTTATATTAAACAATAATAAACAACACATCAATGTAATTTACTTCATTTTAAGTAAAAAGATTAATAAAACAATAGTTTGGAGGTTGATTAAGCATCGCTACAATGCTCTCATTATAAAAGATGATTACAATCAAAATTATATTGAAATGCTTAGCATTAGTTTCTATATTTATATACAAGTTTGTTTGTAACAAATCATTATTCTAATGCAGTGAGTATATAAAATGAATTTCATTATATTATATAATAAAAATGCAATATAAAAAATAATTTAGAATTCTAAAACAACAACAAAACACTACAATATCATAGTGTCCAATAGTCATGTAATCAAAAATAGAAAAGCATCTTATATACTAAGGATAGTACAAAAAACCATACTTTTCATGATTCTCCAATTTAATTTGTGAGCCAGATAGAATTCATGTCATTCTTTCATATATCAGATGAAGTCTTCTTTTTTAAAAGATACTAAATTTGATTCCTCAATATGTTCAGCTATTCAGTGCAGCACATTAATCAATAGAAAAAAAATTCTCATAATGGTTTTGATAATACCAGAAAATACAAGAAATCTAACTTGTGGCTGATTTCTAGTTACTCTTTCAATTTTTTTAAACATAGTCAAATATCTTGAAAATATTATGAATGATAATTCACATGCCATCATAATGTAAACAATATTTTTCATTGATAATGATTGTATTATGTTTAGAAGCATTATAAAAATTCAGAACATTATCAGAAAAACACAACTGCTTCTACAGTAAAACAAAATAAAACTTTCTCCTGGAAATTTGTGATGAATAGAAAATTACTATTTTATTTTCAGTTGTATAAGATGTAATTTTTGAGATAAATCTAAACACAACCAAAATAAAAATGATTCAACCTCAGGATAAAATCCTAGTAGACAAATTCTGTTAAGTTACTAAAGTCTAAATTATAAATATAATATTAATATTTCTAAAATGCCATGAATTGTGGATAAAAATATGTGACAGTTTATAGAATAATAAATCAGCTTACCAAAAGATATATGAGGAATACATTTTACACTTAATATCAATATGTACTGTAGAACTTTAGAACTTTGCTTAAAAATTTTGGCAAACTAAAAAGACAAAAATTCATATTAATATATAAAGACATTCTACTTTCAAAATGCTTCTGCTGACCAAACTATTCACACATCTGTATTTTCCAATTGTTCTTCTGTCAGCAACTTCCCATAGCTCACAATGAATTTATTTAATATTCATATACCAGCATCCAAATTTCTTTTTTACTAGAAATTAAAAGGCAGATTTTTAAACAAATCTCTTTTTGGACATTTCAGCTATATTATACAACTTTAAATAATCTACACAAACTGCAATCTGCTCAACCATTAAACTCCAAATATATCTTCCTTAAAATAAAGCTCTGATTTCAGATTTGATCTGTTTTGTCATTTAGACAACAGAAAGATATTTTTCATTGTTAGGAAAGAAGAAGATACTTCAATAAACTTAAGAATTGTATTTTTGTTACCTAAACAATTAATAATAAATTCTAACTGGAGGAAAAATTATCCATTTTCAAAATAATATATACATATAGGTATAGATTTCATCTTTGATGAAAAGAATACAATGTTATTACATTAAATAGTGATAATTAATTAATAGTTATATATTAATGACTAAAATGTCATCCAAGTGGATTATTTTTCAAACCAATGATGTTTACAAACCACTGGTTTATGATAAGCAAACTACATCATCATCATCAACCATTATCAATCCACTGCAGGATGAAGGTCTCTCCAAGTTCAATCCATCTCTAATCACCCCTGCATGCTTACTCATTTCATCCATCCATCTCACATGTGGTCTCTTTCTGGTCTTTTACAATATCTAGGAATCCAGTTTAAGACTTCAATTGCCCATCTCTTATCATCTCTTCTAATAATATGACCAGACCAACTCCACTTCAATCTTTTAATTTTTTCAATGAGGTCAGTAACACCTGTTTGTTCTCTTACCCATACATTGCGTTTTTGATCTCTTCTTGTTACTCCCAGCATAATCTCTCCAAACTTCCTTGAGTGGTCTGAAGTCTCTGTATTGCTCTTCTATTAAGAGTCCAAGTCTCAAATCCATAAGTACAAACTGGTAAAACACATTTATTAAAAACCTTCCTTTTCAAACACTAGGCATATTTCCTTTTAATATCAAGTTACTACTACCAAAAGCACTCCAACCAAGTGTAATTCTATGATTAATTTTATCCATTATGTTTCCATCTGTATTAATAATCTGACCAAGGTATTTGTAACTGTTAATTTCTTCTAATTCATCATAATCAATCTTTATTTTCATATTTTGAGCAAATCGATTAAATATTACTTTAGTCTTTTTAACATTTATCTTTAGTCCTACTTTCCTACTTTCATCTGATAATTCCTGCAACATTTCCTGCAGCTCTGAAGCATTATTTGCAAAAACAACTAAATCATATGCAAAATCTAAATGACTTAAATAATCTCCATTTACTTTCACTCCTTTAGTTTCCCATTTTAATCCACAAAATACTTCTTGCAGCACTGCTGTAAAAGGTTTTGGACATAATGGAGTCACCTGATCATACATCCTTCTCAATGTTGATGTTCCTAGTATTATTATATAATAGATGCTGTTGCATTTTTATAAATAGTCTTTAAAATATGAAAATATCCTGGATCTATACCTTGATGAACCAATGCTTTAATCACTGAAGAAATGTTTATAGAATCAAATGCCTTTTCATAATCTACAAATCCAAAACATAATGGCAACTCATATTCATTTGTTCTCTTTATAACTTCTCTCAATACTTGTATATGATCTACTGTACTAAAACCACTTTTAAATCCAGCTTGTTCGATTGGTTGGTGAAAGTCCAATGTTCCCTGTAGATGAGTTGTAATTGTCTTGATAAAAAATTTGAATAAAATTGATAAAAGGCTGATAGGTCTGTAATTTTTAATATCTTCTTTATCACTTTTTTTAAATATTAATATTATTACTGCATTCTTCCAATCATCTGGTACATCTTTATCATTTAGACATTTGGTATATAACTTTGCTAAAAGTTTTTTTTATTTCTTCACCTGCTTCTTTTAATATATCAATTATAATTCCATCATTACCTGGAGTCTTTCCTTTCTTCATACATTTAATTGCATGTCTCACTTCTTCATTTAAAATTCTGGGCAATTCGGAAGATGTAATACGTATAGGAGGTACTTGTTCTTTATTACTATATAATTCTTGATAAAAGTCTTCTACCCATTTCATGATGTCATCTCTCTTTTTAGTAATAATTCCATCTTTTTTTCTTATTGCAGATATAAATTTCCTACCAATATCAAAATGTTGTTTTACATTCTTGAGACTTTTATTACTTTCTACAACTTTCCTTGCTAGTTCACAGTTATACGTTCTTATATCATTTTCAATTCTTTTCTGCACCATTTTACAAAATTTGAGATATTCAATCATTTTTAATGCATCATTTTTGTATATCTTCATATTCCTTCTTTTTTCATAAATTCTCTAGTCTCAGTAGAAGTTTTATTGATTAATTGCTGCTTTTTTCTACCATCTATCTTTGTTGCAGTTTTTAAAAGTGTATCAGTTAATTTCATTCAAATCTGAATCATGTTCAAAATCTACTAATGCTTGAAACCGATTTGTAAGTTCTAATTTAAATTCATTAGAATGTTTCTGAAGATTAGAAACATCAACTGCAAATATTGTTTTTTTTTAAAAATAATTTTTGTCTCCCTAGTTTTGCATTAACACGTATCTTACATCTTACTAATCGATGAAATTTATTAAGAACATTACAATCTTGAAATATGTATTTTCTGTTAGTCAAAATATAATCCAATTCTGCTGTACCTTCATTTAGATGCTTCCATGTCCATTTCCTTTTAACATTTTTTTCAAAAAAAGAATTTATAATATAAAGTTTTTCTTTTTTTGCAAACTCCACAAGTCTATGTCCTCTCTCATTTCTATTACCATAACCAAAATTACCTACAGCACTTTCATCTTTCATTTGTTTACCAATTCTAGCATTAAAGTCTCCCATAACAATTTTACAATGTTGTTTATTGTGATCAAAAGCCTTTTGTATATCCATATAAAAATCTTTTACTACTTCATCACTATGAGAACTTGATGGGGTATAAACCTGATTTATCTGCATTTGGTATCTGCTATTAAGTTGTATAACTAATCTTCCCACTCTGTCCAATACACCATCAATCTCCACAATGTTGTTCTTTCATGTTTTATTTATAATGAATCCTACTCCACTTGTATTTCCAATATTTGTGCTTTTATAATAGAGTACATGTCCACTTTTTAAATCAAATGTTTCTTCACCTTTTCTTCTAACTTCACAAAGTCCAATAATGTCCCATTTAGTATAAGACAGTTCTTCTTTTAATTCTTGCAATCTTCCTTCACTTGAAAGTGATCTGCAGTTGTAAGTACCTAAATAAAAAGTCATTATCAAATGGCAACCTGGGTCTGCAATCAGAGGATTCTTAGCACCCTTTGCCTTCAGCCACCAACTGCTGCCTTGGTTGTTGACTTTACAGCATCCTGGGAATAAGGGCCATGATTTATTTTTGTCTATCATAATTGTATATATGTATTGGAAAAATATTTATCATTTACACAAACATTCATTCTGTCTTATTAGGCAATTGAGAAGAAAGATCATGGTGTTTCTTGATCTTAAACTCAGAGGTAAAAAGCCAATAAACTCACCACACTGGCTAATGCATGTTGGTAAGCAGCCCATCCATGTTCGTACACTATATGAATAATCACATAGTAATAGCAGCTGCAATGACAAGAATATATGGAGTGGACATTAGGAATTTGACCTGCTTGGTTTCTTTAAAGACCTCCAAGAGGAATCAAAGGGTCTCCTTTCAGTTAATGGCAAACTCCTTTCTGCAGCCAAGCAAACATATGATCCATTATATGTCTTCTACCTTTTGAATATTTTTTTGAGGAGATGAATTCATTTTTTATTCTCCTAATTTCTTCCCACACAAAACACTAAGAATATTTTCTTTTAAAAATCTGAAATATAGTACATCTATGTTACCAAATAACAGAAAATCATTCAATCTTTCACAATGATAAATCAAATTGTATTAAATTTTTGAAACAGCAAAATAAAAAAGACTATCATTAAATCCTATCCAAGTTGAAGCTCTATAATAAAGAGGAAAAACAGGAATTTGTGAAAATAATTAATATTTAAGTCTCTTTCAGAATAAACTATGAATTTTACATTAAATATAATAAGATGATCAACTCTTAATGAATCACTTGAGGGGGGGGGGGCAAAATGAATTTTGAAATAAAGACAATCTATTTTAATAGTTTGAGATCTTTTTATATATAAATATCATCTTTAACAAACAAACATTAAAGTAAATGTACTTCTAAATAATCTTTATCAATTTTCAACAAAAAAAGAAAATTGACTTCAATAGCATGTAGAAGATTCATATTATGGTTAATAGTAGATTTAAAAAGGTATAATAAATAGTAATATGGACAAGTATTAGGAGGTAATGTGATTTCCAAGCACCTAAGTAGCAGTGTTTGAGCACAGCAGGTGCATTCAATTAATCAACATGGAAGTTTTCTTCTTACTTTTCTTAGTTGAGAATCGATCCGGAAACTTTTAATGTTTGATTACTCCACACTGTCAAAGCTCTAAACGGCGCATGACTTTAGAAAAATGATTATTACATGTAAAACAAACTTAAGATATTAATATTGTTATTATCAAAAATCGATGAAAATAATAATGCATCTCCAATCTTTCAATATAATTAACTTTATTAATTATTTAAACTAATTTTGTTAATTTTATTAATGTAAAAAGATAATCAATTATTTACCCAAAGTTAATATTTACTAACATTTCGTTTTAATATCTATATTTTATTTCTTAGATAGTTAGTTTGTCTTAATGTTTGCTAATGTGTTTTTCTTCAAACTTTATTCACCCATTTAATGCTCTATTTAGATTTACATTGATTATTTTTGGAGAGATATTGATTTTTGTCATTTCTATGTTAATATCAAGAGTTTCTTTTAACACTTTATTGACATTCTCCATGTGGTTATAAAGTTTTCTTTTTAAAATACTTTACTTTGTTATATTGATCTTATAAAGATCAATTTCTGTCAATCGCTTTACTTTTTTAAATTTTATTTTAAATTAGTTTTGATATACATAATAATCTAATATATAAAAATATATTTAATAGCGCCAAAGTTAAGTTAGAAAGGAAAATGAATAAGGATATTTAAATCATTTATGAATAAATAAATAAAAATAAATTCTGAAATCTATTTCTTAAACTCATCACTTAATAGTAATCTTTTACTTTGTTATTTTTGAAGACAGTGGAAAAAAAAAACGATGTTAAAAGAAAAAATAACTTTTCAGTAAAAATGTTTATAGCTACTAGCATTTTTTACAAGTAGCATATCGTTCTGGCATTGAAAAATTTTAATAGCAAAAAAAAAAAAAAAATTCAACATGCTTTTAAATAGATAAATTTGACAGACTATTGATATAGAAAAGTCATTTTTATATATAAAAAAGTACTTTGAGAACTAAAACAAAGTCAAATTTTTTTGTATATATATATATTTCTTTCTCCACATATATCAACCCAAATTATTATTTAATATTAAATTTTTTTAAATCAAGTGGAAATCATTTTTTAAAACATTTCTTTATAAAACCGAACGTATAACCAAAGAACATACTTCTAAATGAATAAATACGTCTGATGATTTGAAATTCTTTTTTTATTATTATCATATATTATTCTAAATATGACAAGGTAAGTATTCGATTTTAAAGAATGCTTCTAATATGTTTTTTTAAAATGTTTTACACAGTATTTTTTCTTATGTGTGCAGATATCTATACACATTTTTACATAAGTTGACCTTTTTGACTAACAACTATTCAACAACTTATAAATATTTTCTTTTTTTACAAAAAAAAACTATCAGACATATTAATTATTTATGATGCTTTATTGGACTATCAGGATCTATGTCATTAAACTTTTTTGAAATTGGCTATTATTAAACACCCTTTTTTCTATATAATAATCAAGTATATCCTTTTGTTTATTTATAAGACATTAAGAATCAAAGTATTGAAACAACCTTAATGAGATCATAATTAAATAAAATATTAATCTTTATATATTATGTTAATATAAGATTCCCAAGATTAGTCTCGGAAATCTTTTTCATCAGCTACACCAAGTCTTTAAGCATTATTAAGTACAAGTCAGAATAGTCTTCAATCTTATATAACTATATTCATAATCATAGCCAACTAACTAGCCATTAAAATATTTATCAGTCAAAAAAGTAGCTGATTTTAGATAGAGGTTAAAATATATTTATAATATGATGCAATCTTTATTATTGATTAGGGAACATCATAATTTAATGGATCCTGTACCATAGTTAATTTTATCTTAATTCAATGAGTGCTATGCCATCGTTGACTTTATTTTAAATTTTACTTCTTTATTTAAATTCAAAGATCAGCCTTTCAAGCTAATTGTGTATGCGTCTTCTGCGAGTGTTAAATAATAAATGAATACTTCACTCCACAATACAAGATATAGTATTTACTGATAATTAAGTTTCACTTAGAGTGACGTTTAGTAAATTCTAGACAATTTCACCGACATCATTCATCACAACATCGTAGATAGTAATTTAAAGTGAGAATTCTACTCTCATGCTTCATTCAACAGTACTTCAGATTTTCTCATATAAAAGAATTTGAGTTGTAGGAATAAGAGGATTCCTTTTATTCCTGCATAAATACTATATCTTGTATTGTGGAGTGAAGTATTCATTTATTATTTAACATTCGCAGAAGACGCATGCACAATTAGCTTGAAAGGCTGATCTTTGAATGTATACAATTGTATGCATAGCGTTATATAAAAATAAATGCTTCTTTATTTAAAGTAAAAAAAAAAAACATAGGCAGAAAAGCACATACATAATTTAAATTATATATATTTAAAAAACTGTATTTCCATTTTTCTAAATAAACCTTTCCATGTTTACGTATGTACTTATACATTTACGCTATAAATTTATATAAATATATATGAGATGCTATTTATTTTATTTTCAAGTGACAGAAAAAGTTATATTTGTTAATACTTTTACATAAATAATAAACATTTATTTAAATGTATTCTAGTCAGGCATAAGCTTAATCAATTTTATTGTTATAGAAAATTCTCTAACTGAAATAAATATGCATATACTATTATATATATTTGTTTATTACATTAAAAAGTTATAACTTGTAAGGTATGAATTAGATTATACAACTGTTTTCTACTAAGATTGCTGTAAAATAAGATATTAGAGCATATATATATATATATATAATATATATATAAGATCCAGTTTATGAATTATAAATTATGGCAATACAAGACTCATAAGGTAGTTTTTAGAAAAATCTCTTGATCAATTATACCAATAGTCTTGCATTGGTGATCGAGAGGTCAGCGCAACTGCCTTGCACTTGTGGGCAGTTGCCCGGGTTGTGGGTTTGCGTCCTGGCCAATGCTATGACACTTAAAAAAAAACTATACCAATATCTTAAACATCACCCAAATTAGAATAGGCTGCATATATATATATATTGTAACGATATATAAATATGTCGTTACATTAATTTAAAATAAAAACTTAAAAGTTCGCAAATAAAAGTAAAAAACTAAACGCTAAAATTAAAAATGTTTTGTTATACGTATATACATTCGCACAGATGCTAAACTTTAAAAATATTTTTTTTTAATAAATAAAAAAAAAAGGTATTTGAATGTATTTTTTATAAAAAAAGATTTATAAAAGTATTTTAATAAAAAAATAACGTAAGTTAAAATAAAAACAGGTATTAATTAATTCCTGTAATCTATAAATGGAAATGATTGTTTATTAATTATCTAAAAGCTGTTTAATTAAAAAGTCAGATGGAAAGTTAGATAAGAGAAGAAAGGGATTTTAGCTTGACCAATGGAAGCCAAATAAAGGCCCGGACCATAACGAAAAAAACAGAACAGTGACGTTTTTGTTCATGGAATCCATAGGAGGACTATAAAAAGAAAAAAATATTGAGTTCCAGTCAGAGAGTTTTTCCAACTTGATTTGATGACAACGGTAAGACGCACTTGCCGTTCTCTCTCATTTTTTTTTTGTTTGTTTTAAAAAAAAATAAAATGAAAAGACTGTGATACCAGAATGGAACCAGCTAATGCTACCTCCAGAACATTTTCTTCCAATGGAGACGCCGTGGGAATTGCCAACGGGAACATGGACTATATGAAATGAACAATTATTAAAATCAATTAAGAACTTTCGTCAAGTTTTATAAATTGATAAACAAGCCAACTTAAAAGTTAAAACGGACTCTTATCTGACTTTTGTAAGTTTTTAAATCAAATTAATAATGTTTAATTTTTATGTTTTCCGATTGATAAACATCTTTTCCATTATATATTTTTTTCTTATTGTAAAGATTATTTAAATGCATGAAATTTAAGTTGTTTATAGACGCTTGCATAGATTCGTTTGCGGTTAATTATATTTTGGTTTTCATATTTGATCAAAATATATAGACATTCGATAAATAATGATACCTTACGGTGAGTATCTAAAATGTATTTATTCGGATGTCTTTTAAGTTATTGGTGACAACGCAAGTATCTTATGGTGAATACTATTGGGTTACTTATAAGTTTCCCTCTGCGATTGTCGGTATCAATAATTTTGTATTTTGATCGTTTATGTTTATTTTGAAATGTTTTTGACCGTGGAATCTATGTAATCGATCTATACCCAACATTTTTAAACTCATTTGTGTGAACGTATCTAAATGTTAAACTTAAGTCGGGCGTGAATGGCTATATAGATTTGTAAAGTTATATTAGGGGAGGGTAATCTTAGGTTATTTGTGTCGTTGTTGAATTGGGTCAATGGATTGGATATATTTGTGTAATTAGTAGATGTAGTATGAGTTTCGCTACGTGCAGAATCGCTGTATACACCGCACCAACCCTTTGCCTATGGATGGGATTGTAAGTCGGCAAAAAGGATCGCGGTCCCTTCCTATGGAGTTTTTATTTTATTGTTCTTCTTGCTATACAGACGTCATATTCCTGTATTAGACAAGAGTCAATGTTTTCTTAAACTATATTGTTCAGATGTCCATTCCTGACAGTATAGTATCTTTGTGCTGTTGTATTTTCATGCTACATTGAATACATAAATGTATCGGATGGATTGATGCCAGTTTGACTGCGAATTTTAGCCTAGGGTTAAATAGGGATAGAATGTTTTATTTTCAAATGCAGATCTATGTAGTCTATTCATACTTGACAATCTAAATAAAAAAAAATTAAAATCATTGAAATTTATATAAATGTAAAATTAAAGAGTAATAAGAATATAAAAATCTAAAAATGTTAAACCTATTCCTCGAGTTTAGAATGATTTTATATGTGCATAAATAAATATTTTATGTGTTAATTTCTGGCAGTGGCTTTTATTTTTATATTTAAGATGTAAAATTAAGTTATATTTTATTATCTCTGCTACTCACTGAGCTAGTGACTTGGGCTAACGACCGGAATCAAAAATTAAGAAAAAAAAATTTTTTTTTTGTTTTTTTTTTGACTTACGTATCTGCCTACTTTATAAATTTTTCTAGGTTCAAATGCCTAGATGGCGCCCTGTAGTGCAGTTTACGTAAGTCTAGCTTTCTCCGGATCGTTACAATATATATATTACAAAGCATAATAAGATTTAATAAAATAGAAGTGATAACATTTTTTATCTGTCCATTTTATGAATTATATTTATGATTTCTGACAATAAAAGCCATCATACTGAGTTAAGTGTATTGTACATTTTGGATAAAATAAAATTGTTATTCTATCATTCTCATTTCCAAATAAAACTGATTCTGTGAGTTTTGTGTTGTCATAGATTGCAATTAAAATATTAGATAATATGTATATTTAAAACTTTCATTTAATTACACATTAAATATAAAAAAAAGGTAAATGACTCCCAAGATGCATTTCATGCTGAACCATACGATCTTCAATTGGTCCAAGTCACAATTTTTTAAACTTGTATTCATCATTGTTCAGTATTCATCAACATCAAGTGTCAAATTTCATGCACTTATATTTTTGATACTAAGTGGATGACATTAATGTTTATTACTAATTACTTATTAGTCTAAAAATATTCCCATCAATCTTAAACCAGCAATAATATTCTTTAGCATGACAAATAATTAGACATAGTCACTAATGTAATTAAATAAATTGGATGATATCAAAGATACAACTGTGGGAAATTTGACAGATATACATCCATTTGTAATAATTGATATATATATATATATATGGATTTTATATATATTAACATTGAAAATATAAAGAATTTCTATATATTTTTTTAGATAAACTTCAGATATGATGTATATTTTTGCTCATTGTGTCAATATTTTAAATGGACTCACCAAATATTTTCTGAGTAGTACATGTCATTCTGAGATCCTGGAATAATTTCTGCTATCCAGAAAAATTAATATATAATGTTAATGTTAACAATGAGTAAATGCATACATGGATAAATTCCAAATACACACACATATATTATCTCATTGTGCTTCCACATTCTGATTTATATAAACAGTAAAAAAATTAGTTTTGAACATTTTGACAATAAATTGAGTATCTGAAAATCTATTATGTCAAATATATATATAAAAAAGAAAAAAAATTCAATATTTTAAAATTAGGGTATGGAAAATAAATAAATTAAACAGTAATTGAGAATATTTTAGAGCTGGCTTATTTGAATAATAATCAAAGTTATTACCAGGCATTTGAGGAGTCTTAATAAAGATAGTGCTATTATAATAATTTTTAGATAATTGCTAAATAGTCTTAAATCATTTAATAGCAAAGTTAGAATAGTGATAAATTACTGAGAATATGCGCATTATTAAAACCATTCTCATGTCCAATTTGGAAACTATTTTTTTTTATGTTTTCCTTCAGTTGAATTTTTTTTTTAAATACAACTTTCAATCAAATTTTTACATTTTTGTTAAATTTGTTAAAAGCATAAGTTAAAAAAAATTAAACTAATCTTAATAAGAGTAATAAACAGAAATAAATAATCAAAACCAAATACTTTATTTTAGCTTTTATTAACTCATTCAATGTCAGTTCAACCTGTCAAATTTTTGAATAGATTCTAGCATATTATATTAAACATGACTCCATATTCAATTTATTTTTTTGCAATTAAATCTTTTTTTATTTATATTATATAAATAATTTATACTTTATAGTATATATATATGTATTTAAGCCTTTTAATAATTATAACTGAAAAAAATTAAAACTTAATATTTTAAATTTGGGAAAAGAAATAACTAAATGAAATTCTTACTGGTAACAAAGAAGCACGTGTCATTGGCTGACGACATTTATTCAAAAAATTAAAAAAAAAATGAAATATTAAATATTAGAATTTTATGTTATTAAGAAAATAATGTATTTACATTTAATTATCATTAAAGAAACAAAAAAAATTCTAGAAGTTAATAAATTAGGTATTATTATTAAAATATTTTATTTACAGTTTTTACAAAAGCAATTTTCTTTTAGCCACTAGACGAAGTTTTTGGCTCTCATAACATATCTTCTAAAAGCAGTATTTTTAAAAATAAAATGTTTTTAAAGATATTCCTCTACTAGTAACATAGATTTTAGTTTAATAATAAGTCTTTTACAAAACTATTGCATTATAAGCATTAATAATTAGTGAAAATGTCATTTTTCATCTTATTTAGCCCCAGGTTAAAACAATCTAAAGCATCAGCCAATCACAAATCTTGTTTCTAATTTACCTCTTTTACAACTTTGCCATAACAATAGAAGGCATTGTTAATCACACACAAAGGTCTGTATAGGTCCGTGTAATGCTGATATCTCTCAGTCTTTTTTTAAAATTAATATATTAAAATGGAAATTTCATAAAAAGAACTGCTGCAGACCATTGCACATCATATTGTAAGATACATATATGATTTAAAACGGTGTAGAAAAGTAGCAATTGCAGTGTCATCATACTGCCTAAAATGTCAAATGTGGGACCACGATCACAGCTCAAAAGTTGGATATATAATAAAAGCTAAAAAATTATTTTAACAAAAAAATTATTCTCCATCAAAATTGTAAAAGTAAGAAATTTTTGTAAAGAGTACTTTCAAATAATAAACATAATTTTTGAAATATAAATTCAACTTATAATTACAAAAAATAATATTAACATTCTTGATAGTGGGTGATTTTTGTTTGACAGTAGATCATTCTTGTTTTACATTAGAAAAATTTCACTTGACTAATTTTCCACTAAAAGCAAATGATTTAAATAAAAGGTGAATATAAACATTAGCTACTTGAAAATGAATAAGTATTTATTTTAAAAAAATAAAAATAAATAAATATATATAAAGCTATATTTTTATTTACACAATTTAAACAAAGGATAAAAGTTAAGCAATCACACTGAGAAGTTGCTCATAAAGAGAGAGAGAGAGAGAGAGAGAGAAAGAGAGAGAGAGAGAGAGAGAGAGAGAAAGAAAGAAAGAGAGAGAGAGAGAGAGAGAGAGAGAGTAGCATTGATCTTTTATTGATAGATACTGACTTCTAGTTGCTTTATTTAGAATTAAGTCAATCAAACATGTTTATAGCAAAGTTTCTACTGTCAAATCAATGCAAAGCTCCTATAGTTGAACTTCTATGAGGTTGACTGAAACATCAATGAAATACTTATTTTAAGATGACAAGAAAAGCCTTATATTTTTACTAAAATTTAATAATAAACTAAACTTTAATTGTTTTACTATTATTTTATTACTCTATTAGTAGTAGGTGTCATTATATTATATTGTTAATTTCACCATTTTAATACCTTTTTTTTTTTTTTTTTTAATGTTTATACTTTTTCATAGCCATAAATACCAATCTAAGACCAAAAAATTAATTGGTTTTATAATATGACATACAAAATGTAATATTCAAAACATTTCCTTAGTGACAATTTCAAATGGCGAATGTAAATATTCCATAACTTTTTTTGATAATTTTATCAAAGGAAAATATTTTATAAAATTAACAAACAATCATTATTATTTTCTGCAATAATAATATTATTACTTGCCATCATAATATATTTAAACACTGCTAAAGGAAAATTTGTATCCTTATGTAAAAAAATCAACTAACATTTTTTTTTCTTAATGTTTTTTTCTCATCCATTTTACCTTTTATAAGTCATATTTTAACTTTTTCATTAAATATTTTTTTCCATTTATTCTTTCATTACACTTGTTAAAGTAAAAATAGCAGATTATTTGATGTCGAATTAAACTTAATTTTTTTCCTCCTAAAAAGTTATTTAATGGATTATCTAAATAAAAACAATTATTTTTAAAAAATGCTGAAAAACTTGAAGATATTAGTTTAAGCGCCAGAATCGCGAACGCCAGAATTAATCTTGGAACTTCCCAATTCCAAGTCAGTTACTCTTTTTTTCTGTGCCAAACTGTGCAAAGTATCTTTATTAAAATCTGAATCGAATCATTATAATTATCATTTTAAAGTTAATTTCACTTCATTGTTTATTTGTAATAACCTTGCATATGTATGTTAGTATGTCTAGCAAAGTATGTTATTCTTCTTTCATAAGTTTTTGTTTGGTTTAATGTAGTTTTAGTGCTTAGCACCATAATCGTAGCTACATAGGTTAGTGTCTCCATCAGAGAGAAAACTGATGTAAAAAGAATAACACGATTCACCAGACATACTTATATACATATGCAAATTATCATTTAAATTTTTTATGTTATTTTCATCATCAGTTTTTTTATTTTGCCCAATTATTACTTTTACTATTTTATCATTTCCACCTACCTTATTTGCTTTAGTATGATTATAGTTCCTTTTTACTCCAAACAATATTACAATCTATTTAACAATTTGTTAGCTTTATTTCTATTATTTGCAAACATTAGTAGCAGAATATCTGATAAAAAAAATCCTATCTTTAATTCCAATTTATCAAAATAAAACTCAACAGCTTATTGATCTGGATAAATGTTGATGATAATAGCACTTATCCATCATTGGTTTACACCCCCCTCCCCATTTAAATCTCTTTATAAGATAACCCGATAACATTGCAAATACGTAATATCCGTCTCATTTACAAATTCGCTATTAATTATTATTTTTCTCCAATCTATATCTTTTTAAAAAGCAATTTATCAAAATAGCCCAAATTCAATTACCTCCAGCCTGATAAAAATCAGTAGTAATACATAATGTGTTTTATTTTTTTTATATATATCCCTTTCATGCCATCACTCCAGCTGCTCTCTGTCAATTTCAAAATTCAAACTGTTCTTTTGTATAAAAGTATTAGTATAATCTACTGAAAATATGTTAAAACACACATCAAATAAGTCAAGCGTTGGTGGCTTAGTAGTTAGCATAGCTGCCTTCCAAGCAGCAGGCCCGAGTTCGCTTCCCGGTCAACGCATTTGACATATGAAAATACACATACATCAAATACTTTATCATCACTGGCTGCATAAAAAATAAATTGCTTTAAAGATTTCATTTTATAATTTTATTAAATAAAAGAGTTTATTCTTTATTTGTAATTGTACGTAAAAATACCAAATAAATTAAACTACTGCACCAGAATCCATAGTAATATCAGAATAGAACTGGATATTTTACCTGTTAATTAAGAATATTTAAAAACTCATTTACTATTATATTGAACTGAGAAATTTTGAGGTTAAAATTAGAAAATGATTTATAAATTAAAATTTTAGGAGTAAATCTGGTTGTGAAGATAAAAATGAGAGAAGACACAAACTTGTGGGATTTGCAGACAAAACCACAATATATTATGAATACCATTTTAATAAAAAAATCAAAGCAAAATGGACTGAGTGCATCCATATGAAGAATGCAATGTTGTATTATATTTGGTCTAAAAATGTGCACAACAGAGTAAATATAATAAGCAATTATTTATTAGAATATAATAAGTAATCATTTATCTATTAGAGAGATTTAAGATATATATTAAAGCAAATTTAGAAAGAAAAAGTCTAAAAGTACATTAACAACATATAATGTCTCAAACCTTCATATTTACTCCAGTGAATTTACAACTTAAAAATATTAATAGACTTTCAATATATTTCAGATTTAGATGAGTTCAATAATAATCATACTAAAAATCAGTAATTGACATAAGTTTTCATCACAAATAGATTATTTTTTAAAAAGAAAAAATGTGAAAATATTTTTAAAGGACTCAAAATAGTACAAAAAAATATTATAAAAGTAAATATAAATGTGAAATGGTAAAAAAAACTATAAAAGAGAATACAAATTTTAAAAATATAAAACACTATAAAAGAGAATACAAATTTTAAAAATATAAAACAACATATTAATATTGGAAAAAAACATGTATTTCAACAATAGACAAAAGGATGACACCTTTATTAAAAATAAAATAATATAATGAAGAATGTGGAAAAATTTAGCCAATAAATAAATAAATTTATAATCAACAACAAAAAAGTAAACTAATCCTATAAGTAAAACATTTTGAGAAACGTTGTGTCTCAAGTAAAAATGTGACACAACCCATGAAAAGCTCCAGGGAATGATGGAATTATTGTAAATATTTTTCTACAAGCAGATGAAGAAATTGAGAAATTAATAATGAAGTTTTATAGTAAATATTTATATAATAAAGATAGATCATATTGTTAGAAGAATACAGCAGTTACATTAATTTTTAAGTAAAATGAAAAGGAAGATAATAGAAATTACAGCTATAATAGTTTTTTGTCAGTTAAAATTAAAATTTTTATTTAGATCAATCCATACTGAGAACTTTGTGCTTAAACTTATCAAAATAACAAGTTGGATTTAAAAGTCATCATGGATCAATAGACTACTTCAAGATGTTAAAAAATGTTCAAGTAAGAATCAATAAGTATGAGGTGCCATTTCTCTCTAGAAGATATTTGATTCACTAAATACTTAAGGCATAGAACCAGAACATTGCCAAGTAAAAAATATTTATAAATATCTATAAAAGTGATTACATTAACATTGAAAAGGGTTTATGACAGAATGATTCTGTTTATCCAAAACTTTTTATAATAGTTTATAGGAGAGTTTTCTGGAGTTAAATAAAATGTTAAGGAGGAAAAAACACAAATGGAGATTATTTGACTCATCTAGACTTTACAGACTGTGTTATTTGTCTGCAAATATTGTTTAAAAGCATCAAAAATATTATTGAAGTTATCAACTGAAAACAAAAGCAAAGAGCTCAAGATAAATGGTAAAAAAGATTAGGTAGTGTTCCATAATAAAATAAACAAATAAACATTGATAATAAAGTAGAAAAAGTTAAATATTTTAAATACCTTGATCATATTATTAACAGAGAAAGAAATATAATGAATAAATTTAATTATAGTATTAAACTTGAGGTATATATATATATAACTGAAGAAAAAAAAGATATTCAATAAGAGTATTTTATTAGTATTTACCTATGGATCTGAAACTTGGACAGTTAACAGAAGAGCATAAAAGAGATTTCAGAGCTCACAATAAAATATAATGAGATGTATGTTGGGAGTAATGAAAAAGGCTTAAACGAGATGTGGATAAGAAAACAGACATCACTAATATTGTTATGAAGTCAAAATAATAAAATGAAATTGATTAAAGACATGTCTAAAAAATGACTATAGATATATAACTGAAGCCTCAAACTGAATTTCATGGATTGTAAAAATTCTAAAACAATCCCCATGAGATGAATAGATGAGATAAGAACATTTGCTGAGGTGATGTGGAGAAGCTTTCCAAGATGAGAGAAACTAAAAAAAAAGACCATCATAATGCAGGCAAGTGATAATGATTGAAGATGATGACTGGATGGCTAGCCACTATGAAAGAAAAATCCTAAGCCTGCTCGTCCTAAAAATATTTTTAAGGTTTACTTGATCCAAATTCTAATCCCATTTCAATGGAATCACAAGTAGTTGTGTCAACTATTATATAAAAATTACTTCTCCTTGATGTTATATATCATTTAATTGTAAATTTAGTGAATTTTCTTACTAATTTGAAATTGTGGTTAAGTTTAGTTGATGCGAATAACTTGCTACCATAAATAAATCATCTCCTAAAACAAATACATTTATTTTTTTAAAATACTCATCTTTCAAAATTAGAATCAAAAGTATTTAAAGTTAATGCTTTGTCTGCTTTAACGAAACATTTTATTTATGCGCTACGATGATAATCAAGTGCCGTCTATATTTTTATACGATTATTCATTTTCATTCTTTATTATTTTATCATTTATTCTTTAGTTGAAATATTAAAAAGAAAAAGAAGGATTTTCCACAAAAGACTTTCAGATAAAATCAAACACACGAGTTTGAATTTATTATTATATTTTTCTCATTCGCTGTTTATCTTGCAAAACACTTTCAGTTTTTATATATTAAAATAATAAGAAAAAATAACTTCCAAAAGTTGTCACTACTTTAAATTAAAAATAATACGCTCGCAAAAATAATAATTACAATAAAAGAATTATTAATTAATATTTCGGACATTGCTACGCTTTAAAAAAAATTTATTTTTTAAAATTTTGCAGTTAATATTCTTTACTATATATATTATGAAAGACAGTGGAATAGTGATTATTGTGTGTGTGTTTTTTAAAGTTTTAGATTCTAAATACTATTAATATGTTTACCTACTATCCAACTGTAGATAATCAGGTAGTCTTTGGAAATTCTTAGCTAGAAAACAATTAAAGCTTAACCGCTTAAATTTGACTAGATCAATAAATATTGTTTTTTTACTGTTTGTCAATAAAAAATGCTGGTGAGCACTATGACTTATAGTGGCTTTTAAAAATATTTTATCTCTATAGACATATATTATATCTTTAAGCATATAGAATCTAAGCTTGAATTTTTTACTATTAGTATTACAACGATCATAATATCAAATGCAATCTTAAAGTTCATTTATATCTTTTCTCTATTTTTTTAAAAAATTGTCTAAAGTAAATTACATTCTTTATTAATTGAATGAAGTATTTTTTTTTTTTTTTTTTTCATATGTCATAGCAAGTATTTTGTTACAGTATAATAAAATAAAAGAAAAAATTACAAAAATGTTTTATTTTACAACTTATCAAAATTAAAACTAAAATGCTTATAGAGTGTTTGATAATTTCATTTAGTTTTTAATCTTTTTATACATAAATAATCTAGATTATACTGTGTTTTGAATTCTTTTCTCAAAATCAAAAATCACTTTGATTAGCATTCATATTATAAATTCTTTAGTTATTCAATGATGGCATGTCACTGGATTGTATGCCAATATATGTGCTAAAATTTTAGATTGAATTGTTCCAATGAAACAGTAATGATTCTATAGTGTACTTTTTATTTTTGTGTCTAGATGACAGACTTAATCATTAGTTAAAAAAACTCTAAAGGGCATGAGTTAATTTTCACATTAAAATACTATCAATCTTTTGCTCTAGGCATTTTTATATAAAATTCTAACTGAAACACAGGTTTATTATATACCTGTATCTATATATGTAATATATAGGGTATATGAGCACAGACTTTCAGATAACCCATCATTCTCCACTCTATTTAATAACGCTGATACACTCAAGCACATATATGCTGAAAAGATAAATAATCACCAATATACGTATTTCATGCTAAGCCAGCAATTATCAGTTGGTCCAGATTATCATCTCCCACACATATATACTATAAGTGCTCAGGTATATATTAAGATACATAATTTTCATACTTTAATAGACAGGCTTCAATCTACTACACACTCCAATATATTATAAAATTCTATATATTATAAAATTGATGATCACGTTTTACCTTGTATAGCTTCATCAGTCCTATTTGTTGTCTCCAGGTGCATATATTTTCACTTTTTTTGAAATTTCAAAATTGCCAGTAATCATATGTATTGTATACTGCATCTTTCCCATAAGTGTGGCCAGCTACAGAAACTCTATAAAATTTTACTTAATCATCTCTATATAAGCAAATAAAAGCTATTTCTCAACTCATCATTTTTGTTATTATCAAATTCTTTTTCCACTTTAATGTTTACTTATTCCATTTTAGTATTAATTTTAAGTTCCAAACAAGTGTATTGCTTCACCTTTTTATGCAATATTTTTTAATTTTTATTTATTTTTCTAATTGTCTAATTTTTTTATTAATTAAATTTAACATCTAATTTCTCTGTTTTTCCTATGAATATATTAAATAATACATTTTTTTTTATTAGTAGTAAAAATTTAACTATATCAATGGCAAAAAATAAAGGCTAGGAATTGTGCATATATTGCAATATAACTCATATTTAATAAACTTTTAGTTTTTCAAAATTATAAGATTGGTAAAAGCAATTTTACATTATTTCTACATGTGCTTATGAGCATATATTTTAACATAATTCATATTTAATAAGTTTTTAGTTTTTCAAAATTTATTCATTCATCCCATTTTTTATATTTTGGATTTTTAGTCATGTCAGTTGATCAAGCATATTTGTATGAAATTTGTGCTTTACTTTTTCAATTATTGATGTAAATTGTGATTTGTATATTTTAGTTATTTGTTGATCTCACTTTATATATTTTATTTTTCAGTCACATGATTTGATCAAGCAGTTGTACAAAATTTGTGTTTTAATTTTTTAATAGTTGATGTAAATTGTGATTTTGTAACAAATGGTCATATTGCAACCATGTGTGGATTATTCAATATCATTTATCACTTGGATGTGTCAGTGGTGGGTTTGGTTAGTCCTTAGAATTCAAAATGGCACTCTAAACCAGTACACAAGTATGATAATTATTGATATTAATGTGAAATTATCATATAAAATTTCTCCTCAAGTTCATAAGTGAAATATTTAACAAATTTACATAAATTATAGATGATAAACCCACAAATATTATAAACAATTGAAATGCATAGATGTATATGTATAAATTTGACTAGTGATACATAGAATTTATTCGCAACTCATATAAATAATTTTTAATAAGTATTTTTTTATTTGAAAAAAATATAAAAGTACAATTCTAGATGGAAAAAATATTTAAATAAAATTTAAAGTAGATAAAGTAAGAGTTTAGAATGTCATTCACATTAGGGATTTATTTATTTATGTACTTTGTTATTTAGGGTATATGAGCACAGACTTTCACACAACCCACCACTCAATCTCATATTACTGATGCACTTGAACACATATATGTCGAAAAGATAAATAATCACTAATATACATATTTCATGCTAAACCAGCAATCATCAGTTGGTCCAGATTACCATCTCTACACATATATGCAATAAGTACTCAGATATATATTAAAATTATAAATTCTCATACTTTAATGGACAGCAACCCCCACCCCCCCCCCCCCCCTCCCCACCCACCAACCTTGCAAATATAAGTTTGAAAAAGACACAAACCCACCCCCACGCCAATCTTCTTTTCATTCCCTTATGACATAAAGTTAAAGGGGGGAATGGGGGGTGTTGTGTGAGAGTGTGTGCTCATATCTCGAAAATATTTATATTTATATATGTGGGATAAAAAATCTATTTTTTAAAAATAAAAAAAATGGGGTTTTCCTCCTCTTCTTTAAATTAAAATAAAGGGTTTTTTCCCCTCATCTGGGGGGGGGTTGTTTTTAAGGGGAACATGGGTGTGACAAGAATCTTGGCCTCAGGGTGGCCTTTGAGCATTCCATCATCAGATTTTCAATTAAATGGATGGTTGAAGAGTTGGAGTGTGGAGTGATTTGAAACCTGTCCATTAAAGTATGAGGATTTGCTATCTTAATATATATCTGAACACATGTGTTTAAGGGTATCAATAATATGAGATATAGTGGTGAGTGGTGGGTTGTGTAAAAGTCTGTGCACATATACCCTAGATATTGCATATATTGATATAGGTGTATAATAAGCTCATATTTCATATTCTACTTTGTTATTGGTTATTTATTTATTTGGGATTAGTAATTAATTTGGTATTTTGCTTTACTCCTGTCTGTTTTTAATAAAACTGTATGATTGTTATTTATATGGTAGCCTTTATTCTCATGCTCATTTATTTATTTATTTTATTTTGGAGTCGATAAATATCTGAGAATGCCAGAGGTTCTGTTGGGTTTAAAACATACTGTCATAATGTGTTGTTTATTATTACTAATGTGACTATCAAAATTTGTCTCATGATCTGTAATTCAGGTGTGCATGTCATAATGGCTAGTGAATTAATGACGAGGAGATGTAGTAGTGTAAGCTGTAAGTAAATATCCAGATTTGCATGACACTCATAAATTAGAAATAGTTGCAAATTAGGATAAGTAGATAAATTTATGATTAATAGATTGCTTTTTTTAATTTTTTAGGCTTATTGAGTAAATTCATTAAGTAATACTCTGATTAATATATTTTTACTTCTTCCATGATTTACTCCACATATATATGTAAAATAATACTTATACAGAATTTAAATGTAAAATTTTTAATAATATTATTGTATGGAGTATATTTTCAATATTTTCAAATCATATTTGTGGACAGTCTTCTGAGAATATTAATTTTTTGTTGATTTTAATACTGTTACTTTTTTGGTTTATTACATATTCATTTTGTGTAATGAACAACATCTTTTTTAGTTTGTGTTTGCAATCATTTCTCTCTTTACATACAACTCTATCAGCACATGGATCACAGCTATGGCCATATTTCCTCTCATCATTGGGAAAGATGGATGAAGGAAATGCTCCAGGCATAGCCCATAGCATAGACCAAATTGGGCTGGTCCAGTGTTAAAATCCTGTTCCCTGCACTGGGAGTTTTGAATCTGAAGTTAAATTTGTCTGAGTATATTTGTGCTATTTTATTAGCCATATGTGACAGATATGGCAGAAAATCCAGCTATTATTATTTCTATCATCATCTGTTTTATTAATAATTTTGATTCTGAATATATATATTAACAATTATGATTTGAAATATTATATAAAACATTCAAAGTTACCAAACGTTTCCAATCACTATATATAAATAATGTGATAAGTCTAGTAATAATCCAAGTAAAAAAAGGCTCTGCTATAGAAATATTAAATTGAAATGATTTCATTGCTTATATCTGTAAAAATATATATTTTTATTCGAGCTTTGGTATTGTCTAATAAATAAAATCTTTGATCGTAGGCTAAATAGGGATCACTTTTGCTTGTTTAATAATTGTTCATTAGCATTACAAAATGTTGTAGTTATTTATATATATTTTTTTCATGTGTCATAGCATCGGCCGGGAAGCGAACCTGCTAACCTGCGACAACTGCTTGTAAGGCGGCCGTACTGACAACTCGACTACCAACGCTTGATTAGTTATTTATACTTGGTAATCAGGAAAGTGTGTAGTTCTGAATTTATATATATATAGTATATTAATTATAACATTATGAATATAAAGCAAAATTGCAATTAATCTTTATAAAACAATATTCCATTAATAAACATATAAATAAATATTAGCTTTGTATATATTTTTGGAGATGCCATAAGCTAATAATAACTATTCGTTGGTTATATATATATATATTCGGCCATGTTTTGAATTCAGTTCTGGTTCAGACCATGTCCCACAAGTTATTTTTATATATATATAAAGAAAATAATAAAGTATAAATGAAATTAAAAATTAAAAAGAAAAAATGATATTTTGAAAATTTAAATTCTACACAATTTAAATTTATACTTTTAAGAGCTTCACAAAAACATGAGATCGTCAATAGCTTTAAATAACATTGAAACTACATTTGCAAATAGTTTAGTTCAAGATTTTGAAATTGTTGATAAGTTAATTTTGCTTTACTACTAATAGCAGCATCACAAAGTCATACATATATTAATATCAAAATAAATATTAAAACAGATATTCATAATATTATTCGGAATTTTTTTAAAATAAAGTGCCTTGAATTTATTTGATAAATAAATTCTGCATTATGCTAAACATAAATTAAATCAAATTGGGAATACATATTCAAAATCCGCAAATAAATAAATAGATAAATAAATAAAAACATTTTAATAAAAATCAAAACATTGATGCAATTAGTATTATATATGAGAATTTTGAAACAATTTGCAAGGTTATATTCAATAACATCAAAAATACACTTAGTAATGTTAATATTAAAAATCTTATATATATATATTGTGTGTATTTTACACAACAAAAGCCAGAGTTTTGGCAAATTATACCAAGGCTGATCTAGATGAGGGTTTGAGACCTTGAATCTGATCGCACCCCAGCTTCTCCACCGACATCCCATGATTCACTATCCTATGAATAACATATATGAGTCTACACTCAGAATTTCTTAGTTCATGTGCCAGCAGTAGAAAAGGGTGGAGCAAGAGACTCAGGGAAAATTAACTACATTACTATATACTTTAAATAAACACATATATACCGATGGCTGGCTAGATAATGCATATATTAATAAATAATACTATATTAGAAAGCTTAAGTAAGATTTTAAGATTAAGAGATTTAACTAAAACTTGAGATGGATTACGTATAAAACTCAACACCATTATTATAATTTAATATGTTTTAATTAATAAATGTAAATCAAATAAACATGAGTGCATTAACCCTTTCAACGATTATTATTTAATTGGCCAAATGAGTTAAAAATCAAAACTTGTAATTGGCCAACTCACAACTTTAACAAAATCTATTGTTAAAATAGATCACTTTTAATAATATAAATACGTTAGTTTCATTTGTAAAAAGTATATTACTGAATTTTCAGATTACGAAAGCAAACGAAAGTCTTTTCAAAAATAAAATTTGATTTATAATTTAAAAAATATTCAATTGTGGTGAAATAAAAGTAACCGCTATTCAACTAACCAAAAAAGATTGCTGACGCAATCTTTTTTTTTTCACTTTAACGTTACGATCAATATGTAGCAATAAATAAATAATTCTTGGTAATATCTTAACTATTTTTCTAAAATAATTTGATTTTTAGTATTATTTTATCAATAATAATTTGTAATTCAATTCAAATATTGTTTAAAATGTTGTAAACATTCGTTTATCATTTTCGTAATAAAAATCAAAACGAACGTAACTTTTTACTTTTTGGCAGCCATTTCCCTTTCTGACAGAAGTGGGACAGCCAATAAGATTCAAGAAAAGTTGGTGAGGAGGCGGCGCTTTGGTTTTGTTTGACATATATGGTCATTTTTATTGATTTTTTTACTTGTAAAATAACTCTGAAGAGGGCACCATCTTACAGAACTTTTGATTTTCTTTCGAATGACATATAATATGTATACGTGCGATAAAAAGTAGCCGATTTAGAGTGACATCAAATCTTCTCATTTTTAGACGAGTCATGCATTTTAAGCGTTAAAGGATACACACAGGTGTAAACAATGATGAGCAATTTTAAGAACATAATCTCATCTGATGCACTATATTTAAAAGACTTTAGTTATAATTTTAGTAATCTACAATTTCTAATCATGCCTTAATTTTTACTAAGCCTGATCTAATAGGCTTGCAAGCTTGCGATGGTTAAGTCAATGCAAGAATGCTTATTTATCACTATAACATTTAATAAAGTCATTTAATAACACTTAACAAGCTGCAATAAGCTCTCTATGCAGATCACATATTTATAAATTAGATAACAAGTTCAGATCAATGCTGAATTATTACATTATGGAGGGATGAACTGGAGCTTTGTAGTATGACTTCAGATATTATGGCCTATATATATTACTAGAGGGGTGCATGCCTCAAATGTAAGTTAATCAGGAAATCCAGTACCAAATACTCGGTTTCCATAGACTATATGACTCACTGTGAATAAAGTGAGCACATAGTTCAGTGAAGGGAGAAGCTTATAAAAAGAATCTGGACCCTTGTGTTCCAGTTCTAAAGAAGAGCTGTTTGAACTAAGTAGATGATGGGGTGGCCATTAAAACCAGAAGCCCATTCATATAAATCATACAGCAAGGCATATATGCACATATGTGCTTCCTAAAGACACAATCATTATGTTAAACATAATATTAATTAATAATTAAAAGTACACAAAATTCTGTGGTTTCGTTCCGTGAAACTACCATATGCCTGTTCATTATTAGCATTTTAAAAACATGCTGAATAAAGGAATACTTAAAAGTAATCTAAATTTTATTAGCCAATCTGCATAGTTTATAATATAACTAAAAAGAGGAATAAAGCATATCTGCGACATAAGTAATATGTATAATATGCTTTGTAACTCATTCTTTCATTTATTAAATAATTAATTTATTTACTTGCAATCCTAATTATAATAACAATAATAGTAGTAAGGTAAACATAATAGCTTAATAAAAACATTTAGATTTTCAGAGCAGAGATTTGGATGTGTGTGCTAAAGAGCAACATTACTTAATTTGGAGAGCCTCTAATCATCTCTTCCCCTCAAACTTTATTCATAAAATCAATCTTTATTCTGAACTGGGCATAGCATAAATTATAAAATAACATATATAAAACAAATCAGAAGGCATAACCACAGATTAAAAAGATAGAATAATAATTAAATAAGTTATTATTAACAAGCATTTAAAGTTTTATATTTTAATTTTATAATAGGCAAGTTTACAGGTATTATTTTCAAAGTTAACTTATAATTTACAGATTGAAATTATCTTTTAGTGTATTAAAACATTATTACAATTTAAATTTAAAAGTTTGTGCACATTATAGATTAGCTAGCTTAAGTTTTAGAGATTTATTTATAAATTTAATAGTTATTTTTAAAGAGCTCTGCGGGGAAAAAATTATTATCGCATCTTCTTTGTTGAGGCTCCGGTAGTTGATCACCATCATTCTCAGCTTGGCTGATCTGTTTCTGATGCTGTCTTTTTAGCAGGCTGGTGGGGCTTGAACTCTGGCTTGAGCATTGACCAATTTCTTCACAAAGGGAGAGAGGCAATGGTTGCTTTACTCAAAAGTTTTCATGGTAAAAGTTAATGAGTGAACCACCCTACACAAAATTCAAAATTATTTATACCAAAGAAATCTGTAATTTGAGTGGTCTGTTTACAACTTTTACAAAGTTTTCCTAAGTAATTTAAAATGCATAAAAATGATTTCTTTGGCTAAAACAATAACAGTCAAACAAGTCACTTTTTTCTTAGTTTTATTTTAAAAGACATTAAAATTTTGTCTCCAAGTTTGATTAATTACTTGCAGATGGTTTTCTAAAAATTACAAATTTTTATCACAACAGATAAATTTTTTTTAAAAGAGTTTAAGTTCGTAAATATTTTAGTATATATGTGTGTGTGACTATCATGGGAATTGAATTTTATATATGAAAATCTTTAAATAAAGAGTTTTTAACTAAAAATAATGCAAATTTAAATTAATTTAAAACAGTTGTAATGCTTTTAAATCTATTGCATTATGGCTTCTTTCGCATATATGTAGGTAATTACACACATCTAACAATGTTCACACACTTAATTTAAATTATATGACTTTATTAAATTTTTAATTTATAACAGCATATGCATTATACAGCATATGCATTATATGCATACCAACATTGTGATGGGTTTGAATTAGGGAAAAGATACTACTATGGAACATAATAGTAGGTGAAATGGGATGATGGCTAAATAATACCATTTCAGTATAAAGGCTTATACTATAGTGTTTTGTACATTCCCATGCTATAATTATGCCCAGAATTTGAAAAAAAAAACAATAATTTTTAAAGATTTTTCTCCCCCAGAAAACTAGCCTATATCTAACCTAATGAATCATTTAATTATTGATTAATAAATAGGTATCCATAATTTGTAATTAGTCAGTACAAAAAAATGAGCAAAAAAAATTACAAATCCCTTTAATTACTTTTGATTAAAAAATTTGTTTATAAAACAAAAAGTTATACATTACCATGGGGGGGGGGTAATAAAATGTTTTAAGGTGCTATACTTAGGCTACTGATAGGAGTCACAGGTAATGAATAAAATTCAGATAAGAGGATTAACTGTCTATAACTAATAAGCACTATCTAACCAAAAATATCACATGCTGCCTATAGGTAAGCTATTAATTCATCCAATGTTCAAACACGGTTTCTGATGCAGTTTTTTCTATTCTACTTTATAATTTTTATTTTACTGTTATCAATTATTTAACTCAGCCTATCAACACAATCTTCTTATATCATTGGTCATCTTCTTGTATATATTATTTAGTGGGTTTGTATGTTTGTATGACACATATTTCATTCTTTAACTAAACATTCAGTAATTCTGATTTTAATATTTTCTTTTTAGTACAGAAAAAGCAATAAGGAATAGGCTAAAAATAATCAAACTTCTTAATTGTGATCTCTACTTAATTTGGGACAACAGTTTTAAACTTGAAGAATATTTCTATAGTGTACTTTATACTACATCACTCTCATGCAAGTTAAGAACTGGTCTCTATCTGCTTTTAACACCATATAGATGGGTATAATCAAAAACATATGACCAAAGATATGTGAAAAGATTTTTGATTGAAGAAGCATATTTCATGATAAACAAAAAGTCATAAGTTGGCCCAGATCACAATCTCTTATGCATATCTTAATTATTGTTAAGTATATATAGATAGTCAATTATTACAGATTAATTGATGTGTCAAACTTGCTGTCCTGACAACTTTAATGCAAACCACTTGACATGTGTTTATGATTACATTTCCCACAAGATATAAAAAGTGGATAGATACCAATCTGTACCTTGTGTGAGAATGGTGTAGTGAAAATTATATTACAGAAATATTATCCATTAAGAGGTTAATCTCTCATCTAATGAATGACTAATAAAAATATTAATCAATTTGTAAGATTTTTATGTTTTTGAAGATATATTAATGGATCTTCAATATATTATGGAAGTGGAATAATACCAGTAAAGTGGATTTAAAAATGATTTGCTTTGCATAATTTAGATAGGTTGCATACCTAGGACTAAGATGAAAGTGGTACAAATAATTGTGTACTAACAAAGGTTAATAGAAAAACAATTAAAATTAAAAAAAATTAAAAGACTGAAATGGAGTTGGGCTAGATATATTGCTAGAAGACATGATAATAGATGGACAATTGAAATCTTAAACTGGATTCCAAGAGATTGTAAAAGACCCAGAAAGAGACCACTGGATGGATGAAATAAAAAAGTGTGCAGGGGTGATGTGGAGAAGAGAATCTAAAGATCAGAGAAAATAGATTGAACTTGGAGAGACCTTCATCCTGCAATGGATTGATAATGGTTGTTGTTGATGATGAAACATAGTTGCATAGAACATCAAACCTTTACTAGATCCAAAACTTTATAGAGAGCAGAAATATTAATTAATAAGCTGAAAAGTCTTATAAATTATATGATTTTTTTATGATACCTTACAGAGAAAGGAAAGTTTAATTGTATAGGTGAATTAGAACAAGATTGCATAGTGATAGATTTACCTGGAGATTTTAGTATCTTATGTTTTTTGATTTATCTATAAGTATGAATAAAACCATAATATTTAAACTTGATTTACTATAATGATATGAGTATCATTGTTTATACACCAATTTTAAATTCAGAGTAATTTCCTTTAATATTATTTTTTTTAAATAAATCTCCATGATTATTTTTCAACATAAACTGCAAAGTAGATCCCTTAATTTTTCTCTAATTACAATATTATTTCTTTCAGTTTTTATTTATAATGAATCCCATTCTATTTGTGCTTACAATATTTGTGTACCTATAATAAAATACATAGCCATTTTTCAAATCTAACTTCACAAATACTAACAATGCCTGAATCAATATTACTTAGTTTTTCTTTCAATTTATCTTGACTTAAAAATGATCAGCACTAGGTAGCTAAGTAAACACTCTCATAAGATGTTATGTTCATCTGGTGGTGACAGTAATCATTAAATATTGTTATTAATGGGGAAATATTTAAAAATGATTTTGCATATGCATTTTCATCCTGCCTTCAAGAAAACTCAATTGATGTTTCACTTAGAAGAAAAGCCATAGTATTTTTTGATCTCAAACCCTGAAATAAAAAATATGTGTTGGTGAACACCTGCAATAAAAAAAATGTAGGGAATAGATATTAAGAATTTACATTGTTTGTTTCCTTTAAGGCTTCAAAGCAACTCAAAGAATCTAATTTATGACAACAGAAATTCTTTTCTCTTTAATATTACATGGTATGCACTTCTAAATTATAAGAACAAAAGGCCGCTTGATGGCATTGTTTCTTTGCAAAAGTATAGAAATATACCATTTACATGGCCCAACTTACAGCCTATAGAACAGTTCTGTTCATATTAGCCATTAGCAGGGCCTAGATGGTGTTGCACACTGTGATTCACATCACTATGGAAATAATGCACACTTTACAGGTCACTACCGTAGGATGTGAGGGAGTTGGAATTCAACTGGCCATAAGTGTTTTTATGTGTATTGGAAGTAATGATATTACACCTTACCTGACATACTATTACATACTAATAATTGTAAGCCTGTCACACATTTCCCTACATATCTTAGAAGGTGAAAACAATTGTAAAAGGGTATGTCCCAGAACCATTTCACATAAGTCACACGAAAAGGCACATTTGTGGGAGAACAGTTAGAAAAATAATGATCATTGTACATTGTTTTGGAAATCATAATCTTTGTTTTCTCAGACTAGTACATTTCCAGTGCTATGCACTGAAAGCTTGGTTTGCTCAGATTTTTGCATGTATTGGCCTCGGCAAAATCATCAGACACCCTCCCTGCACATTTCAGCACTACACACTGAAAGCTTGGTTTGCTCAGAGTAGTGCATGTATTGGCTGAAAGCTTGGTTTGCACTATGCACTGAAATGTATAATGTAATTAAAAAATGTAATTTAGAAAATAATGGTGGTTCATAAATTTTTGAAAAATATTTTTAAAAATTGTCAGAGAACAGAAACTAAAGAATTATCGACCTAGCAATATTACATTTCATTATTTTTGCAAGCAACAATGCCATTAAGCAGCCACATTGGACATAAGTCACAAGAACTGAACAAAAGATTATAGTATAAAAAATATTGCTTTAGATTAAAATGCAAAGCAGTCAAGAACTTCATTTTTCAACCTAAGTTTAAACAAAAGGAAGAAAAATCTATTAAAAACAAATTTAATTCAATCAGATATTATTTCTTAGATTTTACTAGTAACCATGGCTCTATATTAGTATATACTGTATTATTCAATGCTAAAAAATATCATAGATATTCTAAATAGCATCTTTTTAATTCTATATTGAAACCACTGCAGGGGTATATGGCATTATGCACACCAATATTACGGCCTAGCTAATATGCTTTGGGACACTAGCCATAACTGTTGTAATATGCATTCTAATTATAGATCTCACCCCCTACCAAACATAATACAGTATTTGATTCCAATGATTTAGAGCACTGACCACAGTTCTCACCAGTATCTGAATTTGTATTTGATTTGTTTGTTACTAGCAGGTGTGTATAACATTGTACACCAATATTAAGGCTCAGCTAATGTACTTGCCCCTACTATGCAAATACACACACTTAAAAGATTGCTATCATATGATGTGAGGGTGTAGGGAATTCAAGTGACCATAATTGTTGTAATATGCATTCTAATTAAAGATGTCACCTCTTACCCGACGTAGTATTTGATACTAATAATTGTAAAACTGCCGCTGGGCTTCCCTACAAATTTTGGAAAGTGGAAAAAATTGCAAAAGATCATAGCCAAGCACCTTTTCCCAAAACTCACGTGAATAGCCACGTAAATTACGAGACAAATAAATGTCAGGTTGCGTATAGTTTTGGAAATCATAAACTTGGTTTGATCAGTTACGACAAATTATTTGTCACCCCCCCCCAAAAAAAAAAAAAAAAAAAACATAAAATAAGATCAAAACTTTTGACTTTTTCAACTTTGGTTTTTTTTTATTTTAAAAAAATACGGCGTTTTTTTTTGTTTGCTATACCGAGATTTTTGTTTCGGCTTTATTTGTATACGACTGATAATTTTAAAACCAATTCTTATTAATTTTTTTTTTAAAAATAAAAACAAACCAAAAGTAACTTTTGTCTCAGTGATGATAAATTATTTCTCCCCATCTTCCCCCAAAAAAGTTAAACTAAAATCAAAACTTTTGACTTTTTCAATTTTGGCTTTCTTTTTGTTTTTAAAATACGGTGGCTATACGGCCATTTTTGTTTTGGCTTTATTTGTATTACGCGATGTTTTTAATTTTGCCATTTTTGAAAAGAAAATGTACAAATATATGAATCAAATCTTGTATCGCAAATTATTTACAAGAATGTCAAAATATTGTTGAAAAAGGTCATATCAAATGTCAAAATATGTCAAAAGATGAGTAAAAAAGTCGTATCAAATGTCCAAATATTTGTAAAAAGGCGGAGAAAATGTCAAAATATTTTTAAAAAAGGCGAAGAAAATATAAAAATATTTTAATAAAAATCAGAGAAAATGTATAAATAATTTAATTAAAAATAATCGGGCACTGATTGATATAATTGTGTGTTTTTAGCAGAAAAACAATGCCATCAAGCAGCTGGCATAGAGTACTGATTAGTACCGGACATGTTAATTATAAATGTCAAAGTAGAATTAATAACAATAAAAATATTAGCAAAATCAAAATTTATGAATATTTTTTCATCTCATGAACATGATTTTGCATTATAGACAAATCATCATCATTAACATTTTTAACTATTATCAATCCATTGCAGGATTCTTCACATCATACTAATAAATTTATCCATCCATCTCACATGATGTCTCTTTCTAGATATCTTATAATCTTTTATGATCCTGTTTAAAAATTCAACTGGACATCTATTACTATTTCTTTTAGCAATTTGTCCAGCACAACTCCATATCAGTCTTTTAATTCTTTCAATGATGTGTTCTCTCATCCCAGTATTTTATTTTCAATTACTTCTAATAGACATCACTCTGTACTTTATTGAATGATCCAAAGTGTCCATATTGCTCTTCTATTAGATGTCCAAGTCTCATATCCAAAAGCAAACACTATTAAACTAATTTATTGAAAACCTTTTTTTCCAAACACATAGACATATTTCCTTTTAATCTTAAGCTATTTCTATTAAAAGTACTCCATCCAAATTTAGTTCTATGATTAATTTCATCCTATTATGTTTCCATCACTGGTAATAATCTGACAAGATATTAATAGTTTATAATTTCTTCTAACTTACCATTATCAATATTTATTCTTTTCTTTTGGGAAAATCCATTGAATATTATTTTAATCTTTTTAGCATTTATTTTTAGTCCTATTTTTGCTTGATTTTATCTGATAACTCTTGCAACATTTTTCTGAAACTCTGAAGCATTATTTGTGAATACAACCATATTAACTTCAAAATTTAAATGACTATAATAATTTTTTACTTATTTTTATTCCCTTAGCACTCCATTCTGATTTTCTAATGCTTCAAATGTTATTTAATTCTATGTAAATTATAATATTGAATGGAATTATATATGTATCAGGATAAAAGTCTTTTCAAAATTAATCTACTTCTCCAATCCATAGTTTCATTTTTTCCCATCAAAACCAGCTGACTTTTTTATTTCATCTATTTATTTCTAACTCATTTAAAATTCTTGGGATACAATTTACAACTTTTATTATTCTATCATAATGCCTTCTAACAATATGTTTAATCCAGCTACATTTCAATATTAATTCTTTTAATAATGTTAAAGATACTAACTGGTTTCCTTATCTACATATTTGACTTTCAATCCCTTCTTGTTACTCTTTGAATATATTTCTGTAATGCTCTTCTGTTAAGTGTCCAATTCCCAGATTTACATACAAAAATATTTATTAAATTTTTTTTAAACATATATTAATATTTAAGTTATTTCTACCTAAAACATTTCAACCAATGTTTCCATCTCCACTAATAATCTGAGTTAAGTATTTGACTTGCTATGTTTTTCTAATTAGTAACTATCAATCTTTATTTTTTTCTGAGAAAATTTACTAAACAGTAGTTTAGTCTTCAGCATTTAAATTTTAGTCTTACTTTTTTGCTTTAATTTGTCAATCCTTGCTGCAAACAACACCATCTGCAAAAACTAATGACAAATAATGATAATCTTGTAAAAGTGTGATAAAAAGTTTACAAAATATGAAACTGCCAGTGTCTTATATCTTTATCACTATTAATCTTTTTAGTATCATAATATAATTTAATCACAGCTAGTGCATAAATTTGGAAATATTTTAGATTTACATCTTGATACTCTAAAGCTTTAATTATTGTAAAAATAGCATATTTCCTTTTCATAATTTATAAATCCAAAGCCTAATGGAATTCATACTTATTTGATATCTTTATTATTTTTCTCAATACTTGAATGTTAGAAGCTGTCCTAAAGACACTTTTTAATTCATCTTGTTCTTTTGGTTGATATGCTGGAGATAAATTATGATTGTTTTAATAAAAATTTTGCATACAAATGATAGAAGAAGACTGATAGATGCATAATTTCTAATCTTATTTTTTTCTTTCTTAATGTCAATATTAGAAGTGCATTCTTCCTATTATCTAATATAAACCATATCTTTTGTATATTTTAGTAAATTTGG
>JAQFVV010000713.1:0-260459 GCA_028023455.1 Epiperipatus broadwayi | reverse complement strand
GATTTCCCAGATGATTTGTAGTCAGACAAAATTCATATTTAACCTTTTGTTCTTTTTCTCTCTATTTACGACTGCTTTCCAATAATTTTGGACTAACATTCTTTGAAATAATAATGTTGGTACTGTGAATTCAAATGTTCTGCTATTAATAAATTTTTGTTCAAGACATAAATTGGATTTTCAGCCTGAATACTTTGTTTTGATTAAAAAAAAGACACTAAAAATTTTGGATACATCCATATTCAATGAAGTATATGTTAGAGATTACATTATAATTAGGATTCAGAATGAAAAAGAAATTAATTATGGACAAATCTTCAGAATTAAAATGGGAATAGTAAATACTATTCTAAATAAATTGCTAGAAATTTTGATGCTTCATTTTTTAATGAATCAAGCATAAACACTAAAATGGTCACTTTGGATTTTCAAGCTCGTTATGTGTTGAATACTTAAATAAGTCTGTACTTGGGTTTAATAAAAAAAATCCTGATTGCTTTTTTGGAAATGTCTGTTTATATTATTAGTAACTTGATTTCAAAAAAAGTAGTATGCTCCGTTTAGAAGAATATTAATTTAAATGTAAATAAATAAGTAAAACCAAGCTTATCATAAAAGAAACAAACATTGATTCTTTTAATACTGAAAAAAGTTTTTAACGACAAATATTGAGCTTTTTAGTATATAGAAGATTTTTTCCAGCAATATTTGTTTTCTCATTTCAGTATAACACATATATTTTTAAGAATATTTACAGACTGATCATTATACTTACTAAATGGTCTCAATATCATGTCTGCTACAAGGAAGGCAATAAAACATTACAGAGAGAAGCTTTTATGAATTAAAAATGCAATATTTGTTGATGAATATCTATTTTTGGTTTTATTTACTTATTTATACACACAAAAAAAATAATAACATAATGCACTATATTTATTTTCATTTTATGATAATTTGGAAATAAGTATTTCTAAAATTTAAATTGCTGAAGTTTAACTGCTAATAAGAAAATTTAAAAAACAGTTTGGTCCATTAAAACTGTAAATGGCATACAATCATTTGCCAATATGTTCACTTTGTCTTTTTTAATGCATTGAAAATAGATCTGAAAATGATGTAGGATTATAGACTTTTATGTTATAATAATATTTTGAATAATTGAACAAACTTTTGAATAATACACAAATTAAGATAACAGTTTTTAATAGTATATCCATTATATTAATCACTTATGTTTGGACAAAGATATTTAGCTTAATGAAGTTATTTTTTATAAGCTTAAAGGTAAGAGCCAAGAAGTTATAAAATATGACGATAATACATTAATTTCAATTTTGGGGATTTTTTTTAGGGATATGAAGATTCACCAGGATGAGCCTCCTAATCTTAAGGATATTTTTATTGTTCCTATATATAAAATTCAAAAGATAAAAAAATATTTCAGTAATTACTATTGTTATTATTGCACAAATGTACTTTCAAGATTCTTGCCGAATATGTTGCTGCCAAGGCATAAATGAATAATTATCATGGACCCAAAGCAGTTTCAGAGAATCAAAAAACATTGGCAAATACTAGAAAATACTACGAGTAAAGTAATTCTTTATATACTGCTGTTTGTTAAATTAGTTAAGGCATTTGATTCAATTAATTAAAAAAAAAACTTTAGTCAATGTTTGAAATTAAATAGTTCCTTTTTATATTATACAACTTCTACAAAAGGGAATAAGAAAAAGCATATATTGCTGGTGTAAAATTTGAGATCCTGGAAATAAAATTGCTAATAAACAAGGATTTGTACGAGATTCAATTTTGTTTTCTATTTTTCTGAGGTCTTTGGGACAATTTATAAATGCCTTCATAAACCAGTCAATAAAATTTGATATAGATTTTATGGTGGTGTTTTAAATTTAAAAACAACAATCACAAAATGGTATGCTTTTTTTTGGGGGTGGGGGCTTCTCGATTGTCAGTAAGCTGGTGAAAATATTCAGTTTGAAAATACTTGAGCAATTAATTAGTGAGTAATAAATTCAAAGTGTTTTATTTTCCACTAATGAAAAATAAAAAACACCCATCAACTTTTATCAAGTTCTTAAAGTAAATTAATTTAAATGTTTCTATTTTGTTTTTTTAGATAAAAAGACAATCTTGGATATTGAGATACAATGCAGATTTCAATAAACTGTTTTTGGCCTGTTATGTATAGAAATAAAATAAGGACTTTTTATGAACTTAGCATGAAGTTAATAAAAATTTTATTCGAGAATGCTTTTTAAAATTCTAAACTTATGATGATGGAAGATCATATGACCAATAATCAATCATTTACGTTCTTCATCTTTCTGGATGTGCTGTAATTGTATCTACCATAATAACAAAGGCACATCTTCATAAAAATAGGCATGTTAAGTTTATGTTATTTAACTTACCCCAAAAGACATTCAAAAAATGTATAGTATTGTTTGCTTTCATTGAAAATATATTGCTGAAGAATACACTAAAAAAAAATACAAGTAGACAAAAAATAACTTAAAAAAAAAAAAAAATGTTTGCTGCACAATATTTTAAAAAAGAATCATTAGATGTCAAAGTAACAAACTAAAGATCAATTTGTGATATAACTCATTCTTGATTTTAGTTTATATATCTTTAATAATCAAACTCATTTGTGAGAGGATTCCCATGATGATAATAATAAAGAAGAGCTTATTATGTAATGATTAATGCGTTCATTTGTCATATCTACGATTCGAAAATAAAAGCAGGCAAATAGGTAAAACTTTTCAAGCTAATTTAGCATTATCTTCAGAAAGCGTACCCATGATCAATTCAGCAAGTCATTCAGTTACATGTCGGTATGAAAGATCTAATAAGTAGTCTGCTGCTACTGTCCAATGTAACTGAGTGGTAAAGTCTACATGGAAACATTTTATAACGTTATCCTGAATACTAATAGAATCTGTCAAATATTAAATTAGATATTATGTTTATACACAATTTTTTTATTGCATTATCAGAAATAGCTAAATAGAATCGAACAACTTAAAGTTGACCACAAGACTACATTAATGATTTTGTGTGGTCATGTGTATCAACTGTATGAGATAGTGTGGATAGATGTAGGGTGCATGAAAATCTGAGTTCAAATCCCCTATACTTACAATTAAGCTCCAGGTTTGTGAAGAATACCTGGTTTTCAAATATTTATACATTAAGCTTGTATCCTGCCCATCCCTCTTCTATGTATTTAAATGGATAAGGCCCTATACATGAGGAGTCAGAGTGACTTGAGGTTAACATGGGCATGGCAATAATATTGGCATCAGCATGGGATTTGAGTTTTCATCATCAGATTTTCAATGATATGAATGGCTGAAAAGTTGGAGATTGGAGTAGATTGAAGCCTGTTCATTAAAGTATGAAGATTTTCTATCTTAAAATAAACTGAGCACTGATTATATATATGTGTGGGAGATTATAATCTGGACCAAATGATGAGTGCTGGATTAGCACGAAATACGTATATTGGTGATTATTTATCTTTTCTACATGTATGCAGTCATGTGTGTCACTTGTATGAGATAGTGTGGATAGATGGAAGTGCTTGAAAATCTGAGTTCAAATCCCCTATTCTGATTTTGTTTATGTAAAAAAAATATTGCAATATCTGAGATTCTATTTATAATATTAAGATATTTTTACTATTATACTTATATTTCGGAATTCAAATCCAGGCTATGAAAAATTTGAAAATTGTTTCAAATTTCAGGTAGGCTGAGGATTTAGATATGCAAATATACTTAGATAAAAAGTAAACTTATAAGAAAAACGTATAAAAATCTCATCAGCTGATAGTTGATTAACTTTCGTTTACGCTTCATTGTTTGTCTTTGAAGAGCTACTGGAGAAATGTTTGCTCTTCGATGTATTATTTAATATCTGTTTAATATTCTTAACAGATAAAAAATTAAGATTAACTTGAATACGATTCTAAAGATAAGATTATAAAATAATATTCATTAACTTATTTTAATAGAAATTTTCTATGCAGACGGTTGTATTTTTTTATATTTATTATAATGTGTATATATAGGGATTTGAACACAGACTTTCTAGCACTCTTCAACTATCCACCCTATCTCATACTACTGATACCCATGAACACACACATATAGAAAAGATAAATAATCACTAATATAAGTATTTCCTGATAAACCAGCACTCATCAGTTGGTCTATATTATCATTTCCAACACGTATATTGGTGATTATTTATCTTTTCTACATGTGTGTGGTCATGTGTATCAGTAGTATGAGATAGTGTGAATAGTTTAAGGATGCTTGAAAGTCTGTGTTCAAATCCCCTATATTTATAATTAAGTTCCAGGTATATGAAGAATGCCTGTATTTCAAATCTTATAATGTGTTTAATATATTATATGTGTAGAATATAGATTTTTATCAAAAATAATTTCTTTTATCATCATCATAAGCAGCCATTTATAAATGAATAAAGTAATCCTAAGTCTGAAAGAAAAAAATATGATAGAAAGACAAAGAATAAAAAACTGGAAATCAAAAAAGAAAAAAAAAGAGACTCAATTACTGTATACGTGTGTAAAGAAAAAATGATCACATGACCACAAACAGGGGGGGGGAGGATAATCCATGGATCTTGAACTCCAGACTGCCATTTTACTACTGCACCAAATAATGCAGGATATAGTGATTAATTTAGTTACATATGTTAATATAATAAATTAATAATTATTATTTTCTTATGCACTTATTCATCTATTAAGAATTCAAGAAATCAGATATAGAAGGTAAATCTCTTATCAGAAAGTAATTTTTGTTTATGATATGGACAGATTATATTTGATGATAATCATCATAGATAACAATTAAGTTTGTACTAAAGTTTTTATTAATATAGCATGCATTTCTTCTTTTACAGCAACCAAAAAATTTATAAAAGCAACATAACCACCACCCAAAGTATACCTCACAAAGGCTACAACCTTTCACATCACACAACACCGAGACTCACAAAGAATGAAGAATCCAATGATCAGTATTTCTTGACCTATCCACAGCAAAAACATCCAACTAATGCTATCAATTCCACCATAACAGAAAATGAACTTCTTTCATCAGAACTTCAAACACAATTCTCCAAGACAAATGATAACACAATTCTCAGTTCTAGCAGCACAAAAACCAAGAATCGAGAAAACACACAAGAGTCCAAAATAAAAAACAAACCCCCCTCTACAGACTGTAACCCTACTATTAGCACATTAAAATCCAATTCTCACAATTCTATAACCCATGTTCAGGAACCTTCTCTGACCTATGATGATGAAATGGAATGTGATACATCTAGCTCCACTAGGAACAAAAGGAAATCCATCGAACCTCCCCAAGTCAGCTCCGACGAAGATTACCCATGTCTAAATAATACCATACCAACTCATAAACTTCAAAAATCAACATCCACTACAGAGGCCAAGACTGCCCTGGAAAAGAAAAGGAAAGTTTGGAATATACCTCATTCATCTAGTACACAGCCCATTCACACAAATATCTCTGAACTGGCTGACCCACCAAGCCTTCAGTACATCAAAGAACCCCGTCTTATTCATGCTACAGAAGTGGACGATCCCCTACTTAACTCACCAGCCGCGGTAAGCCTTGGCAACTACACTGTCAATGTCTAGTAACTGCTGTAAGGTCATAGCCATCAACGTCCGAGGTCTCAACTCCCTCGGGCGGATCAATGCCATTAGGCATTTTTTCATTGCAACCTCACCCCACATCATGTTCATTGGTGAGACGAAATACCATCATAACTCTCACAATTACATCAAAAATGAACTGAACAAGCTAGGGTTCACCCATCTATCCACTGGCCTTTACACGTCTGGTGGCGTCGGTGTAATTATAAGCAACACCAGAGCTCCAACTTCATTCAAAATTATCTACAATGATCATAACCTCATAGCAATCAATCTAAATTATAATAACTGCATTTTCAATGCAATCTTTGTGTACAGCCCCAATAACCCTTCCATCCATAACCGGATCATACAAACAGTCAATCTAATCACATCTAATAACAATGCTCCAGTAATATTCATAGGAGACTTCAACACCTCCTATGAACACTACACCAACAAATATTTATGTCTACTAAACAAGACACTACTTAATGGGAGAGGCTTCTTTCCCTCTCAAGCCTTCTCATTCTACACAAAAACCACTCAGACATTAATTGACCTCCTGTTCTACTCTCCTCAGCTCCACCACAAACTCAGTGCTCATCTCAGTCCAGTGGCCTTTTCAGACCACTATGCCATTACCACCTTGATTGAGCTGGAAGAAAACATCCTCACCACCTCTCACAAAAGTCTCAGGCTGTACACTCAAGCCAATACAACAGAAGCTTTCTATTCTGAAGCATACATTTTGTTTCATAAAATTAAGATACTGGAACTACATCCGATGGAAGCTTGGGCTTGTTTTATCGGTATTTTGGAATCCTTAATAAGCCATCATACAAGCAAACTGAAAGGCCCTACCTCACTAATGAGAGACCTCGACATATTACACACACAAATTAAAGCCTTTATTCCTCAAGGCAACAACATAGACAAATTAATCGCACTGAAAGGTTGGTATAAAGCCAAACAAGCACAGATTGCTGAAATAATTGCTACCAAAAATGCTAAACTCTTCCTACCTGCCCAACACTGCTGGACCCGTGGTTACCTTCGATGGGCTCTGGGGGCAAAATCCAAGCAGCAAATTCCAGCCTCTTTGCTCGTCAAAGACAGACAAATTGTGGGAGTTCAAATGCTTCAACACATTAACAACCACTACAAAAATCGCTTTCAAGGGCACATGATTCCTTCACGTGCTGAATGGGATTGTTCCACCACTGAAGCGAAACATGGAATCACATTGGAGGATATCAAAAACCGTCTCCTCAGTCTACCCAAAAATGTCCACCCGGGCATGCACGGCATTCCCAGATTTGTTTTTAACCATTTAAGCCACTTCACAAGCCACATTACTCTAGGTGTGCTAAACCATCTGGCCACAGGGCAGCATGTGCTACCTCAATTCTACCCCATCGCCATGGTGCCATTCCTCAAGAAAAACCGTGATCCGACACTAATCAATAGCATTAGACCGATTTCAATGACACCCATCCTCTTTAAAATTATTGAAGGGGTCATCAAAGAGAAATATCAAAGCATCATATTACAAGATATATCACCCTCTCAATATGCCAGAAAAGGTTCCTCCCCTCTCGAGGCAATGGGTGAAATTAAAATCCTGTTCGACCATATTAGAGCAAACAGACACACAAAACTGATTGCCATCCAGTTGGACATTGCAGAAGCATTTGATTCTGTGGATGTAGGTATCCTCCTTAACACCTTAGCAGATTCCGAAATCCCAACACAAATCATACAAATTTTAGACAACCTACTGAACAACCGGTTCATCCATATTTCAGCTAATGGATCGTACTCAGAAGGATTCACTCCTGCAAATTCCATCCCACAGGGGTCCCCACTGAGTGGCTTATTATTCATCAAGTACATTAACCCACTGCTGCTAGAACTTGAAAAGCTTCCAGGAGTATTCGTTCCCCGTCTCAGTAAGAGCATTAACACTTTTGCCTATATGGATGATATTCTTGTCATCCTGCCTTCACGTAAATGTCTTCCTGCCTTATACAACATAATCACCAATTATACTAACAAATTTAAACTTTCAATTAACCTCCAAAAATCCTCGGCTTGGTGTATCAACTCAGGCAAATGCATCAAATCAGATTTCCTTGCACAGCCCCAACCCTACCTGGGATTCCCAATTCATATGTCATTCAATGCCATGTCTTCTACCCTTCACAAGTATCTATTGGAAGAAGCTACCAAATTTGCAAAATCAATAGCCAAAACATATCTCTCTTTTCAAGGAAAAATAGCCCTAATAAATGCAAAAATAATGAGCAAGATCAATTACTACCTACCAATAATTTCGCTTAACAAATCCTTCAATACCCAAATCCAAAGGATTTGCAACCAAATCATCTGGAGGGGCCGAACACCTTTAATCGGCTCAGCTCGTTTATTTCAACACAAGAAACTAGATGGGCTGTCCCTCCATTCAGTAAACACTATAATGCACCAGAAACAACACTCCCTAGTGTACAGCCTGATAAAAAAATACTCCACAGCTGTCATAATAAACCCCGTAATACCCACAGATAGACCACCACCTCCACGCACGGCCTGGATAAACTACATCATTAGCAAACTTCTCAGACACAACGGCAATTCCATCTTGGCCCTCCAGAAAAAGATCAACATCTGGGAAGCACATGCACTACTGAATCCAGAGCCAATAACTATCCGAATACAACTAGGCCAGACCAATCACAGAATTATGAAAACTTTTAAACACCTTGTAATGGAACCAAAGCTTTTGGATCACATTATAAAAATAAATCTTGGCGTAATTCCAACAAGCTGGTTCCTACATTACAGAAGATACATGACAAAGATAGAGCCAACATGCTATCTCTGTCAAAGAGGTGATGAAACCTTCGAACACATCATGTCTCTTTGCCCAGGATATCACGACATCAGGAGATCCATTAGTATGGAATGTAGCATTCCTCTCCTCAAGATCCTAGACCTTAAGAGCTGCTTGCACTCCGGTGACTTCCCAGTCATCCGTATGGCTATATTTATCTCATATGCCCTATGGATGGCCAGATGCGGTTCCAAATTCACAACACCCAGACCTGATCCATTTGGAATATTCAACCTCCAGCTGGAAAAGTTGCAGGCAAAGGACTTAATACTGGCCACTAAATTCTTATTCAAAAACACATGGGGCCTATATAGAAGGATTGCCCCATAAATGAGACACCTAACAACTTAGATGACAAGCGTTTCAATGAAATTCATATGAACCCAACTAAAACAGCAGACTGTATCCATTGGCCTTACATGGCTTAAACAAATGTATTAGTCACAATAAAATTTATTTAAAACTAAAAAATATGGATTCTTATGGAAGGTAAATAGAGAAATCAAACCATAATGAAACAAGTTATACTAGTTTTTTTAACGTAAAATATGTAAGGGAATTCAAATAATTTTAGAAAAAATGCTAAGAGTTTAAAATACAGATACACTTTCTCTTACTGAAAAAAAAAAGAACAAGTGTGGCATTGTTAAAATTCATAGATATGATAATAGTATAAAATTATTGAAATATATTAATGCAATATTTTGTTTTTAGATTTGTTTTTTTTTTTTTATTTAAAAAAATCATTTTTTGAATTTTACTGAAGGGAATCCCCCCCCCCCAAGTAATTATATTTACTATTGTTAAGAGACATTGGTGAATCATTATTATTTCAATATACATCAGATAAACATTTATGAAGAATTGTGTGCACGAGGGGGGGGGGATCCACAAATATTATACGGAAGAGAGGATTAAAAAAATTTGAAGTTAGTGAAATGTTTGATTAAAGTCCTCACGAATTCATATTTAACAATAGCTTTTCCTCTAGTAAAATGAATCTCCTGAGCTTATTAATACGCAGAATTACATTTCTTATATATTTATGTCTTGATTTAATATTTATTTTGCATATGGATTTTTTAAATTAATTTAACTATTAACAAAATATCGTAAAGGAATACATAGAAGTTCCAACCAGGAGATAGATTCATTAATATTTTTATTAAATTCTTAAATTTTATCATTGTAATTATAGATTCAACAAGCATTAACTATATGTTTTATGATTTGTGTTTGTCCACACATAAGAATAATAAAATTCCATTTACAATAATGTTTCTAGCTGGATTTACCCTATGATCTGGAGAAAAATTGTTCAGAATATCATAAAAATTCTATTTTAAAAGCCATAATTCTTTAATTGTGGATCTAGAGATGACCACTGATGAGAGACTGCAGTGAGTGCAATGCACCTGGGTCATGCTTATAAGGGCCCACCATAACAAAATTAAAAAAAATATATATTCAAAAAATTTAAAATAGCATAAAACTACTGATATACATTAGCAAAGTAGTTTTATTTAAAAATTTTGCTGAGGTTCAACAATTTTCTCCTATATACAGACAATACATAATGTATAGTGTGAGATGTATGATATTTCCATATAGGATCTAATAAACAATAACAAAACTTAATACTTTTATATGTTTGCAATTATAATTCCAAAAATTTCTTTGTGAAAGTGCAAATTTATTTGCATATTAGTAAACTTGAGAGCATTAATGATTTTGGCATGCACACAGTGATTAATAAACTTAAAAACAAATAAGGTATGATATATAATAGGACATGCCTATAACTGCAAGAGCAGTAAAGCACAACTGCATAGGAAAATGTAAAAAATCATTTTATGTTAATTTAATATTTATAGGAATTAGCAACTATTGATACTTTTGATATCACTATGTTATTTTGTTTGTTTGAGTAACCATACTTAAAGTCTAGTTGAATTTGATGGCATATCTTAACAATCTGTATCAATCCCCAAGACTGCAATTATATGACTAGTATAGTATTAAAAATATTTTACTTTTTTGTTAATTCAGTGGGAATTAATATTATTAGAGCTCATAATGTCCACACCAAGAAAACATTTTTCTGAGTGTCAAAAAGAAAATTAGCAGAAAAGAAAGAAAAAGAAAAGCATTATCTAAAAAAGTACAAAATAAAAGTGACAATAAAATTACTTCAACTTCAGCAGTTCTAGATTTAAGTTTCAGTTAGAGCAAAAAAATTCAAACAAAGTACAAAGGTTTGCATCCAAAATGTAGAATATGTGAAAAACTTATTGAGTTGTCTGAAGAAGCAGATGTTTATACCAAAGTATTGGAAATGCAAGTAATGATATGCAGTGTGAAAGTCAAAATCTAGTGACAAAAAATGTAAGTAATAATGATAATGACAATACCAATGGTGATCAAATGAATATAAGTGATCCAAGTTTGTGGTAATCTATTATAAGTAATATATTTAGATTATCGTAAGTTAAAACTATACCTAAAAAAAGGAATCAAGATTTTTTTTAAGAATGCTGATGGTAGACCATTTTCTACATTTTATGTTAAAAAATTCCAAATGGTGAAATCCAGCCTCATAGCTAGTTAGTTTATTCAAAATCTTAAGACTCAGCATATTGGACTTTTTATGTATTATTTCCCAAAAGAAGAGAAAAAGATCAATCTACACAGTTTATAGATCATTTTAATAAATGGAAAAAATTGTCGTCTGTAATTTGTGATCATGAACTTTTCATTTGTTATTTTAATTCTTTTATTGCTTGGCAAGAATTATTAAAATCAGCTTAATTTATGATCTACTATTGATAAAACAAATTAAATTAATATAAATAAAGAAATGGAATATCTTAATCAACAATTCCCTTCTCAATACTTAATATAGCAAATGTGATTAAGCTTGATTCTCGAATGTTGTTTGAAGACAATTCTTTATTAATTTTAATTTGCTAAAAAAACACTTTGCACTTGTTATACTAACTGGCATACTTGGAAAAAATTCATTATAATTCTTATTTAGTATATATTGCAATATATCTTGAGCATAAGCTACATCTTTTTCATTTAAGATCAATTCTCTTAATAAAAAAATTTCCTGAATTAAGTCTTCATTTATATCCTTGTTATAGAAATTTACAAAATTCCTTGAGCAATTTTTTTAGTTCATTTTTTCTAGTGTTTTTATATCGGTGATTAATTTGAAATTAGAAGAATATTAAGTATATTTTTGAATCTCTCTTCTATTTGCTCAATAACGGTATCAATCATAATGTTGAAAAAGTTGTATATCTAAATTCCTATACTGGAAATTATAATAATCAAAAAAGCAAGTCATATAGAATGTGGAAATTGTAATATTTCATCTTCTACTAGTTAAAATGCTTTTCTTTTTTTAATTCATTTCTAGAAAATCATGTTCAATGCAGTCATTTTTGTTTTTATCTAAAAATGTGTTAAATTTTGGTCTAAAAATTTTGGATTTTATTTTTAATTTTATTTACTAAATTAAAGTCGAGTCAATAATAATTGTTTTGGCTTGTTGATACCATTAATTTTTGATAATGTTGTAAACCATATTGATAAACTTAAAAATAAATATTTTGTGTAATGAATATAGTATATTTTATCGGAGACTGCTGTGGCTATCGTTATATGTGTTGATAAGTTTTTCCAAAGCGTTACAAGTTTGTTTAAATTGTGTATAGATTGTGTTAACTGAATTTATTTTGCTTCCCAGAGAGAATCACAAGATAGCTTAAGCATAATATTTAAATGCTTTTATATAATTTCCCACCTTTTTGTACATGCCGAAAATAAACGGTATAAACGTTGAAATATTCCACCTTTTTTTTTTTACTAATATACACTGCTGGAACTAGAAGCAACAGCACAAATTAGCAAATTAAAAGAATTTGATAAATAAGGCACATAAATTGTATGAGAGTTTAAATTATTTATTCTGTGTTGTATGCTTCTATATTTTCTCTTCATATTGCTACTGTTATTGTATGCTTGTCACTTATAATTCATAATACCTAAATCAAGCTCACCTATTTTATTTAAAGCATATATTTTCTAGTCTTTCACAAATAGTATAAATTACTTCAATAAATCCCATAAATAATTCATTATTGGTTAATTTTTTATCTATAAATTTATATATTAATGACATGACCAAAAAAAATCATATGTGTAAATACATACATATGATGCAATGTATGTTTATTTTTAAATATTGTTATTTTTATCTTTGAAAATAAATATTTTAGGCCACCAAAAAGATTCTTGCAACCAAGCCCCTTTATAGAGAAAGCCATTTTTATGTAGATTCTTAATTTAACATATAAAAAAATCTTGATTTGAGATGTGTTTTAGATAGTGAAGCTATATCTTGACTTATTGGCAAATGTGATATAGGTATTAATTTTTTATATATTTTTTGTGAGGCAACTTTACTTCTGCTATCTGGTAGAGGAATAAGAACAGAAAGCCTCAGAAAGGAATAGTCTTATATAAGTCAATAATGTTTCTTATGGTAATATTTAATTGACTATCCAGAAGTTTAGTGAGAGAATGTTTTTCTTCAAATAGAAGCATAATATTCAGCAGTAGAAAAACTAATGTTAAAGAACTGTTTTGTAAAATATCTGCAACACAAGCCCAGTAAGTGTCAGTCATCTTTTTAAGGAATTATTTCTAGAAATTATTTTAGATCTAACCTTAAAATGAATGGAAAAAATGAATTAAGCTATGGTCCAAGGCCACTCTAAATAGCATGATGTAAGATTATATTTCAGTTTATTATTGGCAAAGATTACTAGTTGTTATTTTTATGTTTAGATGAAAAGATAGGAAAACTATCTTTATTGGATTAGAACTAAAACTCCAGCCTTTAAAAAAGATTTCCAATTTTTTAATATTCTTATTAAATGACTTTTCTATTTCAGGAATATATCTCTTTTGTTAAATCAAATCTATGTCATCATCATGAGTGAATTGCATGCATTATGTTTTTAAAAGAGCACTTATGATTTTATTAAATAAAGTAATTAAAAGAACTAAACATTGAGGTAGTCCATTCTATAATTTTTTTTACCTAATATGATTATCATGTCACTTGAATTTTACTATTGAAAAGCATTTTGTCAAGTAAATATATATATACATTTATGCATTTAAAAACATTTAGATCATTATGTTGAACAGAATCGTAAGTAGAGATTAGATCGATTAAACCTCACTTTTTTTATGTATTTTGAGATTCTTTTTCAATTTAAGTTGCTAAAGATAAAATTTGTTCACAGCAGTTACTTAAGTGACCTAAATCCAGTTTTCCGAATATCAGTGCTCCTTAATTATTGACAATATTTTTGTTAATGTGATTCTTCCAATGTCTTATAGGAAATACCTAATAATGATATGGGTGATTATTTTGGGATCATTATATTTTTTTAAAATCTGTTATAGTTTTGTTTTTAAGCCAAATTTTTGAAATAGTTTCTGTATGAAAAATTACTAAATAGTATTTCCAACTATACTTTGATTTTAGATTCTAAATGTTTTAGAAATTCTGGAAGTATACTATGTATCCTCATGACACAAAAAAGACATGTCCTTTGGTAGAACAATGCAAGATCATGGTCAGTAACCTATTTATATTAGAAAATTGGTGTAAAAAATTATTGCAATTAGAATACCCAATTTATGGAAAATAGTGACCCGGGCAGCTCTTTTAGTGAGCAAAATTTAAAAAAAAAAGCATTCCCATCACTGTAAAGACTTAAAGATTTAATCAAAAAACGTTTTTCTAAATTTTTGATAACTTAATAGGCACTTATTTTCACAATAAAATTTAAAAACCCGCAATACTATAAATAAATTTATATGCCCAATTGATGTTTGTCGTTAATTTTGTTTTTCCCAGTTTGTCAGTTTTTCCTGTTAGGTAAATCATAAAAAACAGGCAAAACTCTCTATACATATTGCCACTCATTGCAAGCCAGAGTAATCAATGGATGCCAGAAGGCTTGTGCATAAAATCTCCATTTAGTGCCCACTCATCCAATATCCCCAGACAGCACAAGCAATGGCGATCATGTGATGTTTATTGGCTTAAATTATAAAACACAATTTATATACTTCAAAATTATTTCTGTAATATTAATGCTGTAATAAAGATTATCCATTAAATTTTTATTTTATAATATAAAGAAATTAATTTTTATATTTATATGTATTATAGTAGCACTCCTAAAATTATGAAGTTGCCATAAGGCCTCCAATATTATCACTTAAAAAGACTGTACTAAATATAATGCTTTCTCTAGAAAATTAGCCTACAAAAATCTCCATCATCTCCTAATATCTTATTTGGACTGTAATATAGATTCTATTAGTTATAGATAATTCTAACCAAATTCACAGCTTTTTTTTCTCAACATCATATAATACTTATGCACAACTATACATTAAATTCCTTAAAATTATATCACTAATCATTACAGCTTAACAATATTAATTTTTACTTTGTTCTGTATTATATCAAATATATTTTGATCATAAACAATGAGCATTGCCAATTGCTCAACAAGCTTTGTGATAAATGCTTAGCCAGAGAAAGCATTTAAAATATTTCTGTCAGGACCACCCCCAAACCTCTGACTATGGTTTTGTGCTTTGGCACTCCTCAGAGAGGCACTAAATTAAATAAGAATCATAGATTAAATGACCCAATTATCTTAAGCTTGTAAGATATAAACAATGAGCTTTGCTAATTGCTCAACAAGCTTTGTGATAAATGCTTAGCCAGTACCAAAGCACGAAACCATGGTCAGAGGTTTGGGGGGGGGGGTTACTGCCAGAGATATTTTAAATGCTTTTTCTGGCTAAGCATTTATCACAAAGCTTGTTGAGCAATTGGCACTGCTCATTGTTTATATCTTACAAGCTTAAGAGAATTGGGTCATCTGATCTATGACTTATTTTGAATATTTTTATCATGTTTATGATTTTATATTGCTCGTTTAGAATTTATTACTCTATTATTGATATATAATTTAGCAATAACAGAAGGTAACTATATAAATATAAATGTTTTAAAAACTACATCAACTAAAATATGAATAATACTGATTAATATAGTTATCAAATATTATTATTAATTAATTTATTTCACAATTGTTTTTAATAATGTTAACTAATTATTAATTAGTATTCAATATTAGCATTGACTATGCTAATTAGATCTTATATCAGTGATAATAATTATTATTACTTTATAAATAAAAATATATAATGTAGTAGTATACCTGAGGACATAAACAAAATAATAAAATTACAACAGATTAATTGTAACTCAAAAAGCTACAATATGAGACATCAAGACAATATCTGTTGTCATTTTTTTTTTTCCATATGTCATAGCATCTGCCGGGACGCGAACCCACACCCGTCTGCAACCAACTACTTACTTGCACGGTGGCTGCGATACCTCTCGGCTAACAACGCAAGACATATCTGTTGTCATTGTTAATTCTCAAAATATAATTTACATCTATTTTTAATAATATATTTTAACAATTTACATTTGTTATATATACAGTAATAACTAACTAAATGTGCTAATAAACAACCTTATATATAAATGTAATACAATACTATTTTTAAAAACAGGTTTCAAATATTCAAAAAATATCACATGCTCTTCTTAAACATCCAAAATGTCATATCATGCTTTCAGCAATTCATAAAATGCAATGCAGATCTTGAACATTGAAAAAATATCTTCTGTATAGCGTCACAATTCTGGTAAAGAGACCGAAAAAATTGTAAAGAGAATTATTAATCTTAAAAAAAAAAAAAACAATCCAGTTGGAAATTAATTGTTATTAATAGATATTTATTATATCCATACTTCAGCTGCATAATTTTTCTTTTCAAACAATGACAAAAAAAAAAAAAAAATCAGTAATTAAAGTATTATCCTTTCTTCAACCACGATCAAATCATCTCTCAAACAACGATAATAAACTTTTTTTTTTTTAAAAAAAAAAATTAATTCTTAGCATTTATTAGAAAAATAAGGTACTTGTGTATTTACCTGTAAAATAACTTCAATTAATAGAAAAGAAATATTAACAAAGAAAGTGGAAATATTATAAAAATGTCTTTCTTTAAAATAACGATAATAAAAACATCAATATTGAAAATATAAAATATCATCGCTCATTTTCAGCTACAGTATTTTGTTTTAGACAGTTATTGTATACCCTTGAAATTGTATAATTTAACAACAACAAAAAAACACTCCCGTCCTTCCTAAACCAGTAAATTTACAAGTACCCTTTTTTTAAAAAAAAATTATCAATTGATTTTTTTTTAAATTAATAACTTACACATCTTCGTTGCCATCTTTGCTTCCCGGAAAACTGGCAAGTACCTAAAAGTATTGACATTTCAGAAATAGGAAATGTTAAATAAAGATGTCACAAGTGCAGTATTCTATTTGTATATATTTGAAAGGTGGTTTTTTTTTGAGATCTGAAATATGTAATTAAAAAAACCTCAGTATAAAGTGTGCTAGCCATTCATTAAATAGAAATTTAAGATAAGACATCAAAGATTTGGGATGATTTTAATCCTGTAAGAGAGATCAAGAACTGCATTTTAAGATATTTTATCATTTTAATTTGAAAAAAATGATCATAATGCCTATCAGAGAATTAAAATTTGGGTCCAAAATATATGTTTTTATATTAATAAATATTTGAAGCTTAGATTAAAAATGACAATAAATGTTTAGTCCATGATGTAGTTAGCAAACAATTAAAGATAACTCAGATTTAAATCTTCATAACAAATCCTTTGATTATATTTGACAAACAATTAGATGAAGTACTAAAATGCATTTCTTTGTTCTGAATCTCAAGTTAAAAAGATTATTCTAAGAGCATTTAAAACAAATATTCCTGTAAGTATTGTATTAAAAAGTATAACTTTAATGACTTGCTATAGATTACAAAAAGAAAAAGTATTAATCTTAATTTGGGTTTTCTTGTAACCAATATATTTAGTTTGAGAACCATTTTTCAAAATGAACTTTCTGTTTATGAAACAATCAGGACATTGACCAAAACATTTCTTTATATATAAGCAAAATTAATAGTCTTCTTAATTAACATTTTAATTTCTTCAAAAATCATTTACTTCCTCTCATTCAAAAAGGAAAAAAGGAAAGCTCCCTTATTACCAAACTATTGCAGAATAAAAAAATCAGCTATACTCAATAATAATAAAATTGCAAAAATGATTAGTCAACTTCAGCTTTTATTTTCAAACCACCACTGACAAAATAACCTACCTTATTTTTAATTTGCCAAAAAATAGGTAATCTTATTCCTGTCAATTCCACTAACATTCGTCAAACCATAAATGATAATTTTATTAAAATAGTATGTAATCTTATTGCTAAGCGTGGAAGCCTTTCTCAAATCTCTTCTTAAACAAGATTAAGTATTGAAAGATATGTGAGTTGGGGAAGTAATATATCAAGTAATGACCAATCTTTTCTACTGCATGAGGAATTTCACTTATTGGTATTTGGAACGTCAAAGTTCTTCTCAACATTTTTTTTTTTTTTATTTTAAAATTTTATGTCATAATGTTTAAGAGATCATGAAATATTTCGTATTGAAATGCCCATCTCACACAAAAACATTCATTAGACTTTTTAGTAACATTATAATAATCCATTTTCTCAACACAAAAATCATTAATTTCAGACTGAAGCACCAGCAATATTTTTGAGTCTTCTTAGAGTTTGCTCTCATTCACAGTATCATAGTAACTTCATTATCATTAGTATATGCTGTAAAAACTAATTATTCTTACAATTGCAAGCATTATTAAGAAGTTATATCATAAACATTTGTAATATAAATTTTTTCCACCAATTTTGCCCCCTCCCTCACACTAGACATAAATAATTTTAAATTCAAAGTTTGTAATTATTATATAGGATAGCCTATTATAGATCTATTCATGTATGTAATATTGTTCTTGAACGATTTGAACAAATAAAAGTTATTTCAGAACTAATTTTAATTTTTATTATATTTTCTGAAATTCCTAAATGCTTAAAGAAAAATATAAGTACTTTCTAAAAATAGTTTTACTTATGATAATTAATTTTAGAGATTTCATGAAAACACAAAAGATCTGCTTGACGTTTTCACAAGCCCATAGACAAATAGATACAATCATTATGATTTACAGTTTTCTAATTAGAGGTTTATTTGATGAATCAAGTGTTTTTTTTTATTTTGCAATAAAGATGATTATTTATCTACATATTTGTAATAAATTAAATGCTAACAATTAAACTAGAAAGTAATATAAACATAAAATAACACTCTGGTTCAGTTTTAATGTTTTTAGTCAAATAGTTGGTATATAAAATTGTAAAATAAAAACAGCTTCTTACTCATATCAATTCAAAGACATGTAGTTTTCGATGCAGTGATTAACAATTTTTATTTTATGGTTTATATGATTAAAAACTTGAAATATTTATTAGAAATATTATTTAATTTATATAAAGTAATCAATTAAATCTTTCAGATTTGTCACTAAATTCTGAATTGAAATTTTCTGAAAAATGTCCAGACCAGCCTCTCTCATTATATATGTATTTGACATAACAAATCTACACATCAGATGAGCTAATAATTTAAACCAGATAAAAATCAGAATTTATATGTTTAAATAAGAATAAATTATGATACCATTTAACTTTTAAAACATTAAAAGACAATCTTTATCAACTGCATATAAAATGTGTATGCAGTTGATAAAAATACTTTTAAGTGATTAAAATCATGCTTCTGTATTTTGTTATTTGTTTTAAAAAATAAATGATTCCTCAGATATTTGTTGCAGTTTGAATTGATGCTATATATATTGTGAAAGAACGTGTTTAAACCCGGTCACAACTAGCATGATAGCTGGTGGTCATTATATATAGATAGTTAAGGTATATAGATTAATTGTTATATTACATGGTGTGCCATTACTTTTCGTATCTAAAAGTTTGTAGGCCAAGAATCAAAGATTTTAATTACAGCTGAAATCATATCATATGAGGGCGCCACCAGTAAATAACCTGTAGCCATGAAATTAGAAGAATCTTATATCGCGGCTGTTAATTTTTATATGTATGACAGATTCAGATAATCTCCCCTTTGCAATCCCTTTTTTATATGATATATATGTGTGTATATGCTACGGTCATATGTTTTATTATCACATACAAACGCTAAAGGAATAAACGCGAACACTTACATATGTTTCAAATAATAAAAAAGTTTTATTATAAAATTATTTTTTTATATCTTTCTTTTATTCAAGACTATTGACAGAAACAAATCATTTATAATTTCCTCCTCCACCTCCCTCTTTTCTATAGACTTAACCCGACTAACATTATCGTTCTTTTTCTTTTTTTTAAATAAAAAAAAACACATGTGAATAGTAACATATTTTTCGTTCTTGAAGGAACATGCACTTTTACTTATTATATAAGCGTCCCAGACTGGTATGCATCTTGACCAATGCAGAGGCTAAGCAGCTTACTATTAGGAGACAGAAATTACTCTGAACCCCTACCCTCTCTTTCAATATTTACTCCACTCTTAAACTTTTCATTTGCTTTCTTAAATTATTTCTATTTTTAATCTCCCCTATAGTCTTGAATCCTATCTAAAGCTAGTTGAAAACCCTCTTTAAAGAAAAATTCAAATACAAATAAAAATAAATTACGAATTTCAAATAAAATTAACTGGACAAAGTAAACATAAGCATTATAAATATATGCATATATAAAAAAAAAACTTTCTATTGTCGCAACTTATAGTTCATGGCTGATTAAATATAATCCCAATTAGAGGTGTTTTTAAATTTAGCAATCAATAGTTCAAGCAAAAAGCAAAGTTTATATTAACCTGATCGATCAGTGTCCGTACGCGTTCCTTGGGATCCTTTGGGAGTTGATTCACTATAACGAATTTTGTCCACCCGGCCAACTTCGCTTTCTCTTCAGTGTTTTCTCGGTGATGAAATCCAGGATTCGGCTAGTATCCCAGCTGGGGACGAATTTTAGTTGTTTAGCCTTCTAACATTTTTATTTTTCAAAAATAGCTCTCTTCTGTTATAAAAAAATTAATAATTAATCAAACAATAGGTTTGTCTCTTATTTATAGTCCTTTTTCCATTGTCCTTTTATCTGATCATGTTCCCAGCCAGTGATTGCATTTCTTTAATTAATTTTTTTTTATAGTTTTTTTAACACCAGCTAACTAGAAGCCATGACAATAGAACTAATTATAATTCTTTTCTCTCTTTCCCCCACCTTTTCAGATCAGAAAATTTAATTACAAAATTGTTTTAAAAAAAAAAACAAAAATTTATTTAATATCACTTTCGATGTAATCTCAATCCAATTAAACAAATAACTAATCTACCATTTTGCCCTTTTTATTTTCTTTCTATTCTGTTCTTTTAAAATCCCATTAAAAATAAAACAATAAATAATGCCAAAAAAAAACCCCACTATATATATATACAAAAAAAACTAATAAATAATACCGCAAAAAAAAAATCTTTCTATATACACAGCATTTATTTATTATTCCATGCCTAATATATATGTGTATATACATGATTTTTACATATATAAAGAATATAACATGAGCCGCTCAAAATTATCGGCTCAATGGTTATAATTATACAAAATACACATATATAGCTCAGAAAGGGGGGAGTGCTCTTTCATTTCAAAATAGTATGTATATGCATGTTATAGATGTATGTATGAATGGTTTTAATTGTTGTAGAGGGAGAAAGTGAGGTTTTCCTTCAATTATGTTCTAAAAGCCTAGAAATTTCTAAAAGAAATGGATTTTAAAAGAAGAAAGGCCGAAGGTGCTAAAAGCCTTCACACCTTGATCAAAATTCGGTTGGGCAGAAATCAGAGACTGAAGGGGGAAAACAAGTGAAGCTTCTAGAACAAATGTCAGGGGCTATAAAAGCAAAGAACCCAGCATGCCCTCTCTCTTGCCCCTGCAGAAATTTTATGATCAACATAGCGGGATCATCAGTGCAGCAAAGTTAATTTTATAATTTATTAATTTTAATGGCAAAAGAAATGGAAATGTCAGGGTAAAAACCTAACATATCAGGCTCAAACCCCATCTTCAACACTCTGGATGCTGCTACATTCAACAGTGAAAGCCTCTCTGGATTTGAAGCAACCACCAAGATCCGAACCATAAAGCAAAGATTTTTAAAATGGAGACCCCTAGATAGAATAAAGAAAGAAAACCTCAAGACAGATCATAGGTTCGCCTATGCTTATCTGAGCTATAAAATATTATTCCATGAACTACCCAGGGATATACAGGTAGTATAAACTTTGCATATTGAGTTATTATTTTAAAAAAATGGAATAAAATAATGAGGAAAAGAAATCAGTTGCCGATTCTATAGATTTACATAGAAGAACTCTATAAGAAATTTTACAAAGAGATTGTTTTGTTTAAATTGCATAAACCCATTATAGCTATTAGTGATTGAGGCAACACTTTAACTTGAAGAATTATCTTCAACTGAACCTGAAAAAAATTAAATTAAAAGAATAGTGGAAGGAAAATCTCTTTCAGTCTATCTGCAACTTTTAAACCATTTGTGAATAATAAGTGTATTTGAAAGTGTGTGCATATGTGTATATATTACAAATTGAAATGTCAGAGCTGTAATTTTATATGTTAATGGGTTAAAATTAAATTATTCTTTTTATGTTTGTTTATCGATACTTGGTATTTAGTGTAACTCTTAATAAATATTAGCGATAACAAAATATCATATGTAGAAATCTGTTATTGGATTAGTCTTATATATTTTTTTGTATTGTGTTGTTAAAACAAAAAAGAGAAGAATGCTTGTTTCCATTCACATCTACTCCCAGCCATAATGCCATCCGCTCTGAGCTTGAGCTAGTGAGGATTAAACCTCTCACAATTTATTAAAGACATGGTTGTTTATTAGTAGTCTCTCTCAGTAATTCTTATTTAACATAAGATTGGCACTTGGAATCCTAGTGATGTCCATAAATACATGTTGGTAAACTGCTACATTAATTTGATGAATAAAACAGAATAATATGTTTGCCTTGCAAAATGATATACAGATAAATATAAGTATATAAGGTCTTAAGAGAAAGAAGAAGGGGGGCGCTGTTATAATGGCACAACTAACTGGAAACCTCTCAAAGAGAAATAGCATGGGATGGGAAAATTAGGAGTAATTTTGCTGCAGTATATTGAATTTATATATATATGTATTAAATAACTAGGAAAAAAAATATGGTAGTGATATTTATATAAATTGAGGGTTCAGTAATATTGGTTAATAATTATTGTTTGAGTATTCAGTAGTAAATAATTTAGGTGTAAGTGAAGAAAAGGATAATAATTATTTAAATTTTGAAAGAGTAATCTTTTAAGATTAAATCGTTGTTTTGTCCTGAATCAATTAAGCTTATAATTTGATTATAATTGCTGACTTTAAATAAATCCAACTAATAAATGGATTAAAATTATATTCAGATACTATTTCTATTATAGGTTTCACTATTAATTTCAGATACTATTTCTATTATAGGGAAAATGTTTATATTTTAAATAGATAATTCAACAGCTCAAATCGTTTTAAATAAATTAAAGTACATTTTTTAAAATATCTCTCAAGAAATAACGATCTTGTCATTTTGTGTTTGTGCAATAGGCTGAGAATACACAATCTGTTTTTTTTTATTTACATAAGTTAGTGAGATTTCGAGAATCAAATATATGGGGAAACAAAATCATGCATTGGAGAGCTAGGGAAACTGTAGTAGAGGCTAACAAGAAAGCAGTGTGGCATGTTGGGGAATGGTGTCCGAGGTATTTAATCGAAGATAAGAAATTTAACAAAAAAATTTATGAAACAAGGGCACAAAAGAAAATGGACCAACAAAAAGGGGACCAGGAAGACATTTTGGAGCAGATTTTGGGGAAACTAGAAAGTCTGGAGATGAGATTCGGAGAAATTGGAAAAGAGAATGAGTAGGTTAGAACAGAAAGTAGGTACTAAAAATAACAATGATTCAGGGGAACAGGAAGATGAAAGCAGAGAAGACATAAATATGGAGAGTGGAGGAACAGAAGCAAGGTACTCAATTAACCCCATGGGAAAACTGGCAGCAGTGATAGGTCATGTGGGGATGCAAGGGAATGTGAACCAATTCCTCAGAATTTTACCATTCTCCAGTAGGATGGGGGAAGCACTTGTAGAGTATCTACACAGTTTGAGGAGATACTTTAGTGTAAACCCCATGGTGGAGGAAAGTAAGATAACTATTGCATGCAGCAATCTCCCAGATAATGCTCAATCATGGTGGAGATGTGCTGTTTCAACAGCTGGTGACTTTCAAAGAGTATCAGAAAGAAATGAGAGAGGCCTTTTGGTCTGAGGACAGGCAAGAGTTGACACACTATCAAATTATGCAAGAGAAGTTCAAGGACGGTTGCAACAATAGTTATTCACAGTTTTTTTATAGGCAGGTAGCTAGACTGTGAACATTGGATGCATGCAATCTGACAGAAAGTCACATACTCCACATTGTAAGACACAGCATGCCCATGAGAATGGAACAGATGATCTTGAGAGTAGGGAAGGCATTCATTAAAGAGATTGCTGAGTTGCTCAATGCCATTGATATGAGCTCTTATGACTATGGGGGGGGGGCATCATGAAGTGATAAAAGAAGATGAAAGAATGCAGAGAATGGGAGTGGAAACTTTTCCAAAAATGGAAAGAGATATTTGTAGGGAGGAGACCACCTGAGAAGCTAACTTTGGATCAGAATAAAAAACAGATGGACACCTGAGGCAGGAAGAAGTATCAGCAAAGAAGTATACAAGTAAATAACATTTTGTAAAAAAGAAGCCATTTAAATATGTGAGAGGTATTTGAGGGCTTTTGAATGGGGGGGGGTATTGTGACAGAACAGGTTCAAACTTGATCACAACTAGCATAAAGGTGGTGGTCATTATATAAAGATAGTTAAGGTATATGGTTTAATTGTTATATTACACGGTGGTGGTTATACAAAATACACATATATACCTCAGAAAGGGGGAAATGCTCTGTCATTTCGAAATAGTATGTATATGTGTGTGTTATAGATGTACATATGAATGGGTTTAATTGTTGAAAGGTTTAATTGTTGTAGAGGGAGGACGTGAGGTTTTCTTTCAATTATTTTCTAAAAACCTAGAAATTTCTAGAAGAAAATGGATTTTAAAACAAGAAAGGCCGAAAGTGCTAAAAGCCTTCACACCTTGATCAAAATCCAGTTGGGCAGCAATCAGAGACAGGAAGTGGAAAAAGAGTTAAGCTTCTAGAACAAATGGTGGGGGCTATAAAAGAAAAAAACCCAGAATGCCCTCTCTCTTGTCCCTGCAGAAATTGACTATCAACATAGTGGGATCATCAGTGCAGCAAAGTTAATTTTATAATTTGTTAATTTTAATGGCAAAAGAAATGAAAATGTCAGGGTAAAAGTCAAACATATTGGGCTCAAACCCCATCTTCAACACTCTATATGCTGGTACATTAAACAGTGAAAGCCTCTCTGGATTTGAAGCAACTGCCAAATCGGAACCATAAAGTGAACATTTTCAAAATGGAGACCCCTAGGTAGAATCAAGAAAGAAAACCTCAAGATGGATCATATGTTCACCTGTGCTAATCTGAACTATAAAATATTATTCCACAAACTCCCAGGGATATACAAGTAGTATAAACTTTGCATATTGAGTTATTGTTTAAAAAAATGAATAAAATAATGAGGAAAGAAATAAGTTGCCAATTTTATAAAATTACATAGAAGAACTCTATAAGAAATTTTATAAAGAGATTTTGTTTAAATTGTGTAAACCCATTATAGCTATTAGTGCCTTGAGGCAACACTTGAACATGAAGAATTATCTTCAACTGAACCTAGAAGAATTAATTAAAAGAATAATGGAAGGGAAATCTCTTTCAGTCTATCTGCAACTTTAAAACCATTTGTGAATAATAAATGTATTTGAAAGTGTGTGCCTATGTGTATATATTATGAATGGAGATGTCAGAGCTGTAATTTTATATGTTAATGGGTTAAAATTAAATTATTATTTTTTATGTTTGTATATCGATACTTGATATTTAGTGTAACTCTTAATAAATATTGGTGATAACAAACCATATGTAGAAATCTGTTATTGGATTAGTCATATATATTTTTTATTGTGTTATTAAAACAAAAAAAAGAAGAATGCTTGTTCCCATTCACATCTATTCCCAGCCATAAGGCCACCTGCCCTGAGCTTGAGCTAGCTGAGGGTTAAACCTCTCATAATTTTTTAAAGACCGTGGTTGTTTATTAGTAGTCTCTCCCTTCATTTAATTCTTATTTAACATAAGATTGGCACATGGAATCCTAATGATATCCATAAATACATGTTGGGAATCTGATACATTAATTTGATGAATAAAACTGAATAATACCTTTGCCTCGCAAAGTGATATATATATATAGGTATGTGTATATATATATATATATAGGTATGTGTGTAAACAGATACATGTAAGAATATAAGGTCTTAAGAGAAGGAAGAAGGGAGGTTTTGTTACAATATATATATACAATGAAATCATCAGAGGGAAAATAACACTTTCTGGATGTTTCTATAATGAATATCATTTAACCTACAATCTTACAGATGAATCCTAATGTGGTAATGCAGTTAAAATATGGTCTCAGCCAATCAAGTGAAAGACATTTAAATTCAATCCAGACTACTACTTAATCTATAAGCTTATTTTGTCCTACATATATAATAACTACCTATATTGGAAGATTAACCTGAATAGTCTTAAGTCTCTTTACCTCATAATATAATGATGAAAAGCAAAGTTATTTGTCATTTAGTTTGTTATGTAATATACAGATAAACACTTATAACTTTTTTATCTTCAATAGTTATTTGTCAATTGCATTTAGCTTAGAATGTTGATTATAAAAGTTCTTTTAAACACAGAATTGATGAATAAATTTCTCACAGCATAATGTGTTACAATAATTTAATAAGGGATATAATAAGGGATAATCTTTAGTTTATTACAAAATAATATTTTCTAAACTGTATGATATGTCAAAGTGAGTCAATCATTTGTATTAAATTCATTTCACCTTCTTGGCATAGAATTTATTATTTGTGTATTACATCACATAACAGTTGCAACTACAGTTGGCATTTTAATCATGATATACATTAATTTAGTGTTTACATGTAGATATAAGTTAAAGTCTATAGATATCTCTCACTCAATGTAAACATAACTACCAATGATAGTTGGAATAACTATTATCAAATGACAATCTTCTACTAACATATTTTGGAAATTATTTAGAGTTTATTGACAGTTTTGTCTTTATGAAGTAGTCCAAAAAGATTATTGTTCATTTTAGATTTAAAAGGAAATACTTCTCACCAGACAAGAAACTGAAGTGAAAGTATGATAAATATATTTTAATTAAACCATTATTTTATCTCTAGATAATTTGTGGGATATAAAGTCATGCCACATAATATTAAAAACAAATTTGACTTTATTTCTTATTAGATAAAAGAAAGATGACTTAAAAATAGAGATATAGAGGCAATTAAAAGAATTGAAATGGTAACTAGTATTAAATGGCAAATTTATTTCCCAAAGAAAATCCTGAAAGGTAAGAACATGTTGCTCTTAATGGATGATTAAGCTGAACGCGTTGTAGCGATGAGTAAGTATAAAGAGATGAAAAATAAATCATGAAAGAATTTTCATTAAATTTAAAAAAGTTAGACGTTATAGTAAGAAAAGTAGTTTAAATTAATTTATACTTCAAAACACTCGCAACTAAAACTTCTGCCAGAGTGATAGAACCAGACCATCTGGAAAATATTTCTCTGTGCTGTGAATTATTGAAGATAAATCCCTAATTTTAATGAACCTGAGAGACTGCAATTAGACATCCAGTAATATTAAAAAAAAAAAGAAATAATCATTACTAAAATATCTTTTAATCAATAATGTGGATATTTTTGGAAGTCATGTCAATTTCTTAGGTAGAACAATTATTTTGTTTGAAAATTAGATTAGCTATGTATTTAAAATATTTATCATAGTTTGATAAATTTTATCTAAGATTTTTGTTTCAATAAAAGTATAAATATCAAATTGTTGTATACTTACAAAATATTTAATTTGACTTATCATACAGATAGGCGACCACCATAATATTAATCATTGTGATTTTCATACCATCTTTGTGATTGTTGAAGTTTTGTTACAATCTGTAGAATTTAGTATTAATTCAGAATTAAATTAAAAAAGTGATAGAGACAGAGAGTTTTGTATTATAAAATATTTTCTTTTAATCTTTTAGTTTAGTCATTTTATTTTTTTTTAATTCTTAAATATGTTTTCTTATTATTATTGCAGACATGGGATGGAGTCACGATTGCTTGATACCTCTAATTTATCCAGTGAACAACAGGTACATGCATAGTGGAGCTGAGTTCCTGTGCTAGTGGATACTTCTGCATTTTTTGAGATGATAGGTTCACTGATAAAAATTACAAAAGTAAAAAAAATTTTTTTATAAGAAAGCTTTATAAAAATTAGCAGCATTTAATCCAAATTTAGATACCGATCTTGATAATTGGTTTCACATCTTTAATAAATTAATTTTGAAGATGTATATTTTAAAATATTCTATATGTTTGAATTTTGAGGATATAAATAAAAACCCAACTTTTGAAATCATATATTTTAAAGGTTTCTCTATATTTTATTATAGAGAAAACAAAAAATAAGAAAAAAAAATTCATCAACTGAAGGCAATTCACAAAAATTTTAATTTTATTGTTCTTTTTTTTTTTTTATAGTGTCGATTAGTAAGTCACTTATGAATATCCACATTTTCAAAGCAATTTAAATATTTACTACTGTCTTCAATCCATCCTTTATTTTATAAAATTAGTTTGTTTAAATTATGCATAATGTTATTACTTATATTAAAACATTAAATTAAATAGAACTGAAAAATATGGATGAAATGCCACATCAAAGTAGTATTTGTCAGTTATATAAATTCTAGGTTGCTGTCCTAGAAATCCTTCTAAAAACTTACATTTACATCAACAAACATGTTAATAATGTCATAAGTAAAGATCTTATATATTTTTATAATATGTCATGTTAACTGATGTGAATGTTCAATATTTTAATAACAATAGTTATTACATATATTGAGCATGCCCAGTTTTTGGGAGATTGTTCAGTGGAAACTGTCAGTAGCAGTAGAAAATTAAATAAAAAAAAATATTGTATTAAATTATATTGTAAAGGAGTATCTTAATATTTTATTATTTATATTAAAATGTTTAATATTCCTGAATTATTTTTTGATATATATATATCAATATCATCTTTGCTTTATTTCTATAATAATTAAGTTTATATGTAAGCTTTAAAAATGAAATGGATCCAATTCTTATTTTAGTCCAACATTAGTAAATTTCATTTTGAAACATATGTTACTATGAACAAGGATAGCTATTGCCATGTGATCATTAGTTGAGCTCAAAATTATACTGAAATGCTTATTATGTATGCAACTCATTTCCTTAAACTTTGCAACATATTCTGCTAAAGGAAACTTACATGCTATGGTTTATAGATCCATGCAATCTTAAATTTGCAAGAACTTTTTTTGTGTTGATTCCTATGAATCATTTTTTTTGGCTCTATACTTTATGATTTGTAAGAAAATACTAATGAAACATTTAAATTCAACAGATTCTTTAAAATATATTGATACAAACATATGTAAAAGGCAAACAATCCACAAAATGTATTTTTGAGATTATTTGCTTTTTGTAAGTACTGAATACACCATTCATGATTCAAGATATATAAAAAAGGGGGAAACGTTAAATGACTAGTATTCATGCTGCGATTTAGTAAGTGATATATTGATCTTTAACTAAGTTTAAAGTTTATATCTGAGCTGATTATTAAATAATTTATAGCTTAACAAAAGTGATTAGTAAATAATTTTAATATTTATTCTAGATGACATTCTTAAAAATGTGCAATATAAATTGAATTATAAAAATTTGTTATGATAAAGAAGACTGTGTGGTGAGGATATGGTCCAACTGACGAAAAATCTTGGACTTGCTTGTTACAAATATCTTTATCCTTACGTTTTAAAAAGTATTTTTCATTTAGAAGTTTCATTACTATTTAATATATAAATTGGGATCCAAAATAAGTGGAAGGTGTAAATGCTAAGATTTAATAAGGAATATATATATAATATTTGACTGCCTTTAAAGTTTATATCTGAGCTGAAAATTAAATAATGGTTTATAGCCTAGTAAAATAATTAGCACATAATCTTTAAATATTTATTGCAGACAATATTGTCAAAATTAATGCATTCAAGCAATGTTGCACGTGTAAATTGAATTATAGCTATATATCATCATGTGTATATATGATATCGAACTTATGAAATATCCTGTAGATATAATCCAGTTTTTTTTTTTCATTTTTTACCTTACAGCAGGACTATTTGAAACCTTATGGAAGGTTCGACTACTGTTTAAATGTGGGACTTGATATATATATACTGCCACAAAAAAAGTAAATAAATTGATGACTATATACATTTTAATGATTAGCGATAGAGTGTAACCATTATTGACAAACATTTATGTTTAAAAGAAGGACGGAATATTTGAGAAAAAAAGAGGTTCGAACATGAAATAAGATATATGGCAGTAATGACAAATAATTAAAAAATGAATTAATACTAATCCAAATTAATTTTTTGAAAAAGGATTAATTTTTTGAAAAAGGGTTAATTTTTTGAAAAAGGGTTGACTTATATTAGATTGCATAAAAATTAAACAACAATGACAATTGACTAACTTTATCAAATAATAATAATAATGATGATGATGATGATGATCTAGTAGACCTAAATTTTGATTCAATGATTGCACATTGCTTGACTAAGTTGAAAATCCCAATTCTATTCCATATAAAGAATGTAGTTTGCAAAACTTTTTTTTGCTTTCAAACCAATTTTAAATAAAGACGAAAGTCCTGAGTAATTAAATTAGTTTGATATTACATGATAAAGAAAAAAAAATCTCTACTTGTAACTACATCGACATCTATAAGTTAAACTGAAATTTATTTAAAAAAAAAAAAAAATTATATTTGCAATGAAAAAAAAATTACATCAGAAATTTTCTGAATAGTGTGATAGCATTTACTTACAATAGGATGATTGTATGATACATTTACACGCACATATTAATTTATCTCTTTCTATATATATACGCATATAAATAGCCCTCTCTATATATAGATGTACCCGCTTTTATATATCAGTATTATAAGCACAAATATATTAACGCATAAATAGGTAAAAATTAATCTGTACGCTAGTTTTAATGGACAGAATCTATAATATGAGAGCAGGTATAATTTTCTTCGTAATTATTATTAACACCTTTTTCATCATTTGCTGCTTAAAAAAATCGACTGTACCTGTTTTTCCCTCCCATTTTAGACATATTATAAATTATAACTCCTGGCTACTTCCAAAAAACTAATGATAATCTTTTAAAGGACTGCTTTTAGATTATTCGAAAGTGAATAAACAATGCATATAAAAGTTCTTCATCTTCCTATAGAACAAAGAATATAATAGCTAAACACTTATGGATGGAGAATTTAGCATCTTCTCACGTGTAAATGGTGCTGTAGTAATTAGAGAAAATTTCTTTCCTCGTAATAACCAAACCGCAGCCTGTGAAATAAAAGCGACATCTGCTTGGTCTTGCCAAATGCCGTTAATATTTCAAAAATGTGAAATTAAAGAGTATGTCTTATCTTTATACAAAGCTTTAACTATTCTTTTAAGATCAAAGTCAACTCAACATATGCATAAAGTGTAGAGATGTATTTGATGACGTAGTCATAATGGCGTGAGACCATTGTTTGGATCCATGTCAAATTATCCTGATTTTACGGTAGAACAAATTGATATCGACTTTAGCAAACATTACTTTAATAATAATTTTATCTTAAAAAAAAAAAAGTAGAGATAAAAATTTGTGGGATAATCAAATATGGTCAATTTAACGTTTTAATTATAATTGGAGTGCAAAAAAAAAAAAAAAAAGTATGTGCAATAGTTGATAAGTACGTAATTTCTCTAATAAAAATCTTATCTGAAACAATATAAAAAAAGATGAATTTTTAATTCATTCAACTAATAGAGAAATTGTTTTAAGTACGAGATAACCATCGATCACTTAAACACAGATTATCTCTATATTTCCCCCTTTCTCTCTATATATCGACAGATAAATAGAAAATGGTTTGAATGATTTAAAATAGCGTCTTTCCTATACCTTACATTTATTGTATACGATGTAGTAATATTATCATAAAAGTGAATGAGATTTACTTAATAAATGTTCTAAGTATAATCTTTTTTAATGAGTTTGAAAAATGTCCTGAGAGTATTTTGATTATTTTTAAAATTTAAATTTACCAATGTTTTATTTTGTAGTTTTCAAATAACTGCAACAGTTAAATTAATAAATTTCGATTGAATATAATAACATTGCTTATTATTTTGCTTATTTTTAATGTAAAGAAACGTAAAAAAAAAAAAGAAAAAAAATAGGTTTCTTATAAATATGCATTTTACACCGATACCACCAAAAATGTTCGCGACCCACTTGACATTGTTATCTCCAGATAAAAAACGTTGGTTTAAAGTATCTTCATCATATAAACGTTAAGTTATATTATTTTAGTTAAAATAATACTCGTTGGTATCCTTGTTTCTAAAAAATGAAGGAAAAATACTATATCCAAGCACTTGAGCACAATTAGTAATAATTGGCATGCCACTTCCTTAGTAACATGCCTAATTTATCCAGTCAAGATATATATATAATTTATTTAACAAAGTAATAATTTAAATATATTTATATTAAATAATTAACTTTTAACATAATCTTTATTGGTGAAGTATATGGTTACATAATTTATATTATTTTGATTGTATAAAATATATTAAAAATATATACATGTTGTAGGTTAGGTAATATAGAGGTGATTAATAATCCATATTTATATATAAATTATTTAGTTGTTATTAAAAAAACCAGTTTCAAACGGAATTATATATCAGAATCATACTCCCAAAACATAGCTATACTATGTGACTTGATATTCTCGATATATATCCTTTGGTTAATAACTTACTATTACAAAGAGAGGGAAGAGTAATGAAGCTATTTGGCATGATATGTATCAGGAAGAGCAAGTTCCTTATCTATGTTTTTCATTTCAGATATCTGATTGTAAGACAGGGAGTGCAATTTCTTGGGTATAGGGTTAAAACAAAAATGACATTTCAGTATCCAAAGAGTGAACATGATAAAAATTGTGACTCTAATGGAGGGAAAGAGACCTTGATTCATGCTATCTATGAGGTTGATGATTGATAAAATATGTGATTTAGTGATTGATTCAATATTTCTATATATAAAAAGGCCTGGACATTGAAATAAAATGTGATGAATTGTTTCTTCTGATTTATGACATAACAAACAGATAAGGACAATGTTAGCATATGCTAATTCTTTGCAACAAATAGTAATTAGTGGAGAGAACATCTAGATTGATCATAATAAGGAAATCTAGGTATTTTGATTCTAGATGACAGAAATTGAATTTTGAAAGATTTGTTTATTATTGAAATTAAGCAGAAATTGAGGTTGAGATTGTTTGGTATTATGAGTCATGTTATAGGTCTCCCAATAAATTATTTTCCTTAAAATGGGATGTTGATTCAGGTTAAGATGAGCAGCAACACATATGACAAGAGACTGAAAAAAATTACCACCATTGGGTTGTAATTTATTAGTAATCTGGACAAATTTTATAGTATTGGGGTACACAGATATAAATTTAAATATTGGATTAAATGTTCTCTGAAAAGAAAAAGGTAAGAAATGAGAGAAGTTGAAAGACCATTATCTTTGTCATGCCTATTCAGGGTTCTAACACTGATGACCATAGGTTTTTTTATTCCATATTAATTTGGAACAAAGCAAATTTATCTTCCTCTTAAATGCATTGGTGAATCCTAATGATTGGCATATAGTATGTAATTTTTGAAAAGATTAAGATAATGATTAGAGAGATTTTTGCATGAAAATACAGGTATGCTTTGGACAGGGAGTTAATGATTTTTTAAATAGATGAGACCAGGGAGTTCTAAATTGATATTTTCATGGAATTTACTGATTTATAGACAGGAAAGCCAAGAAAATTGTGTGGGGTGCAGTAAAGAAAGACAAGACACTCTTGTCTCATAGTACATTCCATGTGAATGATTTTTCAAGGTTAAATTGAAGTTTAAAACAAGCATAAGTACCCTTCAAGAATTGAGATAAGTGACTGTAGATATTTCTTGGAAGAGAGGAAAATGACAAGATCATCCATAAAGTGTATATGCTTGAAAGCTCTACTAATCATTGGGACATGAATGCCAGGTAGTTTTTACTTCTATTTCAAGAAGGAGCGGTTTGATATAGGTGATAAAAAAATAATGCACTCAATGGTGACCCTTGTTGAACATAGTTAAAAGGCTTAAAGTCTGGGAACACTTTGCCATTGAGAATAAGAGAAATTTTTATTTTATTATTAGGTTAATTAATATGTAGAAAATAGAAATAGATATGTCATGAGACTAACAATTTAATGAGAGAATCAATAGGTACAGAATCAAAGACAGATGAAACATCCATTTGCATTGGAATTGATCCAGTTTTCTTTGAAGATCTGACATAATCAATTATAATCCTGAACATCATGATATATCCCTTCTTTGCATATTGATATTCTGAAATTGAAGGGAGTATAATAGGTTGAATCTTATCTTTTGTGATAGATTCAGTAATTTTTATAAACAAAGGATAAATAAAGATAGAGTGATGGTTATTTAGTGGTGAAGAATGTGTATTCATCTCGAGGAATGGAACTAATGATACTGTTTATAGCCCATCAATATGATGAATTTGTTTAGACAAAATTTAAGTAAATTCATGATAACAGATAGTGTGAAATTGCTAATCTGTAAAAGAAAAAATTTAAACATGGCATGTGGCCTAGGATGAATACTATCAGGGAAAGATTTTGGCTTTATCATGATGTTAGTTTTTATGATGCCATGATCAGCATGATTGGAATCAAAGACATATATTGGAAATACAGGACAGCTGAGGGACTGTAAATTGGACTCAAAAATGATAAAAGAGGGAAGAGGGCATCATACTGAGCCCTTGTGCAGAAATTGTCATTAATAATAATTGAAAAGAGAACAGATTTTTTGTTTTTATAAGAAAGAGACCAGCAAATGTAGCCTTTCAACCAGTTAGGGGGTTGAGCCAGAATGATTTTGCTTTTTTGGTAGATAAGTATTCAGCTAAAACAAATTGTGTATGCTTGTATTGCAGCTTAATTAATTTTCCTAAAGTAAATGTAATTCTCCAAAATTACTGCCTCTGGTGATGAAGTCTTGACTAAGACTCTTAATATATCATTATAATGGAGAGTGGGTTGATTGAAAATTAATATCAATCTGAATGCTGAGTGCTAGCTGAGAAACAAACTGTTTGCAAAGAATGGTTAACTCCAAAGTGAATATCTGGTGAATAGAATAAGAAGTGTATAAGAGATGAATGTTTTAAGATATAGAAGCAGAAAGAATTACTGGTGAGAAACGTTCATCACTCATCAGTTTACAATTTATTGAGTGAAGATACTTCCAACAAAGTCAGCATAGTCACATTAACATTCCCAAAAAGAAGGATAGGGAAGGAGTTTGATGAAAGAATAAGTTTCATCTGACAGATGAGTTGATGTATCAGAATAGGTTTGTTATATAGAAATAAATAAATCATGTTAACTATAAAGACATTTTGATAAAAGTTAATGATAATCATGTTTTGATTGAGATAACAAATTTTAAAAAACTCAAAAGATGTTTTATGATGTATCAATACACCTCCTCTAGCAGCTGAAGTATTAGAGATAGAGAATTGAGAAAAGCCACATTTTCCAAGGCATCTGACAATACCAATATTAGAAAGTGTAGAAAATTTGGTTTTAGAGAAAAAGGTAATATGGGGAATAAATTGGGAAATCCAGTTATTGATTGCAACTATCCACTGATGTGAGTTCAAACTACTTACATTAACACTAGTGATAATTACATAACTTAAGCAACAATATAAAAAACATTTAATAGATCAGACCAATTGCAGCCAACCTAAAAATGCTACTCAATTTAAGCATCAAGATCATGACCACTAATAACAGACAGTCACAATGGATAAAGTAATGAAAATTTTTTAGACCTTTGAATTGAGTTCATTTTATGTGGATCCAAAGGAAGTAGAATTTGTAGCTCAGATAATGTCTGGGAGGAAGTATATGAGTACAAAATAATATTAAAAGAAAATATAATACCAAACATAATAATTTGAACCCACAAAATTAGTACAAATGTTCTATATAGTAAAAATTATTATCAACATTTTATCATTGTGCATTAGTGGATACTTTGGTATTTTAGGGTGAGTTATAGTTCATATTTAAATTTTCTTGTATATTCATAACCAGTTTACTAATACTTGAAATCTTTCTTAATCAGGTTGCACACTTCCTAATGTACACTTCATTAAAACTTATTTTTTTGTGAAATGAAGATGCTACTTGTGCAGGGGTTTGCCTAATCCAATGCTGTTCCAAAGATACATTTGGTCTTAACTGAGGTTCCTTTACAGGTAAAGTCTTCAGTTTTTTGTAGCAGTGGGAGCAGATGGTGTTTAAACTTTAATTTTTCCAGACTTAACTACAGGGGTATTTTTAGCATCAAAAATTGGTTAATCTTTTAACAACTTTTTGTCAGGTTTTATTCTCTTAGTTGATTTAACTTGAGTAAATTGATCAGAGATGGAGGCACCATTCTGAAGAAAAGAAGCTTGCATCATTTCAAATTCTGTGTTAGCATCAGTGGACATGGATTCCTGATTGATGAACTCAGTGTCAATTGTAATTGGATCTGATTCAGTAGAAGAATGCAAAGGACAGGGATCACAATTTGATCAATTTTAGAGCTGTGATTATACTTTGGGGCACTTATGGTCTTTGGTCACTTTCATCTTACACTGCTAGCATAATCTAGAAGGGAAATCTTTAACTATATGAGTTCTGGTTAAGCAGAAGAAACATTGAGGCACTATACTTCTGAAGATTATTATCAATGGAGAGGATCATTAAAGTCAATATAGCAGTTTTTAATTTGCCTACTGAGCATCATAAGTCTATCCATATCAATGAAGGACAGCATTTTATTGTTTAAGCACATAATATTTTTTTAAAAAAAATCATTTTTATTATAATTATGAAATTCCACACACATATATCTACTATTAGGGTGCAGCAATACTTTGTAGATCATGTTCCATAAATTTTCTTCTATTAACATAGCATAAAATTCTTCTAAATGGAAATTTAAAAAGGTTATATTCAGCATTTGTAATAGTCATTATCATCATCATCATCATCATCATCATCATCATTATTATTATTATTATTATTATTATTATTATTATTATTATTATTATTATTATTATTATGTTTCAAAGGATAAACTTTATTAGTATTCTAAAAGGTTACACATGTTACATTTGACAACATAGTTCTTATATATAAATTGTTTTCACGAAACTGCATATGTGCAATGATTTGATCAGTAACTGTATGCGTTATCAAACTAGAAGTATCTAAGAAAAAAAAACAGTTCAACAAAGTCAATGATGATCACTCAATCATATGATTATATTCAATTAGATATACTTCAATTAAATTAAAGCAAGAATGCGTCTAGTTTGTGTCAGTTGACTTTAGAACTGGCACAAGGATCCATGTTAGATATAGTTTTTTTGTTAGTGCTTTTATATAAGTTCTTGTATATTCCAAGGTGTCAATGTACTTAGATTGATCAGTAATCTTCATGTCTCTTTCACGTATGGTTTGCAGCTTATTTCTGAATGTGTTTGGATGTCTTCTGGGGTTATAATTGTATATGAAATTACACCTTGTATACCATAAGGCATAGAGTAAAAATGTGCAGATTCTTATTTCAGCAAAAATACCCATTTGAAAAGAGTCAAAAAGGGTTTTCATATTGATTTTTTTATCCTTGAGTGAAGTGCTAATAATTTCACGAATGTTTAGAATGAGAAAAAAAGATGGTTTTGTGTCTTCGAGTCCCTATGGCAAAGATTACATATATCATCTATATCTTTATAGTTTCTTTGATATTTCAAAAGGTGTTGTGTAGGTAGCGAGTCCAGATTTATCTTTAGGAGAAAGTCAAAATATTTTGGTTCAAGTGACCATAGTTTGAATTTGCGACATAATTGTTTATTATTAATATGAAGTGGAGTTTGTACCTCATCTTGATTTGGATGTAGAAGTTGATAAACTTCCCAATATTTATATTTGGCTTGTAGTGGTTTAAAGTTAAGAGTGTGGTTTGTTAATAATGGTGTAAGTAGCGTGTTCAGATATCCTTGGAGATGAGGTGGTCTATCTGTAGGGGTAATCTTGGCAGAAATGTCTAAATATGGGAATTTTTGTGCACATGTAGATATTATGTTCAATGTTTTTTGTATCCTGAAGACATGTATTGAGTGAAGGCCAAGGCCATTTTGTGAAAGGGGTTTTTTAGGCGTTTTATTGATATTGAGATAATCTTTTTTCCCCAGAATAATTTCCTGCGTAAGGAGTCTATCTTATTTGTAAATGCCTTGGTATAAATGATTGTGGAGTAAAATAAAAAGATTTTTGTAATCACTAGCATGTTAAGCAAGGTCATTTTTGTATATAGAGATAGGTAGGCTTTGGAGAGTGAATTGACAGTCTTTTCTACTTTTTCTATCAAATTTTTCTGTATGAGCAATCTCATAGGTGAATGACGTAAATAAATGTTGAACCCAAGAAATGTGCTTGGTCTACCTTTGAAAACTTTAGTAATGCTATTCCCGGTGAAGATATGCCATGCACATGATTTCTCCATATTAATTTTTAGATTATATTCTTTAATTACATTCATATCAGCCTTTCAAGCCAATTGTGCAAACGCTTTGCGAGTGTTAAATAATAAATGAATACCCTCTGACCAATACAAGTTATAGAATTTATGCATGTAATTACAAATTGTATACAGACGCTATAAAAATAAATGCTTACTTATATTCTTTTGTAAAATTATTAAGTATCTTAAGAAGTTTGGGAATTTGTTTTTGGGATGATAAAAATATTGCTATATCATCCATATATGCAATACATGAGATGTTGTCATTGATGGTAGGCATGTAGACTCCAGTATTTTTATAAGAGGGTTGATATAGGCAGTGAACAGTGAGAGGTGAGCCCTGAGGAATGGACTGATGTGGCACTATTGGTGGTGAAGTTTTCCCATTTAGGGAAACATAAATCTCACGGTTTAAAAGCAAGTTAGCAAGCAAGTTTAGATAGGCATTCGGAACTGAGTATTTTTGCAGAGTTTTAAGAAGAGTACTGATGGAAATCATGTCAAAAGTGGCTTCAATATCTAGTTGAACAACAACTGGACTGTATTTTTTATTATCTTTAACAGTTTCTATAGTTGACTTGAATAGAAAGGCTGCCTGTCCTGTTGAGGATTCTTTTTTGGCAAATTGCATTTTTGATAGGTTTGGCAAAATGAGTGTCTCTATTTTATCTTTTATCACTGATTCTATTATCTTTATGCCAAGGGAGCACATTGAAATTGGATGTAGGTTAGTGGTGTTTGAGATTGTTTCTTTTTCATGAATGGCACAAGCATAATTTGATTTAAGCCCTGTAATTTATAGATGTCTTTAGTGAGGTAGGAGACTAGGTTAAGCATATATTGTGCAGTGATTTTATCAATATGTTTGTATACAAACTTGGGAATTCCATCTATGCCAGGATGACATAAATCTGGCATCGCTTCTATTTTTTTAATGAAATCTTTTAAAGAAATTTTAAATTCATTTTCTGATCTATCTTGTGAAAAGGCCATTAGACTTGGTGAGGATACCCTCTGGAATTTATCTCTATACAATATGTAAAGCTGCTCCAACATAAAATATCCATAGACACTTTCAGTTTGAACTTTAATAGCTGCTGGTATTCGCACCTGAGAGGGGTGGCCTAGCATCCATATAATGAAGTTTCTGGTATACATGTGTGGCTTATTTAAATATAACCTTTTCTTTTTAATGGAGATATATTCTTTAAGCTGGTTTGTTAACTCTTGATATGTCTTCTTTAAAGCCATCAGACAGGGACGATCGAGATTTGATTGAGAAGTGCCAATAATTTTTTTATAGGTATCATCCATAAGCTTTAGTAGTTTTGTTGGGGATGTTGTTGTCCTGGTAAGATGGTCAATGTTAAATGAAAGCAGGTTAGTAAAAGCACACCATGCTTGGACTGGATCCATTGTAATATTCTTCAACTTGTGAAGATATATGTATACTTCTGAAAAAAGATATTCTGGTGTGCGTGATGGTAGTAGAACTCTGATGGTTCTTCCTGTATTAATTGTTGTTCTATTATCAAAATTAATTTCCAGTGACACTAAAACAGCTGTATGATCAGAGAGGGGTGAATTCTTTAATTGAATGCATATCATGTTATGTAATGATGGCAAATAGAAAACCAGATCTATAAGTGATGAATGTCTGCCATTGTTAAATGACATGGCCTTCTCTGGCAGAAAGCCTCTTCCATTCATCATCGGAAAAGACAGCTGATGTAACCATTTGCCGGTGAAGGTCTGATATGTCATGTTGAAATCTCCCAAAATAATTGTCGGATACATAGCATTTGTGAACCTGGAGTTAAGTGTTTGTATAATTCTATTTATAATAGTGGGACCTGGGGGGATATAAACAATTGCTATGTTTAAGGTAATGGTTTTATGAGTAAATGTAATTATCAGCAAGTGCACATCAATATGTAGGATTTTGAAAGAACTAAATGGGCAGGCTTTCTCAATGATAATGTCTGTACCCGCTGATGGAATGCCAGATGTGTTTGAGAAGGCTGTAAAGCCCTTGGAATTTAGCTTATCTGTAGGGTTGATTAGTGAGCCACTGTAGATTTTTGTTTCAATAATGGCCATTATCTGCGGTTTAACAATGTCATACCATTTAGCGAGGAGGTCAATTTTTTGTGGAAAGTTTAACCCTCTAACATTAAAAACTCCTATTTTAATATCCATTATTTGTATGTGTGTGCACGTATATATCAGAATCTAAGCCTAGCATAGGAAAGTTTTATTCTAAAATAAAGTTAAATATGTTAATAAGGGAATCTGTAGTATATTTTAATGGATCAATAAATATGCATTGTTCAATTATTGTCTGTAGATTTGAGAGAAATATCATTGGATCTCATTTTCCTGTCTGTGAATGGGTTTTCAAGTGAAACTTTATTTATGTTTTAATACAATCAGTTTCCTCTTCCATTGAACTATTTTCTGATGAGTATGTAGCAATTAGAGAGGCATTGTAACTTTGCGTGATGTTAGCTTTTTTTCTAGAGACTGGAGGAGGGGAATCATTATCACTACTTTCACATTCTAGAGCCATGAGTTTCTTGGGATTATTACTGGATTTTTTTTAGGTGGCCAACCTGGTTTTCTAGTGATTTGTGAAGTTTCTAGAATTTGTTGGGATGGCAACACTGCGAGTGATTCCATTATTTCAAGAGATGTTTTATTAAGAGGGGTGAGATTTCTGGATTAGGAAAGGAGGAAACTTCAATGCTATCGAACCCTATAGTATGTAGAATCACCTTTCCACTATTGCTAATGTCAATATCATTTTTCCCCTCAATATTATGGTCTGTTGAATGCACATCTTCATCTACAGTCACTTCTTGATTACTATAAAAGTCTTCTTTCGGGCATTAATGTAAGGGGGATGCGCTCATATTACAATTACTACAATATAAAGCCAGACAGTTGCTAATAAGATGACCACATTCTTTGTATTGAAAGTATTGCGGTTTTAGACCGTTTATAACAAGAAATAATGTCATTTCTTCATCTGCAACTTCAGGATTAATGTTCTCTCCCAGTTTTACTTTAAATCTATAATTTGTTACTAAATATTGGGATGGGTGTATTTTTAATCTGTAAAGGCTGAAAATCTATCACCTTCCCGAACGGTTTCATAAGTTTAATGAAATCTGTTTCTGAGTAACCTAGGTAAGTTTTTTTAATTAAGCCGGTAATAAAGTTTTCTCTGTTGGGATTGACTACAACTAATGCGTATTGCCCCAGAGTTTTCATTTCTTGTTGGAACAATTCTTTGCTTTCTTTGTTTACAAATTCAATAGCCAGATAACATGGATTCGGATGATCTCCCACACAAACTATCAAATTCCATAGTTTTTTATTATTTATCTCTTTGAATAGAAGCTCCTTAGGGAATCTATAAAGTGAACAGTTTCTATCTGTAATTTCTATGACAACAGAATGACAACAGAGCGTTCAGTGAAAAAAACGTTTAAATGAATTGAAGAGCTCCCTAGGGATGGTTTGGTTAAACACTTCAGATATTTTTTTAAGGCTATCATTAGACCAAGGCTCTTTTATTGCGTTAATGTAGTTTTCAGTAGTTTTTGGGGTTAGATCTAGTTTCATCAGATCTGCTGTAGAACAGTGAAATCTAGGTGCTAGCTGCATTTTCCTTGAGAAAAACAATCGCGGATTATTTTCACTTTTTTTTTATAACTGTTGATGGTGATTTTGCAACTTGTGCATAAGAACTTTTATACATGTCTGAGCTGGCGGACATCATGGCTGGATGTTGGACATCTAAGTCCATTATGCAATCAATCTGTGTTGCCTTTTTGTATTTCTCTTCTTTTTTTAATTAATCTATTAGTTTTCTATTTTATAGTTATTAGAGATATAAAACTCTTACCTGTAATCGGTATATTTTATGATATTTTAATAAATTGAGGAGCATGATCTGAATGAGTGGTAAGCTAGAGGCGACCTCTGGTGACCTATCCATTATTATTATTATTATTATTATTATTATTAGTAGTAGTAGTAGTAGTAGTAGTAGTAGTAATAGTAGTAGTAGTAGTAAGTAGTAGTAGTAGTAGTAGTAGTAGTAGAAGTAGTAGTAGTAGTAGTAGTAGTAGTAGTCAAGATGGCCACCATGCCTCACAAGCACGTCGTTTTGGCTCCAAAATAATTATAAAATTTTCATTGAAATTTTACTTTTTGAGTCTACTTGTTGTTGATACTTTTATCATTATAAATTATTACTCCAGAATAAATAATTAGGTAGGTAAAATCTAACTTCCTTTTTTAAAAATCTGACAGATTTTAGTTTATCTGTTGTATAACTATGGAGTCAAAAGACTCGTTGCTTCTAAGTCAAAAGTCAAACGTAAGTGAGCCTACAAATAATTCTATTATGTCTAATAATAATTATATTTCTAATAATAATTTATCATTTCAAACTAAAGATGCTCAAATTACAATCAATAACCAAAATAAATCATGTAACACAATTCAAGCTAGCAATCAAGTGAAACCGCAAGCTAAGCTAATGAAACCTAAGACAACGTTCGGCTCTGTTAACGTTCAAACGAGCATGCAAGAGTCTATCGAAAACATGGATAGTTTCCCAGAATTACCAAAAACAACTAATAATATTAATGCTAATAACCTTATGCAAGAATCAGATAATAATCAACACTTTCTCAAACAAGATCTAAAGGAAAATCAAATAAAAGAAAATAATTCATACGCTAGAGCAGTTAAATCTCATGCTGATAATATCAGTAACGTGCACAATTCAACTGAATACTTAACAGAAGTATTAGGCCTAGAAAATGATAGCGAAGACGAACAAAATAACGTAAATATAATTCCAGATGATACCCAATTAATTACTTCGGAATTAACAACTCAGTACACAAATAATTTCAACCAAACCATACCTCAAAGTCTCTTTAGATTGTTACAAAAATTTCATAGCGAGAAAACGTTAATAATGGCAGTTACAAACACGGAATGCGATTTATTTAAATTTCCTACGGATGAATTTTATCAACTTTTGGCTGAAAAAAAGTTGTGGACATTTATTTATAAAATATTATACCATCCTAATAATAGATATTTATGCATAGAATTCCATAATAAAACACAAAGGAATATTTTCAAAAATAATATTAAATTTTTAAACTCAAGAATCCTTTGTTACATCGATATGGAGCATCCCCTGTCTCTAAATGGAAGAATCAAAAACTGCCACATTGATTTTAATGAAATTGACTTGCAATTAATTCTATCAAAATACGGGAAAATAAACTTTAAATATCTGCTTGATAAAAATGCAGTTATCCCAGTATTTTTAAATATTGCGATGTTTAGCATAACATTAAACAAAAATGTTACACCTAATGATATACCAACTGTACATGAAACAGACATCTCACCGGTAATCATCACTTTCAAAGGATTACCACCCCAGTGCTTTCATTGTAAACAATGATCGCATTTAATACAAGAATGACCCAGCAAACTATGTCAAAAATGCGGATTAAAATGCTCGAAAACACATCGTTGCTGGAGTCAATTAAATGCAACAAAATATAACGAAAATATCAAAATCAAAATAACACCAACTTTAAGTCATACAGGAGATAATGAAAATACCCAAACGAAGATACCACAAACCCAGGATTCATCAACCTTGATTATATCTGACATACAATCAATAACAATACACCTGGATAAACCAATACAAAAATCATCCCCTATCATCCACAATACTCAACAGACCAATGATGAACCAATAACTAGTAACTCAGAACTTGATGATGAGAATATTAGCTCATCCTCATCAAGTGAACTTGAAGACATTTTTGCAGAAGATTCCATTCCGTTTCAATTAGTAACAAAAAATAAAAAAATCACAAAAAGAAAAAAGGGAATTGATGTAACTGAATTGACTCAAGATAATAATACTCAATCTACTGCTATAAAATCTAAATCACCTGTGAGTCATGCTCCAACAAAGCAATCCACTCCGTTTAAAAAGAAAATAAAATCTAATAACTCTGACCTCCAAATAACGGGAACTCCAACGGACACACACTCGGATAGACAACTGCGTTCAGTTGCTTCCACTTCTACACCACAACAGCAGGTGTATTTAGCTGGTGTTGATATCCACAGAAGAACACATGAAAAAATAAAAGTCACTACTGAACACTCATCAGATAGTCCCAATACAAATTATCCTGATCACATTAAACCAAACAAAACTTAGTGATATATCATGAATGAAGAACTATATCCAAATGTTTTTATCTTATTTTTATTTTGTCCAATTTATGTTAAATACTCTGTTGTAATGATTTTTTTGTTAATTTCTATGATTGATAGGGGTTCATTGCTGATTACACTTACCCAGCTAAAATACATATATCACACTAAAAATATTATACACACACTACATGACAAACAACCACACATAGTTACATCTTATAACCACAAACAAAATAAACATAAACTCTATAATAAACAAACACATATATCTATAAATTATAAACTCACTAATACAATCTTCCTTTTATTATTAAACATGCTATATTTGTTCTCATTATACACTATGCAAAACTATTACCTTCCTTTAACATCATATCCCACTGTTATATTAGATAGACTGTTCCAGTCTTCATATTTCTACACTTACTGCATAAAACCATACTTTCCACTACCAAGATCAATAACAACTACAAACATTACACATATACATCAAATTACCATAATCATTATACGATCTAGAAATACTCATGCTGATATCAATTACTGAAGTTAATGTCAGAGGGATAAACTCACCCCATAGAATGTTTGCCATTACTAGCTGGATTCGGCAATTCACTCCACATATTCTTCTTTTTACAGAAACCAAGTGCTCAGTAAGTTCCCCTTTTAAACCTGAGCAGCATCTTGCCAAGTTTGGATATGCCAGATTTTCCACATCAAACTATTCAGCTGCAGGGATAGGAGTACTCATCAATAGGAAGACTCCATTCCAATCTTTCAATATCTTATATATTGATCAACACATGATTATTATCACTCTCCATAATGCAGCACGCACAATAAATATTATCTCGTTATATTTATATAATCAACCAATACTCATTCACCAGCTGATTAATATAATTAATTTAACACTAGCAACAAATCCACACCCCATAATTCTCTTGGGTGACTTTAATATGTCATACCAAGACTTTACAATGAAATATCTTCATAAAGTTAACAAAAGGCTAATGAGCTCAGAAGGTTTTTTTTCACCAAATGCAGTATCATTTTACACTAAAAATCATTCTTCATTAATAGATCTACTCTTTTACTCTCCTGAATTGCACTTTATAATTATGCCCTCCCTAAACCCAGTAGCTTTTTCTGACCATCATGCCCTTAATGTCATACTAAATTTAGATATGCATCTACACTCAACACATTTACTGAACAATACCACCCGCTTACTATTAAAAAACAAATGCTCCCGAAGCCATAATATCTAATGCATACATTTATTTTAAAAAAATTGACATACTCTCACTCCAACCAATAGAAGCTTGGTTTTCCTTCATTAATATTCTAGCTTCTAACATTAAACACTATACTGCAAGAAATCCTTCTCCTACTGCACTTTGCAAAAAATTAGATGTACTGCATATGAAGCTAAAAAGCACACCTACCAACTCAAATTCACTTAATACTATAATGATACTAAAGCATGAGTTCAAACAGACACAACTCACACTAGCTAATTATCTTTCTATTAAAAAAGCCAAAATCTTTTTAAAAAACACCCATGATGGTCAAGGGCATATATTAAATGAGCATTGGGCTATAACTCTAAGATAATCACACCCTCATCCATATTAATAAATGATAAAATGGTTACCGTAATAAATATGTTTTCACCAATTAAACAATATTTTAAAACTAAATTTCAAAAACTACCTATGCCAATTCTCTCTCCACTTTATTTTGGTATATCACAAACTATCCTTAATATATCTAAAGAAGACATTACAAATAAATTAAAAACAATTCCAAACAACTCACATCCAGGAACACATGCCATTCCAAAATTTTTGCTTGAACACCTTAGCCACTTTACTATTCCCATAATCTACAATATGCTACATTACTTGTCAAATCAAATTCATACTATGGAACTACTCTATCCTGTTTCACTAGTGCCCTTTTCAAAAAAACCTTTACTACCCTCACCTCTCAATAATCTTAAACCTATATCTATGTCCCCACTCATCATTAAAATAATTGAATCTATTATTAAAGATAAAATCCAACCTCTTATATTACCTACTCTATCTAAATTCCAGTTTGCCAAAAAAGGCTCATCTATTCCCGAGGCTCATGTCTTATTTAGGGCATTAACTGATGGCATTCGCCACCATAGAAGAGCTGCACCTATTGCAGTACAATTAGATATTGAAGTTGCCTTTGATTCTGTGCCTATTGAAAAACTCTTAGAAGTGCTTGGTATTCATGGAATCCCGACTCCAATTATGTATATTTTAGCTAACCTCTTTATAAATAGAAACATACACATCACTTTAAATGGAAAAATGTCATCAGAATTCACTCCACATAATTCAATTCCTCAAGGTTCACCCCTTAGTGCCCTCCTCTTCATCACCTACATTAATCCCCTCTTACTTCAAATTGAAGCTGAACTGCCGGGAATACACACAATTTTTTTAAACTGTACAATTAACCATATTTCATTCATGGATGACATAACTGTTTTTCTGCCTTCACAAAAATTGCTGCCTAAACTACATAATATATTGGAAAAGTACACAAAAGATTATACTCTAAAATTCAACCCTGGAAAAATGGCCACATGGTCCATACTTACTGGCACTCCAATTAAAACAAAAGTTGAAACCCGACCTCATAACTTTCTGGGAATACCCTTCCATCAATCAGTAAATATAATGAGAATAAATATACAAAATCAATTAATTATTTCTATACAAAAAATTATTAATTCTCTAACTAAAGCTTATCTTTCAATACACAACAAGATATCTCTAATTAATATGCTAATCTATCCAAAAATTAATTTCTATTCACCCACCATTAAATTCACAACCTCATTCATCAAGAAAATCAATTCTCTACATACTAAATTGATCTGGAATCAGAAGACAATTTCTATTAGCATTAATAAACTCCAAAAGCATTCAAAAAATACATTTTATTATCAAAAATCCTATAATACACTATTCAAAATCTGCACTAACTTTCAGAATTTTCAGGTTTTCATTACAATATCTCCTACTGACATACCTCTGCCTATCAACAATAAGTTCATTAATAACCTAATTCAACACATATATCAATACAAATTAACAAATAATATGTTTACAACAAAGATAAAATACTGGGATGCATATCAAAATATGACTAACCAAGATCTACATCAAACACCAGATAGTATACTTAAACAAAAACAAATCTCTAATACAAAAATTTAAATTTTGGTATTTAGAATCTAAATACTTAGACTTCCTCATCAAAATTAACTTGGATGCTTTACCAACAAGTGAATTTCTTTCAATAAGAGGAAATATATTAACATTCAACCTATCTGTCCCTTATGTGGTAGGGACGATGAAACAATCCAACATTTTTTATACCACTGCAATGCCTTACATATATATAGACAACTGATATCGACACCCATTTATAATTCTAAACCAATATGTGACATCTTAATAGAAAATATTCAAAAGGGAATTTTTCCCAATATAAGGCTTTCCATCTTTATCATTTTTACTCTCTGGTTCTTAAGGTGTCACTTTATCTTTAATCCAACATCACGAAAATTTAAATCTCTTTTTGAAAATAAAATTCTGAAAATTAAAATGAGAGATCATTCTTTGGCCCCGGCGGATATAGTCAATGCCACCTGGAGCCTCATAAAATTATCTCCACAATCACAACACTTAAACAAAATCAGCAATGGATTTCAAAACTATCACAACCATCAATGGATAGCTTACTCATTAATTTTCATGCCCCAATTTTTTTCTTCTTTTTATGTTTCATGTAACATTTGTTTACCAAAATTATGTAAAAAAATTTTTTTTTAACATGTAATCAGAATATAGAAATTATGTAACAATTTTTTAACTTGTAATCACAATGTAGACATAATAATAAAAAACCTTTTAAAACTAGTAGTAGTAGTAGTAGTGGTAGTGGTAGTGGTAGTAGTAGTGGTAGTGGTAGTGGTAGTAGTAGTAGTAGTAGTAGTAGTAGTAGTAGTAGTAGTAGTAGTAGTAGTAGCAGTAGCAGTAGTAGTAGTAGTAGTAGTAGTAGTAGTATCTTCACATTATTAAAAAATTTTAAAAGACTTTAGCAAAAGAGAGGGGATATCAGTAAATTAAATTTGTTTGAATATTTTTGATACAGCTGTGGTTAAATTGAGGGATAATCCAAAGTAGATACAATATTAGATAATATATCATTGATCTCATGACTCAGAAAACTGAAAACATAATTTTTGTGAACTTTCAAACCTTCTATGTTAATTTGAGTCCCCAGGTCATTTTGCTATTTTCAGATTCAATTGATATTTGATTGAAATTAGTTATAGGGTTTGAAAAGCTCAAGTCAAATTTAGGCAAATTATTCAAGCTATTACTAGCATGACTATTAATGTTCAAGTTTGGAAAATCTTTTACACTACTGATATAATTTTCAAGAGAATTAGGTATAATAATTTTTCTATGTGCAGATAATTTCTTACTAACAGGAATATTAGATTTAGCAACCATTTTATATGTTAATTGAAGGTTATTCTGAAAATTTGTGGATAGAGTGTTCTTCCTGATGGCCGACTCACATGGGCTTCTAGTAGCCATTCTGGATAGGTGATAAATACCTACTAAGATATTATCTCTCAGACAAAATTCAGAGATCAAAACACAGAGGAGAGCTCGGAAATCCTTCTTTAATAAATACAGAAGTCTCCCACTTAATTTATTACACAAATAAGAGATTTTAAAATGGTGTGGATTCAGTTAAGTTTATCTATAAGGCTGCTAGATGGTGCTTCAATTTAAATATTCTGGTATAGTCATTAGTCATCTTTCTGAGATGTTCACTTCCTAAGATTTGTAATTAGCCTGAAGTATAGGCAGTTTTTCATTTAGACCAGCTTCTAAGTTTTTTCACATAATTAACTATTAAAAATTAAATAGATATCTAAAAATTTTATCTAGAGAATAAAACAAATTATTGACTGGCAAATGACTAATCTGGTGAATAGATTTCTCTTTTATTGTTTCTTATTGGAGAAATCCCAAGATCTTTTGTTTATATTGATCTATTTACTGCCACCTTATTAATTTGTTATTTAGTATTTCATTTAGGAGAGAGCAATACCTCTTGCTCTCAAGTAGAATAAAATTACAAAAAAAATCAAGTTATATGTCACATGACTTAATTTAACAAGCTTGTATTACAAATGTTATATATAGAGTTCGCAAATAAGCTCTTAACAAGCTTTGCAGAATATCTCCAACCCCAGACCAGTTCCTGCTACTGGATTCCTCAAGCATTAGATTAGAAATACCAGGACAAGCCCAGCACTTTATCTAATGGATAACTATTAAGTAGAAAATCTGAAATTTTTAGACATTCATATGAATGTCTTAATAGTTATCCATTACATAAAGTGCTGGGCTTGTCCTGGTATTTTTAATCTAATGCTTGAATATCCTTGCACCTCATTAAGGAAGCCAGTAGCAGAAACTGATCTGGAGTTGGCAATATTCTGCAAAGCTTGTTAAGAGCTTATTTGCAAGCTCTATATATAACATTTTCAATACAAGCTCGTTAAATTAGTCATATGACATATGACTTAATTTCTTTGTAATTTTATTTTTTGTTATTAAGGCTTTGGAAATTTTATATTGCTAAAGCTATTAATATATGATGTACCTGAACTTGGTTCAGTCCCATATGGCTATTTAAGTTAGATAGCTGGATTGGAAGACATATGAATGTCTGAAAATTTTAGATTTTTTACTTAATAGTTATTGATTAGATAAAGTGCTGGGCTTATCCTGGTATTTTTAATCTAATGCTTGAATATCCTAGCACCTCACTGAGGAAGCTAGTAGCAGAAACTGGTCTGGGGTTGGGGATATTCTGCAAGGCTTGTTAAGAGATTATTTGTGAGTTCTCTCTCTCTCTCTATATATATATATATATTAAACCAACCGATCAAAAATGACCAACCTGCACATTTAAAACCTAACCTGAACAACAATTAAAGAATACGACTAACTACCACTACTTCTTAAAAAACTACCTTCAAAACTCTTTACACTATAAAACGTACTATTTAAAAACTACTACTTTAAACTTACAGGAAATAACAAACACTAAACATCGACAAATAAAATATTAACTAATATTTTATGATATTTTGTCCTCCTAAATTTCCCTTTCAGAAATGGTTGGTTTTCAGTCAAAGGGTCCAATATTATCAATAGCAAACTATTAATAACATTCAACACTCGACTACCAAATATGTACCGATCAAACAAACACTTTATTATTATTTTTTTGAAAGAAAAAAGAAAATCCCTTAGGCATGTCCATCTGATTAGTACAATTCAGTGCCTGAATGTCCGCTAGCTGAGTCTGCTCCAAAAACAAAACAAAGGTATATCTTAAACACCCGCCAGTTCTAAACTGCTACTATTTTCTAATAACTAAAATAATTTCCCCTGAACCATTCTAAATAATACTTTGCTCTTTTAAAACTAATAATAACAACATTATACTGAATGCTAAACATTTATAGATTTAACTTGGCGAATCTTTTCTAAAATATTATTATTAATGATTGGATTTTTTCCCTCCTACTCTTATTAAGAATATAAATATTGATACTTACCCGCATGTATCAGGAATAAACATAAATATCTTAAAAAAAATAATTTAAATGTTTTACTTTATTTTAAAATAAATGCATCGTTTTATCTTATAATGAAACACACATACAATTCTTTTTTTAAAGATTAAAATAAGCATTTTAATATATTACTTAAGCAAATAAATTATACACGTTACATCATATTTTATTATTATTATTTTTTTAAGTTTAAGTTTAAAATCAAATCACACATACGTGCATGCCAAAAATATTATTTAATAGAAGCTGCTTTTATTTATTTTATTATCGCAAAATATTATCTTTTGAATTTTTAAAGTTTATTTTCTTTTAAGTTTAATTCAGAAAGTTCAAAAGTTCTTTCAATAAAGTCTATCTTTATTTTAAGAAGAAATCGGAAATATTTATATCAAAGTCAAATAATTACTTAGGTTTTGTATATGATATAAACAGTATAATGGAATTATTTCTTAAATCATTGATGCCCAGTTAAATTGATTCCTTCGTGAATCCTGTGACTTGTTATGATTTCCGTGGCTGGTTTGGCATTCCCCGCACTCTGCTGTCCGTGTAGTCTATTTTAACATGATTATTTTCTGAACTAATCACAGATCTTAGATGTGTAGAGAGCAGCTATTGGTCAACTGCAGATACATTGGTTGTTTAACAATGCAACATATTGGAAAAAATATTTTATTAAAATGAGAAAGTCCGAACCAAGAATGATAAAATGTTGAGCTATTTATATTTTTTTACACAATGGAAAACTTTGTTTTTAGCAGCAGCGTTCATCTTATGAAAATAAAATCAGCTTCTAGCATCTACTTTTTATTAAAAATTGCATACACACACACATATATATTTATTTATTTATTATAAAATAAAACAAAATCTCTTTATTACTTTATTAAAATTCATTTAAAGAATATTAAATATTTATTTATTACAAGACTTTTTTCCTTCTTTTAAACAAAAAAAATCTTTTATTTTAAACAGCTTATTATTTTACACAGCTTATTATTTTAAACAACTTATTATTTTAAACAGCATTCTACAGTTTATTTTATTAAATACAAAATCCCCCTCCCCCCTACTCTTTAGTTTTTACATTTTATTCTCTTAATTTTAAATTTTTATATTTTTAAACATGGAGTTCATAATAAATTAATTACATATCAACGTACTTTGGTACATTATCTCTGTCCCTCCTCTAAACTAAAGTATCATTCTGAGCATTTTAGTTTTCTCAGAATTTAAACTTATAAGCCATCTAATTCTATTTACTTAACATTTTTTAACTGTATACATGTATAATTATTTATCCACTATAATTTTCATCCCAGTATAATTCTATCCTATACCCGATCATGTGGCTCTTTCCTTCTATCCAATATATTTAGCATTATTTTAACCAACACAAAAAACAACAAAACAAAACATTTTGCATTTCCAAACATGTATACAGTCAACCTCTACCCTCTTAGTTCTAATTCTCGTTGGAGTGTGAATTATTTTTTCATCTTAAAAAAACCAGTTTTCTACTTTCTAACGTCTATGAAAATCAAATTTTATCATACACCAAAGCTAACCTGTTCGGGGAAAAAATACAAATCTACTAATACCTTTATTACACCTCTCTTCAGCAAATATCCCCTATTAATATATAACAATGGTCAACTTTGACCCTCCATCTAAACAACTAACTCTTAAACAACTAATTTCAAGCTACGTCGATTCGCCAAATGAATTCACAACTATATTTTATAGTACTCTTATCATTTGCTATGACTATTTCAGGCTCCTTTAAATCTCTACATCAGTATCCAATTGTCCTTTACATTGGTCCTACATTAATATGCAAACGACAATTCAACTACGGTCCTATCACTTAAACAACTAACTTTCGGGCCATATTACTGCACCTATTAAACGTACAACTAACTATGTTAATACGCCGTGTTGCCCCTCCAAACTACAACCTCTATTAATTCACTTAAAACAACAACTTTTGGGCCATATTACTGCGCCTAATAAACTTCCAACTAACTACATTATAAGGCTGTGTTGCCCCTCCAAACTACAATTTTTGTCGGTTTTTCCACTCGAAATGTCTATTTCTCGGGCCACATTGACACGCTACATAAAACAGTTTCACACTATGTCAAATGCACCAAAAAAAAACAGTCTCACACCACATTGATGTGCCAAATGAACCAACCGATCAAAAATGACCAACCTGCAAATTTAAAACCTAACCTGAACAACAATTAAAGAATACGACTAACTATCACTACTTCTTCTTAAAAAACTACTTTCAAAACTCTTTATGCTATAAAACTTACTATTTAAAAACTACTACTTTAAACTTACGGGAAATAACAAACACTAAACATCGACAAATAAAATATTAACTAATATTTTATGATATTTTGTCCTCCTAAATTTCCCTTTCAGAAATGGTGGTTGGTTTTCAGGCAAAGTGTCCAATATTATCAATAGCAAACTATTAATAACATTCAACACTCGACTACCAAATATGTACCGATCAAACAAACACTTTATTATTATTTTTTTAAAGAAGAAAAAAATCCCTTAGGTGCCAGCTAATTACTTTAGAATTAGCATGTCCATCTGATTAGTACAATTCGGTGTCTGAATGACCGCTAGCTCAGTCTGCTCCAAAAACAAAACAAAGGTATATCTTAAACACCCACTGGTTCTAAACTGCTACTATTTTCTAATAACTAAAATAATTTCCCCTGAACCATTCTAAATAACACTTTGCTCCTTTAAAACTAATAATAACAACATTATACTGAATGCTAAACATTTATAGATTTAACTTGGCGAATCTTTTCTAAAATACTATTATTAATGATTGGATTTTTCCCCTTCTATTCTTATTAAGAAAATAAATATTGATACTTACCCGTACATATCAGGAATAAACATAAATATTTTAAGAAAAATAATTTAAATGTTTTACTTTATTTTAAAATAAATGCATCGTTTTATCTTATAATGAAACACACATACACTTCTTTTTTTTAAAGATTAAAATAAGCATTTTAATATATTACTTAAGCAAATAAATTATACACGTTACATCATATTTTATTATTATTATTTTTTTATGTTTAAAATCAAATCACACATATGTGCATGCCAAAAATATTATTTAATAGAAGCTGCTTTTATTTATTTTATTATCGCAAAATATTATCTTTTTTTTTGGTGATCTTTTTAGAAGTTTATTTTCTTTTAAGTTTAATTCAGAAAGTTCAAAAGTTCTTTCAATAAAGTCTATATTTATTTTAAGAAAAAATTGGAAATATTTATATCAACGTGAAATAATTACCTAGGTTTTGTATACGACATAAACAGTATAATGGAATTATTTCTTAAATCATCGACGTCCAGTTAAATTGATTCCTTCATGGATCCTGTGACTTGTTATGATTTCCGTGGCTGGTTTGGTGTTCCTTGCACTCCGCTGTCCATGTAGTCTATTTTAACATGCTTACTTTCCGAACTAATCACAGATCTTAGATGCGTAGAGAGCGGCTATTGGTCAACTGAAGATACGTTGGTTTTTTAACAATGCAACATATTGGAAATATTACTTCAAAAATATTTTATTAAAATGAGAAAATCCGAACCAAGAATGATAAAATGTTGAGCTATTTATACTTTTTTAAACAATGGAAAACTTTATTTTTAGCAGCAGCGTTCATCTTATGAAAATAAAATCAGCTTCTATCATCTACTTTTTATAAAAAATTACGTACACACATGCACATATATTTATTTATTTATTATAAAATAAAACGAAATCTCTTTATTACTTTATTAAAATTCATTTAAAGAATATTAAATCATTTATTTATTGCAAGACTTTTTTCCTTCTTTTAAACAACAACAAAAAAACCTTTTATTTTAAACAGCTTATTATTTTAGACAGCTTATTATTTTAAACAACTTATTATTTTAAACAGCATTCTACAGTTTATTTTATCAAATACAAAACCCCCTTCCCCCCTACTCTTTAGTTTTTACATTTTATTCCCTTAATTTTAAACTTTTATATTTTTAAACATGGAATTCATAATAAATTAATTACATATCAATGTAATATATATATATATTCTGCTCTGGGGTTAGGGATATTCTGCAAAGCTTGTTAAGAGATTATTTGTGAGCTCTATATATAACAGGTATAATAAAATGTTTTATGAAGATGCTATTTTCCTACAAATATTTTAAAACTCATCTCCCTATGTAATTGTGGGCTTATTTATTTGTGCAACCATATTTATATTCTTTAATTACATACACAACAACTAGTCCTTTTCTTATTTTTTAAAACTTTTTTTAAGCACAGGAGAAAATGTTGAAGAGAACAATTTTAATGGACTGGTTAGTTTTAAGTTGTGATCTTTGCTCAAGCCAATGTATTCACTAATGAGCACTGTTGTAACTGAATTTGGGATAGAAAATTTAATTCCACAAACATTTTTATATTTAGGTAGCCATATTCAGGGATTTCTCTGCCAGGGCACAAGCAACAAATTGTAAAAAACATATAAAAATAGTTTATTTTACACAATGTGGCCAGATTTTTATACCTGGCAAATTACTCATTAAAGAGATGAACTAACTGTAGTATAAAGAGCAGTAGTAACACAGGAGGTACTGATAGTACTGAAATGTAAAAATGTACTTGATACAAACTTTTTCAGACCTGAATAAAGGACAGTATATTTATGGAATTGTTAACTAATATTGATGGAGTTGCTGTTAGTGAAATTCATTTCAGAGGAAAAAATTTAGTGAATTAAAGAGAATGGCTGCAATTTTTTTAAAGGACAGATCAATAATGAAAAGAAATTATATTATGTTAAATTTGTTTAAAAATTTTCATGTTCAATAAAAGGCTAATGATATTATAACTTGACTTGTCCAATGTCATCAGTGCTCATTTTATTAATGCATCAATCCACTATTAGATCCCAGAATTCAGATTAAAAAAAGCTTTTATTTATTGCTAGGTAGCATTGTTATGTCAATGCTTTTAAAAATATATATATAAAAATTATATTGCAGATTTTAATGTATGTGTTGACATAAACAAAAAACTTTTAACCAAAAGTTGTAATAAATAATAACATTGGTGATATTAAATTTAAATAATAAGCTATTATTGTATTTTAGCCCAAGACATATATGTACGGACTATCACAGACATAATTGTTATTAAAAAACATAATGCATTCATATTCAAAACAATGATATTTTATAGTCTATGTCATAATTAGGAATCAGAATACAAAAAGTTGATATTAAAATATTGATCATTTACAAATGCATTATCATAAAGATTGGTATTTCCAAATTTAAAATAGGTTTTATTTGAAACATAAAAAAATTGATATTTCTTTTTTAAAAGAATCTATTTGTGCTAAGTTTCAACACCTATTGCACTTTGAAATTACTAGTTAGAATATTCAGGATTGTATTCCAACTGAGGCATGAAATTCTTTTTAAGGAATGTTTTATACAGACAAATCTTCTTTTCCCCCTAAAAAATAATAATCATGATTTTTTTTTATGGCAATAATCTTACTGTTTGACTGAAGAGCTAACGATGTGGCACTTTCTGTTTGAAAGAATAATACATTGAATGTGGGGGCTTTAAAAACAATATAAAATGTTAAAGACAAAAATTCAACAACTAATGAGAAGGTTTAAATATAATTAGTAGATTAAAGCTTTAAAAAATTACCTGCAATCGGCTTATTATGGCCACTTTAGTTATTTTTTATTGAAAGAAATATGGTGGAACTAAAAAAAAAAAAAATTCTATTTAAATCTATTATAACGTTCTTATATGATGACAATGATATTTTGAACAAATGGAAGAAGTATCTTGATAATTTTAAAATAATGATATAAAAATAGAGATGACTTTTTATAATACATCCATTTTATCTAACCATTTAGATTTGGGCAAAGATATCCAGTTAAATGAAATTAAAATTGCTCTAAACGGATTTAGTTGAAATTTCTGGAGAAGTTTTAAAATATGGCAGTGATATTTTAACTTCAAAAATATTGGGGTTTTTTTTTTTTACATTCATAAAGTTGTGCAGACTGATTTTATGAATATCTTTATTGTTTCAATTTTAAAATAAGGGGGATAGACAAAATTGCAGTGTTTATCATGGATAAGCTTTATTATTCTGTAATTTTATTAACTAAGTTATTTCAGTCTAGATCATTAGTTTCCAAAGATTTTCTTCTGGTTTTAGAGAGTCAAGAAGCATTGTAAACATAGTTTTTATCAGGAATAAAAAAGAAATTCATATATTGCTTTTATTGATTTGGTCAAGACATTTTGTCTCAAATAATCAAAAGATCAGAAGCATTTGGTTGATTGATGTGTAGAAGTTTATTTATATTATATAGCTTCTATGTGATCAAATGAGAAAAAGAATTATTACTACTGATAAAAAAACTCAGGTATTTAGTATTTAACAAGGATTATATTATCTTTAATTTAGGGTACATTTAGAACTATTTATTGATGGTTCTATAAATCAAATTTGAAGATGATTACAAGTTTGATAGTAGAATTTTTAATTTGAGTCTATTAAAAGCAAAAAAACAACAACAACTACTTCATTTTCTTGAATTCTAAATACACAGTTGCTAATGATTGTGTTATACTTGTCAATTCAAATAAATAGTCTCTTCAATAAATTACTGTGGGATACTGTTTCTAACAAATTATAATATTTTATTACAGTGATGTTGTAATTAAATTAGTTATACAATATAAATATAAACATTCCTAGCAGTTAATAATATGTAATATATAAATATTAATACTCTAACTATAGATGAAATACACAGGCTTATATATACCTGTGTCTATATATGTCATAGACAGGGTATGAGCACAGACTTTCACAGATTTATTAGATAAATGAAATATTCTCAATCCAAAGTACTACACAAAACTTTTTAGAGAAAAGAACTACCAACTTCTCTCTTTACCTCAATTTCTTCTATAGAGGCCTATCCGAAGACTTTAGAAGGAAAGCATGAATTATTAAAAATCAGTCAAATTATCTTTAAAGCTATATTTTTACATGTATTATTTTAATTGACATTTATGAAAATTTTTAATTTACAGGTTGTCAATGCAGACTCAAATAATGAAATATGTAAATATAAACATTTCCAGGGATTTATATTATGTAATAAATCGAGATTTATACTCTTAACTACTGGTTTATTAAGTAAATATTTGAAATACTCTCAAATCCAAAGCATAAGAAAAACTTTTTAGAGACAAGAATGATTGTCTTCTCTCTCTATCTCAATATCTTTTCTATATTGCTTTTGAAGTTATATTTTTAAATTGCTTTATATTATTTAATTGCCATTTGTGAAAATCTTGACTATACTGTCTTATTAATAAAATATATAAATATAAACATTCTCAGTGAGATTAATACTCTAACTATTGGTTTATTAAATAAATGAATAGACTCAATCCAAAGCACAAGTCAAAACTTTTTGGAGAAAAAAATGGCCCACTTTCTTTCTTTATCTCAATTTTTTTTCTCTAAAAGTTTTGTTTTGTTCTTTGGATTGAGAGTTTATCAGTTCCTTAATAAAATAGTATTCAGAGTATTAATCTCAATGACAATTTTGATGATGCATTACATAATACAAATCATCCATTTCCAATACAAATAAATGGGAATGTTTATATTTACATTCTTCATTATTAAATTGAAAAATTTCACAACTGTCAATTAAAATAATATAAAGCAATTTATAAATGTAGTTTTAAAAGTAATATAATTGATTTAAAAATATTCATGCTTTCTTTCCAAAGTCCTTTTGATAAGGCTTTAAAAAGATTGGGGTAAAGAGAGAGGTCTGCTCATTCTTTTCTCAAAAAAATTGAATTCAGAATATTTCACAGTAATTAGAATATTAATCTCAATGTATTATATATACAGAGAGAGAGAGAGAGAGAGAGAGAGAGAGAGAGAGAGAGAGAGAGAGAGAGAGAGAGAGAGAGAGAGAGAGAGAGAGAGAGAGAGAGAGAGAGAGAGAGAGAGAGGTTATTTTATCTAATTTATTAAAGTGAGAGTTCAACAACATAAAAAGACAGAAAAATTTCATTAAAAAATGCTCATAAAATTTTAGCAGTAGAGGACAAGATCATGAGTTTTCTGGATATGATTTTACTATTGAAATATCACATTTGTGTTAGATTAGACATGTGAAATGATTTTCTTAAAAAATATTTATGAAGAATTTGAGCATGATTTTTCATGGGAGAGGCAGAGACATTTACATTATAAAGATTGTCTCAAATAACTCACTAAAGCAATGCAAAATTGATTCTTTTCATTGTTGCCTATATTGCCAAAGATACAATTCAATGGAGAGCTACACTTAAATAAATTGTTGAAATCTTTCAGAAAAGAATGTTTGTAACAGAAATTAAAAGATAGTATCATAAAATATTGATTTAACAGATTAAAGGTCCAACATATTTTATGTGTGAATGTAAAACTTATATGTGATTCATCATAAAACTTATGACTAGAATATTTTTAAATGCTTTTCTTGAATTTGAAAAATTTGTATGTTTGTTTATTTATTAATTCACTAGAGAGCAGTAAAATATTTTTTTTTAAAAAAAAATAAAATTGATATTTGATATATTCAAACTTATTGAAATTTTGTACTCTGGTTTAAAAAAATAATTTACAAATTCTTAGATTTGAAGCAGAAGTTCTTGGAACAAATATGGTAACAGTACTTAGATTAACTGCAGAACTACTACTACTACTATTTCTTTCTTCTTCTCATTATTATTATTAGTTTTCAAAGGAACTTTATTGAAAACATAATAGGTTACAAAACATAATGTTTCATATATACAATGCCAAATATTAAGTATTACAATGTAATAGGACAAAACAAAAATTATAATAGAAATTATAGTGACAAAGGAAAAGGTTAAATGGTAATTACAATAATAATATATTAAAAAATCTTGGAACAAAAATTATATATATACAATGATTTATAATATATAATATATTAATTTGATATAAATTATAGGAGGTTGTTGTTATTATTATTATTATCATTGTCATTGTCACTATCGTTATCATCATCATCACTATCACAATTATTATTATTATTATTATTATTATTATTATTATTATTATTTTTATTATTATTATTATTATTATTATTATTATTATTATTATTATTATTATTATTATTATTATTATTATTATTATTATTATTATTATTATTATTATTATTATTATTATTATTATTATTATTATTATTATTATTATTATTATTATTATTATTATTATTATTATTATTATTATTATTATTATTATTATTATTATTATTATTATTATTATTATTATTATTATTTATATACTTTATTGACCAAAACTTTATAAGAGTTTGCCAAGGTTACAAAGACATTTGAAGTATAATATTTATTTGTTATTATATAAATTTGATTAACATTGTTCATTATAGTACAATTATATGAATATTGATAAATTGTAAATGATTAGTTTTAATGATACTTTTTTGTATAATGTAATATTGATTGTATAAAAAAGGAAATGTTCATAACCTTTAAATTAAAGTTTATTTGACTTGAGCTCAACTGGTCCTGTTAGATAGCATTCTGTGGAATTGAACTATTGTAACTAGTATCTGGAACATAGTTTTCCTGTAGCTAGTTGTTTTATAAAGCAGATGAAATGTCCACAAAGATTGTTAGTACTGCCTAGTGTGGTTGTGGCCTTTTATAGGTTGGACGGCTCTCTAATAATGAGTCACTGCAAAAATGACTGAATTAGCTATGTTGTTATCTCTTGCTTTTACCTGGCCCATTTTATTGATAAATGGGTATGGATGCCTCCTGGTGTTGTTGCATAACAAAAATGTATAATGGATACACCAGGATGCAAACAGGGTAACTGTGGCTGCACTTACTGTAGGAATGTTTAATATTTAAAGGACTGAGTTGTGTTGGGTGAAATTTAGCTGTCTGTATGCATTTAACATAATTTGTCAAATGGAGTTTAATGTGCAGCCAACATTGAGATGTTATTGAGTCTCCTCAGCTTTGTGGCATATCCCACAGAATGGGTTGATATTTTTGTACAGATGATGATGCCCCAGAAATAAAGGATATTTGAAGTGTGTGCAGATTGAGTCTAATTAGAAAGTCAAAAAACTTCTGTTCTAGCACTCATTTTTTAAATTGGCAGAGAAAGCAGCAGTTGTTTATGCCACGCTTGGAGAGGGGGTAATCATTGGTAGGACTGCATAAAACAGGCTATATGTTTGCCAGTAAATGTAATTGGAATTGTGGGAGAGGCTGATCTGATTGGTGGTAGCTAGGATTGAGTGAATAAGATCTGTGAGATATGATGTTAAAGAGTTACTTTTTGCAGGCATGGGAGGTTTTGGAACCAGTTGGCTATAACTGCTATTATGTTTAAGGCTTCTTGGGAATAGAACACTTAAATAGGGTGCAAGCCTAGATCATTGTACAATGGTAGGAAGTCAAGCTGTTTTGGATATTGATACAGTCCTGCAGCCTCAGAACAATTTATTGCATATAGAGTTGATAAAAGAAATGAACCTCTTTGAAAATTTGACAATAAGTACATAGTATGTGATATTTGTCAAACAAGAGTATTTAACAGGTGTATCTTGGAGTGAATTGATAGATATGTCTTAGAAAGTGAATTGGTAATTTGTATTACAGAATCTTGTAACTTGTATTTGTATTGCCAGTTACATACCAATAGAGATTTGGTAAAAGAGAAAGCCTAAGGATGGAGTGGTGTTTTTTGAGAAAACTTGGGAACATGATTTCTTTGTAAATAGAGTCCATGCAGAAGCTTTTTGGGGGTTAAAGTGCAGTTTTTAGGCTGCTGTATAGTCATTAGAAATAATTTGTAATATGGTAAGTTGTTTCTGAGAAGGCAGGAAAGGTATTACTGGGTATGTGGAATTTGGATTTTGGTAATTTTATTCTGAATTTGTTGTAAAAGTGGATTTATGTAGAGTATAAAAAGTAATGAGCTTAGCGATGATACTTGTGAGATTGACTGCATTGGATTGAAGGATGGAGAATTTCTAGTTAAGAGTAATATGCAACTCCCAATTTAGAAGGTGATTGTTGATTAGTTTTAATTGAGATAGAATCAAAAGCTGTTTGTATGTCAAGCTGGACTACAATGGAACTGTGATTTTTTTAATTTTTTGAACTGAGCTTAGAAATGTCATAATAAAAACATGACTACTTGGCTAGTGAATGAATCTTTCTTGGCAAACTGTAGATATGATAATAATGGAAGTTTGTGTGGTTCAGTTTGGTCTTTGATTACTTTTTCCAAGTATTTTATAGCTATTGGGCACATGGAGATAGACCAGAGGTTGGTTATATCAGATGTATCCTCAGGTTTTTTAGTGAAAGGCACTATGGCAATTGGATAAAACCTTTTACACTGTATATTTTCTGGGATAGGACATTGACCAGATCACAAATATATAGTGAAATAATTAAGATGAGCACAAATATATAGTGAAATAATTAAGATGACTAAGATGAATTCAGGAATTTCACGAGGTCCAGGGTGACAAGAGTTTTCAATAGTGGCATGTTTGGCCACAAATTGGCTGGTTTTGGAAAGCATAAATGTTCCAATGGTCCATAACAGCATACTGATCGAGTAAAGTGCAGTTATATAGGGTGAATCATATTTTTCCCACTACATATAGCTTTATTAGTTTGAAGTGCCATAGGGACCTTTGATGAGCATGATTGATACAATGCTGTGTGTGTATATGCTGTTGTCCATATGTGCAACTGTTTGCAGATAAGTTTGAGTGAGCCTGATTAACTGTTGGTGGGTTTAGTGGGTGGGCTTAGTAATAGCAATTTACTTATGTAAATCATTGGCCAATGATAAAAGATGCAGAGATGAGGGAGGATGATTGTGTTAAATGTTATATATTAAATGATATGTGTATGAAGACAAGATATTTCTGAACCAGGTCTGTAGCCATTTGGTGTAGCTTTTTTTAACATGATGTAAAATTCAGAAAACATTAACTCAATGGTAAATTAAGAAAGAATTATGCAGATTGTTTTTTATAACTGAATGGATGATGCCTGGAGTTTATTAAGATTAAGTGTTACTGTTTTGGTAGAGTGGTCCTGAGAATGGAGTGGGGTTAAGGTTAAGTTCCATTAGGTGATGCAACATCGGAGAGTAAAACAGAGATCAATGAGTGTGGCATGCTGTTTATTGTGAAAAGTGATTGAACCAGGTGGTAGAAAACCCTGGGAACTCATTAGTGATGAGTTTGAGAGATGAAGCCATTTACTTATAAAAGTTGGGTAATCCATGTTGTTGTTGTTATTATTATTATGATTATGATAATGTTTTAAAAGGGAATTTTGTTAATGACTAAAGGGTTACATTTACTATGAGCTACTCCACATACTTATGTTTACATTGCAAGTAAAAGGAGAAAGTGTGTATAATTAAAATAAACTGGGTGAGGGAATAGTTGATCACTGTTGTAATCATTTACAGTATTTTTACAGGATTATATATAGTGGAGCAGGAGTTACAATAGTCATTTGCTAATTTACATTGAATATATTTTATACAATCACCTTTGATTATTTTTTTTTGGAGGGATGGGTGGGCAGATATATGTATACAATACATGTTGGGCAGATATATGTATACAATACATGTTGTTTTGAATTCTTTAGTGACATTTAATGTTAATATTACTTGATAGATATTTGTGAGTGATAGTTCATGTAATCTGAGTTTTCATATTATGTCTCTGCTGTTAGGTGGCGATCAGCAAAATATTTGTTGTGTTGCTGATTTTAGTATGCTGTTCAGTATTTAAGTCTTGAGAATGTTGTTGAAGTTTTTGAGATCAATAATGTGCAGCCATATGAAATTTTTCTATATTTCAGTTATTGGCTAATGGCATATCTTTTTGAGGAAATGCTTGTTGATGACGTGGATTGGTAGCAGCATGGGGGCCAGTTAGAGGTTTATGACCAAGTTGCTGCAAAGATGTCAGAATGTGAAATTTCATTATCTCTGGCTCTTAATTTTGTCAATTTGATATTGAATTGAATGTTTACAGATGGTTCCTTGTTTGTTTTCTAAGGTGAAGTTGCAATGAGGGTACTAATAAGCACAGAGCATTATGGATGGTTCCTTGTTTGTTTCCTAAGATGAAGGTGCAATGAGTGTACTAATATGCGCAGAGCACAAAAGTGGCTGAGCAAATTGGTGGTCCAGAAGTGTCTTTGCAATATTAATCAATGATTTGATTGCCTGAGAGTGGTAATTGGGTTGTATATAGGCTCTAGTCTTATTATAATAAATTATGTCCAGTGCTGAACAGTGATAGAATAGATTTTGCTTTGTTTCTTTTGCCCTTATGGCACAGGGAGCAAAAGGATTAACATTGATGTACAGCTATCAGTATCTCAGAAAATATGATGAAGTGGACAGGACATGAAGGTTAAATCTTAGCAAAAATTCAAAGTACTTTGACTCTAGAGAACATTTTTTTGAACTTACAGATTAATTAATGACTCCATGCATTGTCATATTGTGGTCATTGTGCAGATTTAGATGAACTAATGAATAAATTTGCCAGTATGAATATTTGTACATAGATTGAAAACATATCTGTGAGGATGTGGTTTTTATATACTTGATGATGGAACTTGAAGATGGATAATAGTTGGTCATATATGGTGTTGGCCTATGTGTTGGTGTTATTTGAAAAAGGCATTATATCATTAAAAAGTGTTTGATTGTGGCTATGATTAGGTTTATGGACTCCTGCAGATGTAAAATATGAATGATATGAAAGTCAAGTACACTGTGAATGAATGGTCTACTAAGCTGTATTGCAAATATGGACACTGTCTTTTTCTGACCCAAGGGCATGTTGCAGAGAGATTTTGTTTATAAAATCTTTACAAAAAATAATAATGGTGATTTTGGTGGTGATTAGCTGGTTAAATAGCTGGATCTTGAAGTATAGGGAGAGATATGTTTTTGGGAGTAAGGGAGTCATTCACTCTGTTTTCTCTTTGCACTTATTCTGGATTTTATACCTCACTGTAATTGTCTCATATAAAAGGGAAAACCCAGAAAGGTGAACAAGTGACCCCCATATATTTCTGTGCATGATTTGGTATTGTAAAGAGATCAAACAGCAGTATATTTTTTAGATTGACATTGAATTGATGTGTTCTTGTAGGTGTTTTTTGGATAAGAGGAAGGTAGTTATGTCATCAATATAGATTATGCATGTTACTTGATGATTTGGGTTTGGATGACAGTGAATCTTCACTGTAAGGGAATGAAGGGTATGAAATTTTTGCTGCTGAGTGTAATATGGATTTCATAATTCAGTAGCAAGTTAGTCAGCATGTACAAAGGAGTACAAGGTATTGTAGTAGTGACAAAGATGTCAATTGGTAACTTGATTGTCATGGAATCAAAGGCCATCAAAATGTCTATCTGTACAGCAACTGGAACATATTTTTTTCCGGTCTCACACTGAGCTTAAAAATGCTTTGAAAATTAGCTTTGACTGTTCTGTTGATGACTGGGAAATTATAGGAAGCAGATGTGTCTCAATATTATCTTTAATAACTTTCTTAATAATCTTGATGACTAGTGGCTACATTGAGATAGGCTGAAGATTGTTAAAGATGGTTATTGAAGCTGGTTTCTTGTTGAAAAGCACTATTGTGATGGGATAAAGGTTCACAATGTTGTATATTTTTGTGAGAGATAGTTTAAAATCACATAGCACTGAGTAGTTTAATGGCTGAGGTGCATGGGTACAAATTTTGGCATGCCATGAGTACTTAGATTATGTATATGCATTCATTAGTGATAAATGCTGTGTTTATTGCAGGTGATCCAGAAAGTCATGAGGTGGGATGAAGGGTTGATGAGTTTGAAGCTTCTGTTTGAAATGTTTATGTATAGGTTCAAACATATACACTGCATGTGTGGAAGTTCTGATATGAAGAGCCATGAGCACTCCAATGGTGGAGGGGAAGCCTAAAGCCCATCTGACATAGCCATTAGTCCATGTATGCTCTTGATTGCAAATTTCACTTTTTTTGATAGCTAAGTAGTCTTTAAGTGCTACACATGGATTCTTACATATACAGGTGTGCTTACATATATATTGGTATGTTTTGTGAATAGGTTTAGACAATGTTATCTGCTTATGTAATTCATCAGCAAGAGCTAAAAGCCTGGACAGTAGGGGTGTTTTTCTGATGTTGTGATCAATGTTAAATGAAAATATATTTATGTAGGGCTTGTATATTTGCACACTAGTTGTAGTTCTTCTAGTTTGTGGAGCATAATATATGTTTCAGAAAAAAGAAATTCTGGAGTGGGTACAGGAAGTAGAATTATTTCCCCTAGGGCTAATGTAATTTTTGAATTTCAGCTATGTTGAGTGTTACATTTTGTGCAGAGTGGTCTGAGAATGGAGATGGACTGAGATTCAGGCTGATGTAGTGATGCAGCATTGGTAATAGAATAAAAGGTCAGTTAATACTGTGTGACAGTTATTACAGAATCATGATAGAAAACCTTAAGCACTCTTGAGTGATATTGTTACTTGGTGAAGCTATTTTGGGCTGAAGTCTACATATTTCATGTTAAAATTTCCCATAAAAATAGTTTGGTAATGGGTTAATGCTAATAATAAGTTGATGGTGAGTATGATGTTGGATATTGTGATGTTTCCAATATAGATAAATATTATATTGAGAATTGTTGTACAATGATGAAAGGTTGCTATTAACATATTTGCATCAATATATATGATCCTAAATAATGTAAATGGACAGCTTGGAGTTATAAGTAGAGCAGTATCACTTAATAATGATGTATGCCTGGAGCAAACAATGAAGCTAGTATGAAGGTGTAGTGCATGGTCAATCTGTGATCTTCTGCATATTTGTGTCCTAATGTGGTTATATGATTCTAGTTCATTGCCTAAGGTGGTGTACTTTGTTCACTGAGTTTAAACCACACACATTAAAAATGGTAATTTTGACTTTCATTGATGTTGTGGAGGGGAGGATATGTTGATGACTGGTTTTCATCATGTGAGTTTATGTTAGTGGAGATTCACTAGTTTGTTGGATAAAAGTAATGTCCATTCATATCAAGTCCTCTGTTTGAAGGCTGATTAAATAAACCATTGTGCTCTTCTGTTTTTGTTTTCTTATTGTTTTTATTTCTTTTTGGGTACCCTGGTGATCTATTTGTTTTTACTGGGTTTAGCTCAATTTGTGGGAAAGAAAGGCATGAATGCCTCCATGATGCATGCTGATGTGTTATTTTTAATTATGTGTGTGATGTATTGTTTTAATGGTATTTTGGGTTTCACTGGAGATGCTTTGTGATAATTCAGTTGACTTAATGTTTGCATATTTCAGGGTATTATACATTTTAAAACTCAAGTGTGTTTGAAGTTCTATGTTCTGCATACTATTTGATTCTTCTATGGTTTTGTTATGTTTGTTTGCAGTTTGCTACATGAGTGGAGTTGAAAATGATTTTTCAGATGGAGAAATTGTTTGAATATGGTTATCCATATCTGAATTTATATTAACAGTATGTGCATGGTTGGTGTATTCAGTAGGTATATTGTTGAGCTGATCATTGTCTGTTGTGATTGTGGACTCTAGTTGCTGTGACATTGTGTTGCAAGATGGTCATGTTTTCCACATGCATAGCATTGTGGTTTAGTCCCCATTATAAAGAGGCTTAGAATGGCTTCCTGATCTGCACACTGTATATGAATATTGTTTGGATCCATTTCTGGATACAATGTCAGCTTGAAATCAAAGCTATTGCTGTAAAGTAGCACTGGTGTATCTTTCAGATAAATTGGCTTGAAAGCTATGACTTTGTCAAAGTGACTGCATTATTTTCTGAAAGTTTTTGGTTGTCATATCCAAGGTATACATTTTTTATTATGCCAGTAATCTGATTATATTGATCTGGATCAATTGAGATAAGAACATAGTTGCTAAAGTTTTAGCAGTGGTTTAAAACCAGATCTTTTGACTTTCTTGATAAAATTTGAGATTTAATTTATGGGTTTGGATGATCATCAATTCTTAGTACTGTGTCCAAAACCCATGAAAAGTTAATTATTGCATCATAGAGGAAATCTCAGGGAAATTTGTATAGAGATTTATCTGTGTCTGTAGCTGACATTATTATTGAATGTAGGGGAAAAAATCCTTTAAATGATGCATGCAGGATTCTTGGAATCAAATTACTAAATCTTTCATTAATTAAGTTTAAAATCATTGTTAATCATTGTTATTCCAATGCATAGGAGGGGTGATTGATTTCTTGTGTTTGAATATCAAGTTGCAAAATATCGTTAGTATTTATTTTCGGAAGTGATGGAAAACTTTATTGTTTTCTGAGTTTGTAACTTAATTATGATCCCTTTGTTGTAAATTACTTTTTTCAGCATTGACATATAATTTTGGTTTGGTCTGCAGTATGTATCAGTTTGAAGTTGTTGGGCCATCCATCTGGTCACATGGCCTGGTAGTTATCATTAACAATGAGCAAAATTTTATTAATTATAAAAAATTAATAATTATATATATATATTTCTGTTAAAGAGATAATCTATATTTACTGTTCACATATATATTACTCTAAGTCCAAAAATATGCATTTAAAGGTTGTCTGTGGTTCAAACCCTAAGAGCTTTGTAAACAATAAACTGTCAAAGACAAGATTTGCTGCTGAACTATTATTTTTATTGTTGCTGTTGTTATTATTATTATGATGATGATGATGATCATGTTTCAAGGACAAACAACTTTATTCAGTACTCAATGATTACATAGGATTCACAATGATATATACAGGTTAAATGAATAATTACATGTATACACATAAGATTGTGTACAAATTATATATATATAAAGTCTGTTACTCAGCTATGAATTATGCCAAGATTATATTCATCATAGAAAAATATTTTCATATTGTTGGTATAATTACATATTTTTGGTTACTTATGAGGTCATACAGAGACTATATCTACATATATCGCATGGTTATCAGTTTCAAATAAATTAAATTCAATGTTGGAATACTTTTGACCAGTCACAAATCCTTTTGTAAGAAATTTAATAAAAAAATCTAGATGAGCTATGCCACTTTTTGGCATTGGCAAACATTTTTATTAAATGTCCATAAAGGTTTTATCAGTTGAGACCCTAACAAAGTTCATTGAGTAATTGTGTATGAATTGTAGGTGTAAAACAATCTTATTGCAGGAGAGCTATTTTTGGAGAATTTTTTTTTTTTTGGTGAGCTAGGAGATTATATCTTGGACTGTGTTTTTAGATATGACCATGTGGCAGCAAAATTTCAGAGTAGATGTTTTTGCCATTCCTGGATCTCAGCAGTTCAAGTTTATTAGAATAGATGGCAGGATGATGTTTGGTATTGTAATAAAAGAATGAGAGTTATTAAAAGTGTAAAAGAGAGGAAAGAAGCATGCAGAGAATATAAGTATGCTATTAAGATCAAAGAAAGTGAAAACAATATTAATGCTAAATGGGAAAAGTATTTAGAAAAGAAGAAGTTGGCTAAAATGGATAATTATAGAGAGAGGATGAAGTTGAATAGTAAATTGTTGGAGGATATTAATAAAAGTCGAAGAGATGGGAGTAAAGGAGGATATTAATAAAAGTCGAAGAGATGGGAGTAAAAAATTTTGGAATTACATTAAAAGGAGAATTGGTGGGGAGAGAGAAATGATAGAGTGTAGCTCTAGAGAAGAGTTATAGAGAACCTTAAATTGATATGTAATGGATATAGAAAAGATGTTAGATGTGAAGGGAGGATATTAATAAAAGTCGAAGAGATGGGAGTAAAAAATTTTGGAATTACATTAAAAGGAGAATTGGTGGGGAGAGAGAAATGATAGAGTGTAGCTCTAGAGAAGAGTTATAGAGAACCTTAAATTGATATGTAATGGATATAGAAAAGATGTTAGATGTGAAGGACTTAGTGATAGAAAACATGAAAGCATTTAGTAAAGGAAATATTAGATTCACAAAAAATGAACTGAATGAGGCAGGGAAGAGATTGAAAAGTGGAAAGGTGAGAGGTTTAGATGGATGGGCAGCAGAGATGGTAATGAATTTAGGACATAGAGCAAAAGCAAAGTTATTATCATGTTTTAATAAGATGGCACAGAAGAGAGTTTTTCTGGGTAGATGGAGTAATACAAGAATAAGATTATTATTTAAAAGAAAGGGTAAGGATCATAGAAAGTTAAATAATTATAGACCAATAGCAGTAACATCAGTTTTATATAAAGTTTTCTCATATATGGTGGCTGGAAGAGTTGTAAATGGATGGAAGAGAATAATGTAGTAGGGAAATGCAAGGAGGTTTTAGGTCAGATAGGCGTATAGGAGATAGTTTGTTTGTAGTTACACAACTTATGGAGATGAGTATGAATAGAGAAGGCATATGATAGAGTAAATAGAAATAGATTATGGGTAAGGTTAGCAAACTTGGGAATGGATGAAGCTTTAGTAAATATTATTAAGAAATTATATGAAAATAATTATTAAACTTACCAATTAGGGGATATAGAATCAGTTAAATTTAAAAATGGGGTGGGATTAAGGCAAGAATGCCCTATATCACCTATTTTGTTTTTGTTATATTTGAGTGAAATGTAGAAAGCAATAGAAAGACTAGGAAGAGGGATAGAGATACCATTAATGGGTGCAAGGGAGTATATATTTTGTCAGGTCTTTTTTTTTTGTGGATGATATTTTTTTGTGTGCAGAAAGAAGAGAAGATATGGAAGTTATGCGAGGACATATGCAAGGGTGGGTAAAGAGATGGGGATTAAATTTAGTGAAGAAAAATCAAATATAATGATGATTAATAATAGAAAAAGAGAAAATGTAAACTTTTTATTGGGGGATATAAAGTTAAGTGTGGTGGATAGATATAGTTATTTGGGAGTCATCTTAAGTAATCAGGAAAATTAGTTGGTTGAATGGGAAAAAAAATTGGTAAATGAAGCAAAGAAAAGAAAGGGTTTAGTAAAAAAAATTAACAGTGTTTTCATATAATAAATATGATGTAGCTAGAATTGTATGGAAGGGAGTTGCAGTAGCAGGGTTAACATATGGCAATGATGCCTTATGTGTTAGTAAAAGGGTATTAGATTATTTAAAGAAAGTACAAAGGGAAGTAGAAAGACACACATTAGATACAGAGGTATGGACAGCAAAGGAGTCAATTTAAGAAGAAATGGGATGGTCGAGTTTTTTTTATATGAGAGATGCAAAAAGTAAAATGAAAATGTTTGGTAGGTTGCAGTTTATGGATAATAAAAGAATAGCCAAAATAGTATTTGATTGGGTTATGAGTAAAGGACAGGCAACAAGATGGGCGATAAAGGTAATGTGGTATGCAAAGAGTTTGGATAAAGAATTTATATCAGTATACTTGTATAAAAGGTGGGACGATTGTGTTAGGAGGATTGTTAAGTGTTATAGTGGTAAGGAATGGGATAAAAGAATAGATACATTAATGAAGAATAGGGAGTTGGAGAGTTGGAGAGATGGAAAACTAGTATGGAGAGTAAAAAAAGTTTAAATATATATAGAAGTAAATGGAACATCGGGTGTGAGTTAATTTATGATAATAGTAAGGAAAGTAGCTTATTGTTTAAGGCTCGAATGGGATCTTTAGCAACAAGAGAATATACATGTAAATGGAAAAATATTGGTGATTTAGTCTGCAAATTATGTAAGGAAAATATAGAAAACATTAGGCATCTGTTGATTGAGTGTAAATGCTTGAAAGCAGAAAGGGTACAAATAATGAAGTTATGGGAGAATAAATATGAATAAAGTGATTATACAGAAAGTGGATTATTGGTTTTTATGCTGGGTTTGGATAAAGATAAGGGGGATTTAAATATAAAGGCCATAGAGTTGACAAAGATTATGTTGTGGAAATGGGATGAAGCAGATTATGGGAAAGCTTAGGGTGGAGAATGGAAGGGGAAGGTAAAGTGGCTAACAGGTTTCTTTGGGCATAGTTGCTGAGAGATTCCTGACTCTGTTTAAGAAGAAGTCACATCACATCACACGTCACATCATCAAATAAAAAATTACAGTGAGAGTATCAGAATGCTTACAAGCTGAAGATAATTGCATAAAGAGCTAGTATTGCACCTCAGCTATATGTGCTTATAAATTTTATTTAGGGAGATGCTGTTTAATCCATATGTACTTAACACACATCATAGGTGCATGAAAGAGCTGGACAAGTGTATAAAATGGGGTTGTGTTTCATCCTCCCTGTGGCACAGGCTTCAGAGGGGATTAATGTTGGCATATGACCTATGGTACTGAAGGAAATGAGATGTAAGGCATGGAAGGTAACTTTCAGCAAGAAGTAAAAAAAACTTAAGATCTAAAAAATCATTTTTTGTATCAATGCAACATTTTGGCATTGTTTATTCCTAATATTGGGAGTGTGGGGAAGCCAACTGATTTGGGAGCAGTAGGTTGCACATGCTCCAGTATGTATATTTATTTGGACTTTAAAGGGATCTCTGTTTTTAGATGTTTTTGAATTGGTCCATCAATATTGGTGTGTATGCATATGAGGGTGGAGGTTATCTGTAGGCATTACACTCAGTATGCTTTTCAGTTCTTGAAATCATTCTATGATGGCTTTTAGAAGGTTTATGGTTTTCTGAATGTGGAAAACATGAATGGAATGAAGACCTACTCCATTTTGGTTATCCAGCCTGCCTAGATGTTTTGCAAAGATTGGAAACCATATTTTTTCACTGTAGTAGTTTATTACATAGTGATGGAATTGAGGAAGTGAATGATTTTGCAAATTTTATACTGGGTAGATAATAAATTTATCTTTGTGATGACAAACTAGTTATAGATTGAAACTTTTGAATATATTGAGAGGTAGTATTTGGAGAGAGCGGTAGTATGTTTTTCAGAATCTTCTTTAAAAGATTTATTCTGGAGCTTACATCTCATTCCATTGGTTCTCAAGCAGAAAGAGAAACTAAGAAAAGCAATCAGCTTACCATGGTATATTTGTGTATATGGCTTGCCTGTATAAGGAAAGCAGGCAGTTGTTTTGTTCCTGTTAAATTTGGGCTTGAAAGTCACTGTGTAGTTGTTAAGAATTTCTTGTAGCATTGACAACTGCTTATTTGAGATGAGTAGAGAGTGATGTTGTCCATGTAGGCTATTCAATGACCATACAAACTGGTATGAAGTATTTGAAGGTCTGGAAGTCTTTGCTGGATTTTCATTAAAAGAGGATTGATGTATATTATGAATAATAATGCTGAGGAGGGACTTTGTAGATTAGATTGACTTGGGAGCAAATGATGTGGTGAGGACCTACCATTAAAAGTTATAAGTATTTTGCAGCTAAGCAATAAGTTAGCTATTGCATATATCAGAGGTCAAGGTATTAATGTGTCTTTAAGCATGTGAATTAAGATGTTAACAGCGACTGAATTGAAGGAAGCTTCAGTATCTATCTGGATGGCCATAAGTGTATATTTTTTGTTTTCAAATTGAGTCCACGATTGTCTTAAATATAAAAGCTATTTATGCCATTGATAATCCTTTCTGTGCATATTACATGGGTAGCCATAATGGGTGACAATAAAGATAGTAGATATGGTTCTATTTTGGCCTTTAACTCTTTTTTTTCCAAGAATTTTTTTATCTAAAGGTTCCATGGTGATTGTTCACTGATTGAATAAAGTGGATACTGGTGCTTTTTTTTTGTTAAATGGTATTTATGCAATTGGATATAGTCCTTGTATATTGCAGAGATCTTATGATAGATATATTGCAAGTTCATATAAGTATGTAAAGCAACTAACATGAAAAAAACAAATTTAGGTATACCATGAGACCCTGTGTGACATGTATTTGTAATTGTAGTAAATTTGATTGCCAACTCAGTAGTAGATAATGGAGTATCTGTTTTCCAAAGAAATCTGAAGATGGTTGAAAGCACCCCAGTTTTGCAGTTTTTGCTTAAAATGTAGGTATTTAGGCTGTATCATGTTATGTGCAGTACTAATTTTTTTCCAGAATTGAGAGCCACAGGTACTCTAACAGTAGAAGGATAGCCCAGACCATCAAATGTAGGCTTGGACCCATATGTTTTTCTTTTCTTGGTAGCTGTGTATTTCTTAAGGTTGTTGCATGCATTGTTATATGTCTCAGTAAGTTTTTTAATGTATGTGTGGTTGTCAAAGGCAAATCTTTCAAGGCTAACAGTCTGGAGGGTGAGGGGGAATTTCTCATAATATAATTAATGTTGGAAAAATATATTGAATGTAAGCAATATATCTTTGGACAGGATCAAGTAGCATGTCTTTAAGCTTGTAGAGCATTATATAAGTTTCTGAATATTGAAACTCATAAGTGTTTGCTGAAAAAAGTATTCTTATAGTTTTTTGAAATCTAAGTGAGGCTGTCTGCACTGCAGCTAAATCAAGTGAAATCATTTATGCAGAGTCGTCTGAAAAAGGAAAATACCAGAGTGTAATGTTGATTTGGTAATAGAACATGGGGGAGTAGAAACATAGGCCTATAAAAGAGGTATGACAACTGTTATAGAATGAAATTGAATTTGGTGGGAGAAAGCCCTCAGAACTTATGAGTGATATTGAGATTTGATATAACCATTTAGAGGTAAAGAAACTTTAGTTCATATTAAAATCACCTCTAAGAAGGACTGAAAATGGTGATGCTGAAAGAAAAGAATTGATAGTTAATATTATTCTGGTGATTTCAGTGGAACCAAGTGGGATATAAACATATATTATGTTGAGAGTTATGATGTAGAAATATGGCTATTAAGAAGATAAAAGTAATATATATTACTTAAATGATTTAAAAGGGCAGGCTGGAGTTGTAACCAGGTCTGCGCCAACTGATAATGATGATGTGTCTCTGGAGCAGATACAGAAGCCTTGTCTACTCAGGTAAGATGAAAGATCAATTTGATAACCACTGAGACCAAGGACATTTGGCTGTATAATCTATACCCATTTGTTGAGCTGGTGATTTTTTGTAGTCAAGTTTAAACTATCTTTATCTTTATATCAATTGTGAGGGGGATATAATGATTATGTAAATAGTTTTACATGGATCTCATTACTTGTAAATTGTTGATTATTAGAAATCAGGCATTAGGAAGGGTTCAAATTTTAATGTGTCATAATTGTTGACTATGATTGACTAGTATAAACTTTTGCAATATTGCTTTCTTGATAAGAAATGATTTTAGGTATTAGCTTGCATGATATTGCATTTAGGTGTAATCTCATGTATTTGTTTTTGATCATTATTCAGACTACAGGCAGATTAATCCATATGGCTGGATTGTGGAGCCAAGATTAAATCACCAAGAAAGCATTTAGGTGTAATCTCATGCATTTGTTTTTGATCATTATTCAGACTACAGGCAGATGAATCCATATGGCTGGATTGTGGAGCCAAGATTAAATCACCAAGAAAGTCATCAGATTATGACAATTGAGTGAGCTCTCTACTGTCAGTTTTTGCTTTTTTTACTCATATTTCTTGTGGGTCCATTTAGATCCTCTTCTGCAACCTGAGGGGTCTTCAATAGATGGGATATATGTGTCAGACTATCTTTAATATAGATTGCCAGTCTTATTTATTAATTTAGAGGGAGTATCTGAAGAACTGAGTAAAATTTCAATTTTTGGAGCAGCTGGCTGTGGTATTACATTTCTTTCAACTGGTTCTATATCAATAGGCTGTTTGTTAATTGGTGTAAATGTTGGGTTGTCATTGTGATCTGTAATTGGCTGACTGTTGTTTGCACATGTAATGCAGACATGATCAGTTCAGTCTATCAAGAGTTCTACTGGGCAGATATCTACACTTATGAATGTTGCTATAGTGATACTGGTTAAATGAAATCAATTGTCTATTTGTACATGTCGGTGGTATAGTTGTGATTGTGAGTGCATTGAATGACTTGATCGCATATTTGGTCACATTGTGAGCATTTAATGGTTGCACATTGTGTAACTAGATCACCATGCTGACTACAATAGAAATATTGTGGCTTTAGATTTCTTATGTAGCAAAAGAGTGTAGCTTCTTGGTCAGCTCTATATCTTTGTAAAGTTTAACTTTAAAGTCATAGTTGTTGCAGTAAAGTGGGATGGGATATCTTTCAGATATATAGGTTGTAGTATGATCACTCTTACAAATGGGTTTCTGAAAGTCTTTAATAGTATAACCATAGTATGTATTTCTGAGAGCACCAGTGATGAAGTTCTAGCAGTTTACAGCAACAAGCACAAAGTTACCTAGTGTTTTGATGCTAGTTCTGAAATGTTCTTTTTAACTCACACTATGGAACTCAATGGCAAGATATCTAGGATTGGGATGATCAGAAATGCAGAGAACAGTATCCCATAGTCCATGCAGGCTGAGAGCTTCATATAGTAGTGCCATAGGAAATTGGATATAATGTACAGTGATTATCTGTGGCTGCTAGAACTATAGATCTGTGGGAGAAAATGGAATGAAGTGAAATGTCCTCCTTGAATTATATTATTGAACCTAACTCCAACCCTTTTTAGCATATCTGCTGTCATTATTGTGGGAGGAAGGGGGCTCTATTGTCTTGGCTTGCTAAGTCAAGATTTTTAATATCACTTATTTTTGAATCTGGGATTTTTTATTTGGTTTGAAATACTGGGGTTGGTTTTTGTTATTTTTACTTATGTATTCTTTGAATGTATAATAGGATATACTAATATATTATTTCTGACTCCAATCTTTTGAAAACGTGGTTGGATGGTGAACATCTTTGTTGTATTTTGACATTAATCAAAAAACAATTTTTGTTATTTATCTCTTGCACACACAGAAATTTTTATATAAACGCTATTTATGTAATTAGGTTAGTTTTTATCTTTTGGAAAAAATAAAAAAATACCTTTGAAGAAATGTATTACTGCATAATTTGTTAGAGTTTGATAACCGATCTTTGGAACTCTTATGCAGCCAAAACTAAGATTTTCTGCAGATTCCTCCTCTCCTCTCCTCCACCTTCTTCTTCTTGTTGTTATTATTAGTGTTGTTGTTATTATTATTAATTATTACTATAGAAACGACAATTATCCTTATTTGAAACTCTAGTATTGCCTGGGTTACACACTTTGGATCAGAAATATGGAATAGAAACATTATAACAATGATGAACAACCTACAGAAAATATATAATAATTTCAACATGGGAGGAAGTATTGTTATTTATTTGTAAAACAAAGACGATTAAAAAATCTAATATTTTTGTATAATATTTCACATGAGATCTTATTTCTATCAAATTGTATAACTAAAATTAAATTTAAAGTAATAAAAAACACTAGGTATCATGATAAAATAGAAATATCAATTACTAAAACTTTGTATTTAGAATCCTGTATAATTTGCAAAGAACAAGCAAGTTATACAATTCTATTGTATTAATAATAAGTTAGAAATAGACATTTTATCTATAGATAGAGTTAAATTTCTAAACATAATGAAATCTATACTATAAAAAAAAAAACAAAGTATGAATTGTATATCTTTCATAGTATTATTATACTGTCACTTTAGTTTTACTGTATATGTGTATATATACATATTATATTTAGATTATCTGTCTAGAAATGTTTTGTATATTTCAAACTGTATGGAAGATATAGTTAAATTAAATTATTTTTTAAGAACAATATTACATATTTAGATTTTTATTGCAGTGATTGAGTAGTACACTCAGATATAAGAATTCCAAGATCGATTTCTAACTGAGTAAGATATTTAGAAAAAATAATTCAGCTTGAATTAACTGAATGGGATTATTAAATGTTCAGCCTACACGAACGTCACATAACTTGCCAAATAATTTACCTTATGATTATTACTATTATAGTATATGTTCATTTTTATATTTTTCAAACACTATCAATCCCTTACGACTATCCCGTATTTCAAATTTGTAGTCGTCCTTCTCTACATCATACAAGAATATTTCATCCATTCATCTCACATGTGATCTTTTTCTAGGTCTTTTACGATCTCTTACATCGGTTTAAGACTTTCACTATCTATTGTTTTATCATCTCTTCTACTAATATGTCCAGCCCAGTTGTATTTCAGTCTCTTAATTCTTCCCTGTTATTAATAACACCTGTTTATCTCTCACCATATATTTCATTTTCAATTTCTTCTTATACTACTGATGTACATCTCTCCATCCTTTATTGAATGATCTGGAGTCTCTGTATCATTCTTCTGATAAATGTCCAAATCTCAGATTCATAATTAAAAAGTTGTAAAATACATATATTTAAAATTGTCCTTTCCAGGCACCCTGGCATATTTCCTTTTAGTCTTAAGTTATTTCTGCCGAAAGCACTCCATCCAAATTTAATTTTATGATTAAGTTCATTTATTATGTTTCCATTTGTATTAACAATTTGACCAAAATATTTGTTATTATTAACTTCTTCTAATTTATCATTATCAATTTTTATTTTCTTCTTTTGAAAAAAATTCATTGAACCTTACTTTATCTTTTTAGCATTTATCTTTAGTTCTACTTTTTTATTTTCATCCTATAGCTCTTGCAACATTTCTTGAAGCTCTGAAGCACTATAAATAATCGCCATTGAAGTCCACTCTTTTAGTTTTCCATTTTAATCTACATAATACTTCTTATAAAACTGATGTAAATTTTTTTGAGATATGAAATCATCCTGTTATATACCCTTTTCAATGTTAATCATCTTAATATCACTTTGTAATCTAATCATTGTTGTTGCATTGTAATAAACATTCTCCAGAATATGACAATATCTGCTTGGGTCTATATCTTGATGATATAATCATTTAATCATTGAAGAAATTCTTATAAAATCAAATGCTTTTTTATAATTTACAAATCCAAAGTATAACTGCAATTCATTAACATTGTTTCTTTCTCTAACTTCTAAAACTTCTCTCAATAATTAGTTGTAATCCACTTTGCTAAGGTCACTTTTAAATACAACTTGTTCTTTTGTTTGGTTGAGATCCAAAGTTCACTGTAAATGAGTTATAATTATTTTGGTAAAATTTTTTTTATAGTACTGTTAAAAAACTGATAGATCTGTAACTTTTAATATCTTCTTTACTACATTTCTTAAATAATAATATTACTACAATCAGCTGTTGCGCTTCTTTTAAGATATCGATTATAGTTACATCATTACCCTGGAGGTTTTCCTTTTTCCTACATTCAATTGCAGATCTCACTTCTGTAATTAAAATGCTAGAAACTCGTAGACATAATAATGATGGAAGATACTCTGTTATTTTGTTTTGATCACTATATACTTCTTTATAGAACATTTCCACAGATTTCATGATGTCATGCTTCTTTTTAATAACAATTCCATCTTTTTCTCTTATTGCAAAAATAAGTTTCCTGTCAATATCAAGATATTGTTTTATACTTTAGAAATTTTTATTCTCTTCTATAGCTTTCCTTGTTAATTCATAATTATATTTTCTAATATAGTTATTGATTTTTTTTTTTGTACCATTTTACAAAACTCTAGATATTTAATTCTTCTTAATGGATCATTTAAAAAAATTCATTTTCATCTTCTTTGCTTTATATATTGTCTTACCTCAAGAGAAAATTTGCTGATAAATTGTTTTTTTTTGTACTAGCTATTTTTACTGCAATTTTTAATAGTGTATCAGTTATCTTCCTATTGATTTCATTCAAATGTGAACCCTCTTCAAGATCTGTTAATATTTTAAAACGATTGCAAGTTCGAATTATATTTATTGTAATAATTTTTGAAAACTAAAAATATCAGTGGTGAATATTGTTTTCCTTAATAAATTTTTGTATTTCTAGTTTTGCATTAATGCGATTTTATTAATCTTATTATTGTGTTAAATCTTATTTGAATACATACTTTTATTAGGTAAAATATAAATCAATTCTGTTGATGCTTCCATGTCCATTTTTAGCATTTTCCCAAGGAAATAATTTATAATATAAAGCGTTTCTTTTTCTTTGAACTCCCCAAGTCGGTTCACCTTCATTTCTAATACTATAACCAAATTTCCCATGGCATCTTTATCTTTCAATCGTCTACCAATATTAGCAGTAAAGTCTTCCATGATAATTTTAAAATATTGTTTGGTCTTATCAAAATTATTTTGTAAATCATTATAAAAATCCTCTACTTTTTCATCTTATTGGTGTATAAATCTGAATTATCTGCATTTGATTATTTTATTAAGTTGAATAACTAATATTGCTACTCTATCTGATATATCATTAATTTCCATAATGATGGTTCTTTCATATTTTATTTATAATAAATTCCCATATATTTGGGGTTCCAATATTTATGCCTCTTTGGTAAAGTATATATCCATTTTCAAAATCAATTGTCTTTTATATCTTATTTAATATTAGATAATTCTTCTTCCTGTTCCTATAATCTTCATTCACTCAAAAGTGATCTATAGGTATAAGTACCTATATGCCTAAATAAAAAATCATTATCAAATGGTGGCCTTAGTTCATAATCAGGGAATTGTTAGTACTTCCATCTTCAGCCACATCTCAGCTGGCAATTTTACAGTTTCTTGAAAAAAAAAAAAGGCCATGATTTAGTTTTGTCTGTCATGATTGCAAATATCTATTAAAAGGATCATTCACATACAGATTTATTCAGCCTTCGAGAAACTCAATTAATATTTTAGTTAAGACTTGTCAGGTAACTGAAAATAAAGACCATTGTGTTATTAATCTTAAACTCAGAATTACAAAGCCAATAATATCATCATGCTGGTTGATGCTAATGCATGTTGATGAGTATCCCATTTGCTTTTATGTACTATATGAATAGTCGTATAGTAATAACAGCGGCGAATGGACATAAGGAATTTGAACTGTTTTTTTCTTTCAAGTCTCAAAAAAGAAATTGTAAAGAATCTTCTTTCAGTTAACAGTAATCTCCTTTCTATAACCATTGCGATATATAAAGTGTTATAATTTAAAAATATTTAAATGCATAAGATTTTTCAATATGTAACTAGACAGGTTTTATTTAGGATTAATCTTTTTTTTTGTAAAGGTTTTTGTTTTATTTTGTTTGAATGCTTTTTTAACAATTAAGTCTCTTTAGAAGAAAATATTAAGAATTTTTAAGTAACAAAATATTTACAAAACATTTATATATTTTTGTACTTCTAATAGCACAATACATTTTGACAATACAGTTTCAACTTCATAATTTTTTTAGAAAAATAATAATTTCAATTTTTGTGATTATCCTCACAGTACTACGCTCATGTTTCTTTGTCATTACAACGTGTTTGCATAACAATAATATCAGAAAACAAAACAAAAGTTTAAAGTCCAATCAATGTATACATTGGTGTCAAGATCACAATACTTTTAGCTGCAATATATATGACAGTTAACAAAGACTGTTAGTGGGCGAATTGTTGGATAATTGAAATTCTACTTATAACATTATGATTTGGCTATATTTACCAGTATTTATTTAATAAAAATCTTAAAAAAAGAAAAACTGATTGATTTTAAATAATAACTATGTTTTCATATTATTATTAAAAAAAAAAAAAAACTTGTGCATTTAAATATTTTTCAATTATAAAATTAAATTTTCAGTAATAGTAGTAGTAATCATATCGTGAATTGCATAATCGAAGATTGCGATGTTTAAGCATTTAATAGCAGATTGAATATTCTACAGTTTTATTGAGTTAATCCTGAGTTTTTAAATTATGTTCCTTAGCTGAAAATTAATATTCAGCTCTGAGTCCACTACTAGATCTCTGTAATAAACCATACTGGGCATATAGCTTGTAAGGTTTAATCAGTTGAACAAAACCATTATGCTCAATCTATTTTAATATCAGATGTCCTCCAAGCAACTTAATACAATTTTATGATCAAAAGAAGAGCAGTTTTTCACTCTAATACCATGTATAGCAAATTTGAATAATCAGTAATTTACAAGATAGTAAAGCAGTTTAATCCTCATCTTAAAACTAATTTTTAACATTTGTCTTTGTTAATGAAGACTTGGGATTCAAAGATGGATGTAATGCAGTCATATATCTTTAAATTTACTTTAATATTCACGCTAAAAACTTCAAATTTAAATCAGTCTAACATTTTGAACCCAATCCAAGTTGCTTCATGGCTCTGATGGTAACTATATTCGAATAATCTTAGTTCAAACACGTTGTCTTGGATTCAAAACATTAGAATATTTTAAAATTTAGATTTTAATTTGCATAATAATATGGAATTAAATGGGGTTTCTGGATGCACAACAACATTATTTCTAGCATTTAATTTTGTTTTCAGTGACCAAAGAAAAAGCTAGGAACTGATCTGGAGGAGAGGTAATTGCATTACCTTTTTAAAGTTAATCACATATTACAAAGTTTACTAAACTTTATTAACAAAATAAAGAGTTGCACTTGTTTTATTTCATATTGTTTATGCAAAAAGAATTAAATTATTTGTTGTTATTAATATTAATATTATTTTACAAAATAAAAAAAATCATCTCGTTTTATACAATAAACACGACTTAATAATTTCTGCAATACTAAAATTTCTTTAACTAATATTAGAAAACAACAATTGATTTGAAAAGTACTTTTATTCTTTAAAAAAATCTTCTTTTAATATTATATATTACCTGTCCATAATCAAACTAGATATCTTTGGCTTAAGCAGACAGCATGTAAGCTTTGAGACAACAGTTCAGAGATTATTACACACAGAATGTACTATTATATAAGTTTCATAAATATTTTATATTTTTATGGACTGCTATATATTTGACAAAGAAAGTAAATCCAAATAATTATTTTCGTAGAAGAATAAAGAAGAGAATCCATTGCAAAATTTACTAGATTGTATTCGTATTGATCAGCCATATTCGACAGAGATTGGAGATTGGAGAAATTGTTCAAATTTGTTTATTATATAGGGTATATGAGCACAGACTTTCACATGACCCACCACTCTCTACACTATCTTATAACACTGATACACTCCCACACATATATGCCGAAAAGATAAGCAATCACCAATATAGGTATTTCATGCTAAACCAGCAATCATCAGTTGGTCCAGATTACCATCTCTACACATATATGCTATAAGTGCTCAGATATATATTAAGATAGCCAAACCTCATACTGTAATGGACAGCCTTCAATCTATTCCACACTCCAACTCTTCAACCGTCCATCCAATTGAAAATCTGATGATGGAATGCTCAAAGGCCACCCTAAGGCTGAGATTCTTGTCACACCCATGTTGACCTAAGATCAATCTGACCCCTCATGTACAGGACATAATCCATTTATTACAAATAGAAGGGATGGGCAGACATCTCTAATTATGTAATAGCTGAAACACACAGGCTTATATATACCTGTGTCTATATATGTAATAAAGGTATATATAAGCATGTGTGTTTCAGCTATTACATAATTATAGATGTCTGCCCATCCCTTCTATTGTATTAAATGGATTATGTCCTGTACATGAGAGGTCAGATTGATCTTAGGTCAACATGGGTGTGACAAGAATCTCGGCCTTAGGGTGGCCTTTGAGCATTCCATCATCAGATTTTCAATTGGATGAACGGTTGAAGAGTTGGAGTAGATTGAAGTCTGTCCATTACAGTATGAGGTATGGCTATCTTAATATATATCTGAGCACTTATAGCATATATGTGTAGAAATGGTAATCTGGACCAACTGATGATTGCTGGTTTAGCATGAAATATGTATATTGGTGATTGCTTATCTTTTCGGCATATATGTGTGGGAGTGTATCAGTGTTATAAGATAGTGTGGAGAGTGGTGGGTCATGTGAAAGTCTGTGCTCATATATCCTATATATTACATATATAGACACAGGCATATATAAGCCTGTGTGTTTCAGCTATTAAATTTGTTTATTAAAAATAATGAAGGACACTTTGAATAAATACTTTAAATAAAAACTTTTTTTAAAGAAAATAATTTTTGTTCTTATGATAATAAACTTTGAAATATTTTGAAATATTATAAGATTGACTCAATGTTAGAATAACTAAATAATATATGTATAAGCAAAAAAGAGTTGATAATAATATAAGAAAGTATAATTGTCAACAAACAAGGAAAGCTCTAGGGAATAAAAGTCTCAAGAATGTAAAACAACATCTTGGTATTGGTAGGAAATTTATTTCTGCAATAAGAAAAAAGGATGAAAATATTACTAACAAAGGAAGATAATATAATGAAATATGAAGAATTCTGTCAAGAATTAGATAGCAACAAAGAACAAGGAAGAGTATCTATTACAATTACTATATTTTCTGAAACTGTCCAATTAAGAAGTGAGACGTGCAATTAAATTTATGAAGAAGGATAAAGCTCCTGGTAACGATGGAATTATAATTGAAATCTTAAAAGAAGCAGGAGAAGAAATATAATTTTTTTTGGCAAAGTTATATACCAAATATCTAAATGATAAAGATGCACCAAATGATTGGAAGAATGCAAATAATAAAAAAGATATTAAAAATTACAGACATATCAGCCTTTTATTAGTTATATACAAAATTTTTACCAAAATAATTACAACTCCTCTAACCGAACTAAAGAACAAGCTGAATTTAAAAATGGTTTTAGTACAGTGGGTCTTATCCAGGTATTGGAAAGGACCAACGAATATGAGTAACCATTATGCTTTGGATTTGTATATTATGAAAAGGTGTTTGTTTCTATAAGCATTTCTCCAGTGATTAAAGCATTGTATCATCAAAATATAAAAGCATGATATTGTTATTCTCTGAAGAATATTCATAAAAATGCAACAGCAACAACTAGATTACATGATGGTATTAAAAAGATTAACATTGAAAAGAGTGTCTCCACATCTTCAAAACTTTTTACAGCAGTTTTGCAAGAAGTATTTTATGGATTAAAATGGGAAGATAAGGAATAAAAATAAATGGACATTATTTAACTCACCATTTTGCAGATGATAGAATTTGGTTTTTGTAAATAGTACTTTAGAACTGCAAGAAATGTTGCAAGAAATATCATATGAAAGTAAGGTAAAATATTAAAGAGACTAAAGTAATGTTCAACAGATTTTCCCAAAAGATCAAAATAAAGATTGACAATGATGAATTAGAAAAAATTAACAACTACAAATATCTTGGTTAGATTATTTCTACAGATAGAAATATAATAGATAAAATTAATCATAGAATTAAACTTGGTTGGAGTGGTTTTTAGAAATAATTTAATATTTACTAAGGCAATAAACCTAAAGCATGTGCGATTGAAAATGCGAAGGTAGGGACCTTTACATGTCTTAATCACAAGCTTACGCATTAGAAGAAAAGCTTGTGGTTAAGACCTGTAGCGGTTCCTACCTTCGCATTTTCAATCGCACATGCTTTAAGTTTATTGCCTTAGTAAATATTACTTACAATGTGCGTTAAATAAATTTATAATTACAACTTTAAATAATTTAATATTAAAAGGAATTATGCTATGTGTCTGAAAAGAACTGTTTTTAATAAATGTATATTACCAATTCTTACTTATGCATCTGAGACTCAGACACTTAACAGAAGAGTAATACAGAGACTTCAAACCACTCAATGAAGTATGGAGAGATGTATGTTAAAAGTAACAAGAAAAGATTGAAAAAAAATTAAGAAACTGAAGTGGAGTTAGGCTAGACATATTGTTAGAAGATATGATAATAGATAAACATTTAAAATTAAACTGGATTCCAAGAGATTATAAAAGATTTAGAAAGAGACCACATGTAAGATGGATAAAATAAGGAAGTGTACTGGAATGATGTGGAGAAGAGAAGCTAGAAATCGGAGAAGATGGATTGAACTTGGAAAAACCTTCATCTTGCAGTGGATCGATAATGGTTGAAAATGATGATGATGTGAAATATGTGATTAAAAATTGAAATAACTTGGCACTAGTTCAGCATCCATGTAGTAACAATAGTTTATCACTATCCTGTAATACGCTATATTTTGCCAGTTTTTTAATCCAATTTATTCTAAAAATTCAATATTTAGGAGCTATAATTTATGATGAATTGCTATTTCTCTTCTCATCATTAAGTTATATATATATGAAAATAATCCCAGTGATTAACACTATATATTTATAAAGTTTAATAAATGATTAGAAATAATCACTAATATATTTATCTGAAGTGATTGATACCGATATTGTGAGTGCAGAAAGTTTGATAATTAAAGTATACATATAGATATATACACACGCATAAATTTGATTAAAAAATTAGAATGTTTAAGCAAGTGTTAAGTGAATCTCTGAATCAATCATTAAATGTATTTTGCAATAGCACAATTTTTTAGCCAAGTGGATTTCCATGTTTCATATCATAATCAAGCATAATGTGAAAATATTGAAGGTGCAACTGGGAAAAAAAAGCTATTGAGATTTTTCAAAATTTAATTCAAGAGTCCTACATTACTTAAACCTTATTTCAGCAATGAGAAAAGAAAGACAATACATGAAATATATGGAAGAGTTCTACTAAGAATTATATAATTCACTAAATATCAGCCATTTACAGCTACTGTACATGCGCTTTAATGAGTGTTAAATAATAAATGAATACTTTTCAGTGCCCATACAAGATATAGCATTTAAGAAAGAATAAAATGAATCCACTGAATATAGTAATAAAAAAAAACCGTCTGCAGTTATTACATTTTGGAATTACCAATTATTTTAGATGAAGGATGAGATATGCTATTAAATATATGTAGAAGGAAAAAGCTCCATTGACATTTAAAAAGAAACGGGCGAAGAAATAGAAAAATTGCTGGGGAAGTTATATACTAAATGTCTAAATGATAAAGATGTACCAGTTGATTGGAAGAATACATTAGTAATATTTATAATGTAAAAAGGTAATAAAAAATATAAATTAAAGATTTATTAGCTTCTATCTGTTATATTCCCAAGATTTAAAAAATTATTGGACTAAACTCATGTTATAAAATGGTTTTAGCACAGTGATTGTATTCAAATACTAAGAGAAGTTATAGAAAGGATGAATGAATAAAAATTGTCATTATGTTTTAGATATGTAGATTATAAAAAAGACATTAGATTTTATAAACATTTCAACAGTGATTGAAATTTTAGATTATGAAAATATAGACCCAGAATATCATAATATTTTGAAGCATATTTATTAAAATGCATTAACAAAGATTAAATTATTTGGTGTTACTAAAAAGATTATAATTGAAAAGAGTATATGAAAAAGTAATTCCATTTCTCGAAACTTTTATCAGTTTTGCAAAACTATTTTGTGGTATGAAGTAAAAACTAAGGGAATAAAAAGTACACAGGCATTATTTAAATTATCTATATTTGTTATATGATGTGATGCGTCAAAACTTCAGGAAATGTGGCAAGAGTTGTCAAATGAAATTAAAAAAGTAAAACTAAAAATAAATGCTAAAGGCTAAAATAATGTTCAATGAATTTTTCAGAAAAAAAAAAATAAAGATAGGTAATCATGAATTACAAGTAATTAAAACAAATATCCGGTCAGATTATTAATAAAGATTGAAATATAATGGATGAAATTAATCATAATTAAATTTGGATAGAATAATTTATTATTAAAAAACATTTTTTATGTATGTTTCTTAATTAATGAGCAGATACTTGGATACTTAACAAAAAAGCAATATAGAGATTTCAGACCCTTCACCAAAGTATGGAGAAGTGTATGTTGGAAGTATCAAGAAAAGAATCAAAATTGAAATACTTGAGTAAAGAAACAAATAAATACAATATCACTGACTCTATTGAAGGAATTAAGAGATTGAAATGGAACTGGATTCAGCATATTGCAATATAAAATGATAATAAATGGACAGATGAAATTTTAAATTGGATGCCAAGAGATTGTAAAAAAAATCCAGAAAAAGATCACATGTGAGATAGATGGATGAAGTAAAAACATTTGTTGGTGAAATAGAAAAAAAAAGATTATAAATCAGAAAAATTGGATTAAATTTGGAGAGATCTTTATACTACAAAGAATCGATAATGACTGAAAATGATGATGATGTTTCATAGTGTAGTAGATATTTCTATTATTATTATGACATGAAACATGAACTTCGAAGAAAATTCTAAGATAACTTATAGAAATACCTTTTGACAAGCAAGTTAACAATGTAATTATTGATTAGTAAGTGCTAATCTAGCTATTTTTAAGAAAAGAGTTAATGTACAAAGAAGGAATGTTGCTCAATTTCTTGACACCTCACAATTATCTATCATAATTTGTAATGCCGTTTTTCTTATGGTACCCATGGGGGACTCTTGCTAAAGTATAATGAATTAAACTAATTTTATCTAATTTTTAGTAGCCTGGTGATTTTTTGTGAAGAAACTATGAAATTGATTTATAAAGAGAGTTAAGTGTTGTGTTCGGAGAAGGATATAATAGTTAAAAAAAATTGTAAAATTAAGAGAATTTTCAACAAGTTTTAAGATTTTTTGTAGATTGCACTAACCAATGCAGAAAAACTTCTAATTATGCAGGTAAATGGATAATTAGTATTATCATTACCTAAATAAACCAAGAAAGGAAAAACAGAAAAAGTCTCACCATTGAGTGAAACATGAATTTTTTTAGGTAACTAGATGGAAAAAAAAGAAAAAGATATAAAAAATTCCCCACTATGGATTGTCAATTGTGATTTTTTTTCTTCACTATTCTCTTGGAGATTCTTGTTTGGTAACAATTTATTTGGGGGTTTGAGTCTAGAAAAACTTTGAAAACTTTTTTAAATATATGAGAATTTTTAAGAAAGTGTAGGCTTTTTTTCATGCATCTTGCCATTGATTTTTATTGTTTACACAAAAGTAAATTTTTATCAAATAAAGATAATCTGTATTGTGTACTGTCCACTTTTCACAAAAATGATAAAAGAAATAGTTCACAGAATTATTTTTCATTCTGTACTAGTAATTAAAAGTAAGACTATAAATTTTGTGAGATTGTAAACTTTGTGGTTCATTATTAAAATATCATTTATTTTAAAATAAAAAATTAATATTTAAAACCCCTATGTATCTTAATATAGCGATAGAACACAATAGACTCAACCAATTAAAGTAATTAAATTCTCAGGTCAAATGATTAGAACCATTGTGCATAATTTGCCATTTTGTATCACATTGCATCTTGATTAACTAATCATATAGCTGTTTTTAAAATCAAGAGCAGTTAACTAATGGTTGGTCTTCATGTATATACAACAAGAGAATAAATTATGGATTATGGCTGTCGTAATAAAGAATTAAATTCGGCAGTATTATCAGAAAAGGTTTTTTTTCTCCCCATTTTGTTTTATCACTTGAAATTTAATCATACATTATAAAAAAAAAGTAATCGGATACATTATTGTTATCTGAGGAAAAATGTCAATCGCAAAAATTAATAGCAATATTAGCTGCTGCAATCAAGAAAAAACATCTTCAAACAAAAGTTTTAAAACCGTTAATTCAGAAAAAAAATAAGCGTTACAAGAAGACAGAAAGAAATGCGAGCAAAAAATAAAAAATACTAACAAAATCCAAAAAAAAAAAAGCCATAAAAGATTGCAGATAGCAAAATACTTCACTTTTATTACTCCTCCAAAATGCTACTTGGGGCGAACAAATGGGATTGATTCAAAGAAAGACTAATACCAAGCAATTACTCTTACTGCGATTTTTGCCAACACAAATTATGTAAATCGGTCTCTATCAAACCTTGTGAGTAACGCTATCTAAGATACAACTTGGCCCACAGAGCTATAAAAAATACAACAACCAAGAAGACTTGAAAAAAAAGTATCCCAAAATATCAGCTAGACATAACAAATAGCTACAATAATACCAAGTTCACCTGATTTAAATAGCATCAGGACAAACAGCACAACTGATGTAATTAAGCCAATTTCCTTTGAGGAAATTAAATGAATACTAATGCAAAATATTTATAAACAGCCTTTCTTACATTAGATTAATTATCAGCATCATAGAAAATTGTGATTTGGCCAATGATTAGTCTTATCATAACCATTACTATCTGACTATCTAGAGGAGCTGCAAATACACAATATGAGCAAAGCCATTAAATTTACTGCTACTTACATAGTCAGATCATGCATGGACTGAAATATTTTGCTAAACAATAGCAAGAAGAGGCTAAAAATACCAAATACATAAATCTAAAAAAAGTCTACTATCTAACTGAAGAAGCAAACCCACTGTACATGGCCACATTATGCTCTCTCTACCTGTCTTTACAGGTGAGATGCTACAAAAAAGTATAGCAAATATAAATCAGCTACTTAATATATCAAGGAACTCACATCAAATATATCTTATGAGATTCCCACAAATTCATGGAAAATTATTATATTAGATGATAAATCATACAGCAGATAAACTTCCCTATTGCATTTTTATGCATAATATCCTAAACACTATCAGCCTACAAGGTCACCTACCTCTATATCTTAAATGTTCTAGATTGGGGATATTACTCTCAACATAGCACAGATCATTGCAGCAATTATGGCAAAATTGATAAACTGAATCATCTATACAGTAATGAGCAGAAACATAGGTTTTGAGCATATGTTGTATCTGGAAACACTTCACCTACTCAAAACTAAGCATACACATAAGTATACACTCTACTTACCTTGCTATGTCTATAAAAAGTATCAACTTGGAAGGAGGTAAAATACAAGATAAGCTAAAAAGACCAATAGCACCAAAACAAATACTTCAAACAATTCAATAACTGGAGATCCAATGCCAAGAGTCACTCATGGAATTACACTCTCAAAAAACCATGAATTTATCTGAGATTGACACACTGGATTTAGATCTAATCTGACAAGCCATGAACTAAACTGAGATTGAAATACAGGATTTTAGTTCTCATCTTTCAACATGATACATCATATAAAGAAAATTTTCCACTAGTAAGATAAAAATCGCATGTGATGCAATGGATTAAATCACTCCTACAATTTCTAAGAACAACAACAAAAAAAAAAACCTGATCCAGCCTTTAAACATGCCAATTTTAAAAACAATGATACAACAATTCAAATACATAATAAGAACAAAATAAATATTGCTACAATCAATGCGTGTAGGCTAAATTTACACAAAAGAATTTTAACCCAATTTTTAAAGAATCAACATTGTGACATATTTATCTTAACAGAAAAAAACATCATTAATTCAGCCAGCTATCATTAATGCTTTAAATAGAGACCATATTTTCATACATAAACCAAAAATCAAAACAATATAGAGAGTAGGAGTTCTGATAAATACAAAAATTTCATTAGCAAATGTAAACATTCACATATTTGTTAATGCAATAATCCTTTTCTTTAATCATCAGTCACAGCAATTTTACTTATATACTCAAGACAAAGAGTCAAGGATGTAACCAAGACACTCATCATTATCTAAGCAAAAATCTTACACAGATCTGGAATAACTATCCTTTGTGGTTGACTTCAATTGCTCTTATAATGAATTATCATCTATAGTACAATCTAAACTTAATCAACTCAACCTGTTATCTTCTGGGAGCAGTTTCATTTATTGGTGTGCAAGATTCATCTATCATTGATCTCTTTTTTGCATTATCTTATTTTAAAACCTCAATCCATCTATCCAGCATTTCATTTTCAGGCCATACTTGTGTGATTCTCAAATTATACAAACTTCAAAATAATACATCATTCTATAGGTTGATATTTAAATGATAGATTCCTATAAAATTTAAATTAACTATAGATGACTTTTTTAATATAATCATTGCAAGTTATTGTTATCATCAGTGGCAGTTTCCTTCTCCAGTTGAAACTTGGTTAGCCTTCAAAAAAGTTTTAAACAACTGCTGCTCCAACCAATTAACAAGTTATTGCTCAAATAACCTAATAAAATAGTATATTAAAGATGTATATGTAATCATGCAAACCATTTGAAAAAGAATAATGCTAAAAGTCTTACTTGGAAACTGCAAAATGAAGCAAACCAATTGAGTATGTTTTACAACCAGAATGCAATAACACATTAAAAAAATCTCTCAAAGTTTATACAAACCATTTTAAATTATGCAAGATCAACCACATCTCAAACCTTTGGCATTCCTATTTTATCAAAAGATGATACTCTTCTTTCTGTAATCAATGTTGACATGGAAATTCTTGAGCATCTAAAGTCTAATCTAAAAAAAGCTGATTAATATCTGCCCAATATCAACCACAGTACACAACCACCTCAAGAAAATTTTACTACAAAACAACAAATATATTAAGAAATCATGTACCTTGAAACACATACATTTCTAACTGCAGATCTTATCCAAGGTAATTTCTACAGGCAGCTTGATTATATCACAATTCCTATTTATTTAAATGCTACAATCAACTTTGCTTGAGCAATCTTAACATTCCATCTTTCTATCAACATATTTTGTCTTAGAAAAAAAATCAAAAACAGTATACCTCTCTGTAAATAATCTTTATCTTATTATAGTTGAAGATATTGATCAAAAATATCTGCAAGAATAATTTATATAAAACTGATAAAATTATTCTGCCAAAATTATAAACTTCACATTATGCAGTAAAAGATCACTGTGCATCTCAAGTAATTCTTTTGGAACAAGAATTAATTTTATTTGCCAAAGAAAATAAATAGATTACATGCCAAGTTAACTTTAAGGCAGCTTTTGTTCTATTGAATTGGAAATGTCTTTTTCCTGCTCTACACAAACATCTGTTTAAACACAATAATTTGGTGATTGTTATCCAGAACTCATCTTACTAATATATCAATTAAACTGAAGAATTATATGCATCTGTCAACATCTTTCAAACCTAATCATTGCATTTACTAGTAGTCACCACTTGCATTATTTTAATCTGCAATTTGTACTGAAGCTTTTTTTGTTTTTCATCTTGGAACTACTATCCAAGCCATATCCTTCACTGCTTAGGTTGTGATAATCTTCAGACACTTCCAAAATATTCCCATTATTTTCACTATTTTAAATAAATTCCAAATATCGACTGGGTTCACAATATTAGTTTGCAAATCATCTTTTTGGTAACTGTCTACATGCTGTAGACTACCATATTTCTTCATGGGTAACACCTTATCTTTTCTAAGCATTTGAACCAATCTGTCTAGAATGGAATTAAGCCATATTTTAAACATTCTCACTATGAATGCATTTAGTACAAAAATAAATGCATTTTGTCCAAAAATGCTGTATTCCATTGTGAAAGTTCATATAATGAATGCTATTTTAGTGGAATACTTGCCTGCTATCCATGGATGCAGTTTTTAAACAAAATCTATTATAAACTTTTATCTGTAATAAAAGCATAAATATGGGACTCTTCTTCACATTTTTTATCCATCAGAACAACATGCTTTTCTATATGCAATGGATGGCTCAATTTGACATGTCCAAAATCTTTTATAACTTATATTAGGGTCAAAATGTATATTGCATCATTTAATAATCCAATACTTAGGCCCATCTTCACTCCAATACTATATGTCAAACACTCCTTTTTCATAGATCATATTATTGAGCAGGCTGATCTATTAGGCCAGTGTAACATTATATCTCTCATTGGCATGTCATTTAAATATTAAGAAAATACGATATATCTATCCAGACATCTATGAACAACCTTTCCCATTGCTATGATTCTAATCAAGATTCAGAACTTTCATGATCCTCAATCATAGTTGAAATTTCTTTTTAATTTATTACAGTGTACAATTCCAACCAAAATATTTCTTAATGAATGATTCAAGCTAAATCTTGAATCAATGTGTATTTTGTGAAATAATTATTCAAAAGAAATGGTACACCTTTTTAAAATCTGCCCTTACTTCTCATCTATATGCCTATTTGTGTTTTATAGGTATACAATCAACCACAAGCAATTATTTTAAAAAATCTATAAAATGCTTTCAGGTATATAATGCACCTGTAATTATTCATATATTAAGAACCAAATGATTTAGTGACTTTCATGCTGTTCCATAATATTTTACAATAAGAAGTACTTTATATTCAAAAGAAATAACAAGGAATGATTCTATTCATACTATACTATCTCAAATTTTTATCCAGGAACATCATGTTCAAAACATGACAATCAACAATCTACCTCCCGTGTGCTCTCTTACAGTTTAAACCTTTATTTCTATTAACACTCCCCATCAGATTTCACTCCTGAAAATAAATATCTGAACTCTTTTTCAGTTTAGTCATCATAATTACTCTTCAAATTTGGATTACATATCATTGAAGTTAAACAACTTACCTTACCATTATGGTTGTAGTTTTGTCAAACTTTCACCATGTAAAAAAATTGTTCTATTGTAAATATATTAATATTTATATATAGTTTGTTATTAATAAATTCATATATAAAGTGAATGAATTATAATAATTATTTTTTTATGATCATATTTTCCAATATACAAATTTAAAAATTGTTTAGAAATTAAACTAATGAAATTTTAATTGTCAAGATTCTATAGTCATATTACCCACAGTTTAAACAATAAGTTTTACTCATTGTTTAAAATCACATTATGCAATTTAAATAACTAATTGCATAGAATAAAACAAATTAAATATTCTAAAAAATATTCCAAATATTGCAATAACTAAGTAAATCTGAAATATATATTGTAGACTTACACATGCTATTGTACAATTTATTTTATTCTATATTTTATTTACTATTATAGTTTTAAAACTATTATTGAAAGTCATTATTTATTTGACAACAATTACTTCAAAAGAGTCAAAACATGTCAAAAGTATAATAATAAATAAAACAACTTAATGATATAAAGATATTTAATTTTATTTGTAGTATTAAAATTGATATACTGCCATAAATAATATTAAGAAGATTATAAGCAATGACAAAATTACCATTTGCTTAGTTTCTCAACTAGCCTTCACACAAAAAATTAAATATATAATATATAGCATATAATATAAATGAAAAAAGATTAATGTTAGAATTATGAATGTAACTGAAATTATAATGAAGCCACAATGTGTGCTATATCAATATACACTACTTCAATTATATGCTATCAAAAAAAAATCAGTTAAAAAAATTCACACTAATATTCATAAATGTAATACATTTTATGTCTAAACACCATTTTTTCTACCTCAGAGCACTGTCAATAATGTTTTTTTTTTAAAAAAAATATATTAAAATTTATAAAATTTACAATATGACAATAGCAATTTTTCCATCTCTGTGTGTTTTACACAATCATATTTATTAATAATGTTTTTTCAGATTATATTGATACCACAAACATTTTATTTTTTGCTTTATTATGAATTTTAAATTCGATTTATAGTATTCAATATAACAAAATGTTTTTTATACATAATACTAAAAGTTTTATAAAATTGTTCATAAAATCAAATGGTTTTAAAATCATCAAACCAACTACAAAAGCCATAGTTTGCTGATAATGAGATTACTATTACACTTCAATCGGAAAGCAAAGTTATTAAAAAAAAATCATCCAGAGCATATTTATTCAGGATAAAACTCAGAATTTTATCATCAATTTTATTTAAGTAAATAAAGATATGGTAGATTGTTTTTTATTTTTGAGAGAATATGAATGAGTGAAAACACACACAGTAAATAGGTATACAAATGTGCCCTCTCAATTTATTATTAATAAATACATTATTATTATTTAATTTTATTTATATTATAATCCTAATTTATATATTCATACTATATATATATAAGTGCATGTTAAAAGATACTCTACACTTGCAATTTAATAAACAATATGTATTCCATTAAAAGAAAAAAAAACCAGATATGACTTTATTGTTTGGAGTTTATAAGAAGTTCATAAGTGATCCTGAGACCTCCCAATCCCAAGTAGGATGCTCTAACAAGTGCACCAAACTGCACATGGTTTCTATTGTAATCAAAACTTATCAATAAAATATGAGCTATATCCAGATATTTGAGGGGGCTTGCAACAAAATATAGTGGATATTATGGCTCCTCTATATGCATAATATTTTTTTAATATATTGTTAGTCTCATTCTAACAGGAATAAATGATGTAACTATAACACAATAAATACAATAATGATTTAGTGCTTTGCAAGGTTTAGTATAATTACAAAATGGTGAATTACAAAGCCGAAGATTCTTTACTTAAGTTTAGTTCTATCATTTTTCTACTAAGATATATGATTTCTTTAGCAAGAATCATTCAATTACAAAGTTCTAAAAAGATTGTTATTATTAAAAATACAAATTAAAAATAAAATATGAATGTTAAATAAATATTGAAAAGTATCTTGTATATCTTATAAAAGTCTTCTAGAGCAGAATAACACATCTATTTGCCATATTTACATCTTAGGTTCAAATTTGGTCTAGTAATAATCAGTAGTGTTTGAGATATTTTTTTAAGAAAAGCAATCCATAACCAATCTAACTAACAATTTAATATTAGTCAGTAAATGGACATCTAGCAATTGTTAGCTCGAGGTTAAAAATAAATTGTCAATTCTAGTGAATAAAGCTTTTTCATTCAATAAGAAGCTTTCAGAGACGTGTTTGCCTCTACTGGGTAATTAAGGATTGTTTTATTTTCTTATATATTATCCACACTTATTTTCAATATTTAATAACTAGTTAAATTCATTTTAGATGCTTAGCATCATATTTGTGGTTTAATTAATAACATGATCACCATTTCTTATGCTTGCTTATAACTGTTATTAAAACAAGCAAAACTCACTATACATAATGCCACACACTGTAAGCTAAAGTCTGGGGATACTGGACGAGGAGGCACTAGATGGGGATTTTATGCACAAGACTTTTGACATCCATTGATTACTCTAGCTTGCACTGTGTGGCAATAGTATAGTGAGTTTTGGTTTAATTAATCTGATAATAATTACTGGAAAACATTTATGTATAGTCATAAATGTTTCCATAAGTATTTGATTGCATGACTATTTATTTAATCGCCTATTCATAAAGATATTAAAAGTTTATAAATTAAGTTTTTTTAATAGTCAAAGGACTGATACTAACTTATAATTTTATAGTTAGTTTTATTTTCGGTAGTTTATAAGAGTATAACTGCTCTTTAGTTTTTATGAGCGTGTGCACAATAAATTAAAACAATATTAGAATATATAGAATTTTTTTTGGTAATTTTTTTGATAAGTTACTACTATTATATATTATTATTAAGTATAATTACAATTGTCAGCATTTAATGGTCAGTTTCTCTCTCTTTTTATACATACTATTCATTTTACGTTACATGCGTGGCATTTCTATATGCCTTTATTGTCAATTATAATATTTAACCAAATGCACAAATAATTACCAATTATCTTTATCATATCATAAATTATTATTTTTAAATAACAGATATAAACTTTAAATTAATCCACGATTTATTGTTCTCATACTTGAAACATATTTTCTTTCCAAGGATGAAAGTGGCTGAAACATTGAATAAGAGAAAATAAGATCATGCTATGTTGATGATAAAAAAGTTATATTTGATCTTTAATATATATATATATATATACCATAATTCACTAGATCTTTAGGTTATAAATAATAAATATCTGCCAATTATTTAAAGAAATTTAAGTGAGAGTATTTAAATTTAAATATCAGATTTAGGCATTTTTACTTTTACATATGTAAAAATGATTGCTGGAATGTAGATCTACTTTGTTTTTTATAATAATACTATCAACTTTCTGCGTTGTTCGACTGAGTTCAAATTGAGTATGGAGAAGATCTTTCCAAAATACAATACTGTGTTGTTCAACTATTCAGTCTCTTGCTTTATAAAAGAGCTATTAAACTGGTAATATCAAGTTTAATTAATCATACCATAAACTTCTTCCTCAGTATAGTTTGATGTAGTAATAGGGTGCAACTGAAACACAAGATCTATTTATCACAGCCTGACTGTTTTTTCAAGTGTTCAAGCTTCTTACAAACTCCTGACCAATAAATCATTTGATTATTTTACTCTATCTCAGCGACCCAGAGGACAATCCAAGATATCAAAATTTAACCTTAAGACTTTCTTACATTTGTATAAAAAGAAACATACAGCAAAAGTGATTTCCTCAAGTAAGTAACAAAAAAAACCTATCCGTTCAATCTAAATTGTTTATCAACCTTGTTATTAATACAATTAACCCATATGTCTGAACTTTCATTTAAAGTTCTATTAAAAAATTAATAAACCCTGGTAATAAAACCCAGTAGAATGATATGCAGTTATGCCAAATTTTTTATCAATCATCAAAATAATAGAAGTTTGAAATACTCAGAACACATACTAAACATATCTTGTATAAGTTAGATTTGGTCTAAATCTTTTTTGATCTCTTAAGCTGATCGATTTTTCTCCCCTTCAATGTAGCACATCAAATATAAATGTTTCTGTTTAATCAACTAATTAATTGCATTTTTATTGGAGAGTTTATATAACCAAAAGTGCAAAAATACAAAAAGTCCTTTAGTGTATAGAAATCATTTTGGTAGTAAGAAAATGAAACATTTAACTAAGCAATTTACATTTTTGAGCATTGCAGTAGTATATGATAGTATCATGTGGAATCAGTCTTGTTCATCATTTAAAAACACTTAAAACTATAACAACACCTTTAAATACCTCTAGCTGAAAAACTATTTTTCAAAAATCGGATTTTAAAATCAGGCACATACGCATTTTTTTATTTATATTCAAGCGGACATGGTCAATTTAGTTCAAGAAGCAATTTCTTCATATGTATATAGGATTAAATTTATTAATTTTAGTTATTAATTAAACGGTATTTATATTTTTCATAATTTGCAAATAGTAACAAAACTAAGAGAATTAAATTGTCCTTACACTTTATGAATAAAAGATTAAACTAAGATAAATCGGTATTTGATAACTTTTGGTATTTAATTAATGTCCGATACATTTCTAACAGTGGTTAAGGCTGTTTGTATATAATTGGTCATCGCATCTATAAGCATATAATCTATTTTTACTGTCTTGGGAAATTTATTCTCTAAGTATAGCTAGGCGGACATTTATCAAATAATATTGGGCAGATAACTCGATTATCCGTGAAACGGTTATCTGAAAAAAAAAAAAAAAAAACTAAACTATTTCCTCCAGTCATTTTAGTTACATGGAAAATCTTCAAGCTTCCCGAGGATTTGAATCTCATATCACGGAACTCATTTTATGAATGCTATTTACAAATCTTCATTTTTTTTCTTCCTCATAAGAACTTTATTACTTAGATAAATGATTATATTAGTACAATGGTGAAAGCAATACAGTTAACTACAAAGCCGGGAATAATCTATATTTGACTAGTATGGCAGAGTATAGTAAGGATTTCGTTCAATGGAATGATAAAAAAAAAAAAAACAGTTTATATATTGATACGAATGCGTGTATATGTTTATGAAGGTAGATAATCCAGAGACAATTATTACATTTCGATGCTTCATAAAGTTTTTTTTCCTTTCTAAACTTTGTTATAAAACAGTGCTTTTTTTTAAACAGTTGACATTTAGCTAATCCCCATTTAAAATCATTTTCAATTATTATAATTATTATGAAGAAATGATTTTAAAAATTAAAATTTATTTTCTAACTAAAGAAGCATTTCGCAAACTGTGTATTAGAAAAATAAATAGAAAACGCAGTAAAGTGATTTCTTACCTTTTAAATGTAACTCCATTCGAAAAAGAGTCGTTCCATTTTTATACATGCATTTGTTGCTTTATAAATGAATATAAACTATTCCTTTCTCTCAAAGTGTGTTCTACTTTGAGATTTTCATTTATACTTCTATGAATCAAAAATTCGCTGGTTTAAATACAACTTTCTATCTTGGCGCGTGTGCTATCTTCCTCCGGGAAACAATCGATTCTTTTCTATATTCGTAGGAAAATTATCTTCCAAATATTCTCGTTCGGATGAGTCGGAAGCAGCAAGGCCGACTTTGAATGCGGTCGTGCGTCTGAGCGGTTCCTCGGGATATTCAGATAGTGCATATTGTTTCATCTAAATCAGCTGGCTTGTACTGCCACTCGCCTAGACCAGCGTTCCAGCATCCTGCAACCGTGTTCTTTTTTTTTTTTAAAAACAGGGTATCCGTACACGCGCTGGTTCATGGACGAGAGACTCTTCGAGCTAACCTACAATTTTTATTTCATTCTCACGTTCGAAAGAATTAAACCACCAACGTTCGGACGGTTGTTCTATCAACAGCTAGATCTAGTTTAGCTTCCTTTCTCACGACAGTGTGCTTATTCAGTAAAATGAAGTATAACGACCCAATTATGACTTATAAATTGTCATTTATTCCATTATGAGTCATATTTCAAAAGTAATAAACGAATTTTCGTTAAATGCTTACTGTAAAGCTATAAGATTTGAATAAATATTTTGAAACGTTATTGATAAATAGATACTACAGAAAGCTAATTAATAATAAAGAGCATTCTTTTGCTGCTTTAAGATGTCTTACGCGTGCACACACATGTTTATTTTTGCTTTTAGTTTGCCTCTTATTTAATAATATATGCCTATGAAAATAAACTATAAATATTCATTATATGTGTATTCAGATTTTATCTTTCAGAATGGAAGCTTTTTTAAAAAAAAAAATTCTCTCTTACTAGCTACCAATCAAATAAGATTTATAAAAGATTTATAAGGAGTAATGCGTAACATTTTCTTTAGGGAAAAAAAGTAATATTAATTAATCAAGTTAATGTGAATTTAACTTTACATATTTTAGAGGATACTTTAATTGAATTAAATCATTTCAGAGAGATTACATTTATGATAAGAGTCTGTATCTTAATGATGTAGGAGTCTTGAAAGTTTATGATGTAATAATTTATAATATTAAAATGCTAAATAAATTATAAAAGGGGTGGCAAACTATTGCAAGCTATCACCGACTAAGATCGTTATCTCTTGATGATTTAACTTGCTTATTCTATTTATTCCATCTGTCTCAGGTCAGAGAACTTACCATATTATCTCTGAATATTGAGGGACTATATATGGTTATGTTTAAATTAATTTGATTGACAAATAATACTCACCTACAAAAAATCTGTCACAGCTATTCTCTGTGCAAATTTAAATGATTTAGAGGAAATTGCCTTTTAGCTTTATATTGTATTATTTTATTTTGATGAATTATATATGTGCGTGCACGCGTGTATTAATATGTAGTCGCCCATATATTTTTAACGTGTAAAATGTGTTAATAAATTGGTATATATTGTAATTCTGAACTCAGTTTGAGCCATAGTCTGATACCCTTTATATACAAGATATCTAATGCTAAATCAAACACTAATGATAATTAGTAGATATAAATAATAGTATTTATTATTTAAAGTCACACATTGACTTACTATTATGTATTTGATGAAACTGATGCCAAGCTCTGTTAACATCTTTCTATTTGAATATATTAATTAAAATTAAATTCATTTTACACAATGTTGGTCGGTAATAAGATAATTGCTAGAATTATCCTTCAACATCAATTTGCTCAAAACATGATCTCAATGAAATAATACTGACAAACTGATTGTAGTTCCCTAACAACAGACAACTTTATTTATCTGGACTGACCATAAAAATAATACTAAATGACACAAATCAGCCTTATTGAATGGATATAATTAATGTACCTCTAATTTTAACATAATAAGTTAATAAAATAATTAATTATGAAAATAAAATGTTCAAAATCAGGTTAATTTCCTATACAAATAAAACAAATCATCCTTATATGGTGGGTATATCTCCAAATACAGAAATTACCATTGGCATAACATGCCTGTTTACATGTATTTCTGGCTGGATTTAATGCCTTACTAAGCCACTGTTAACTTCTTCAAAAAAAATCATTTGTTAATTATGTACAAGCAGTTTATGGGATGCCTTTTTTAAAAAAAAATCTCATAACTAAAAATATTATACAAATAAAAATCAAATTTAAAATCTTACAACAGGGAAAAAATAATGATAAGTTTATAAAGTAATTTATCTATTATCATTTACATTTTAGTATACTGATATAATTTATTTAAGTATAATTTCTGAAGATATTGTAGAATATAATTTAAAACACTAGCTTATCAGTAGCTCTCCTATTTACCATTACTTTCTGTTACATTTATCAAGCATGGTCTAATTTTGAAAACATCTTTTGACAGTGTTCAACATAACTTTTTACACGATGCCATTTTTTCTAGTTTGATGGTCTTCCAAATGATAAATTTGTCCATAGCTATTCTCCTATATTCATAACTTTGCTAATTTTTATTTTTTATAAATATAATCTATAAGCTGAATTTAGGTTTTGAACAGCTCTTTGATTGTTAGACTGGCTTTTAACTCATTTTATTTTGTAAGGCAGGCAGAGGGTCATTATAAGACATTTAAAAGCTATTTATTGTTTACTTCACCCAATGTTATATTTCCAGATAGTAATGACAATTCAACTAAAGTTGACAATTAACAAATTATTTTAAAATTCATAAAAGTGGTAAATAATTTTCTTATAAGTGCAATTGAAAACTATAATGATAACTGAGTTTGTTAAGGCATATTTAGCTTTGTTTAACCAGAAAACTGAACTTTAACTTCCTTCTGTTTATTTAGGAAAAGTCATATTTTTGATGCCTTCAAACATTGAAAGCTAGTCACTAAATTTCATCCTCAACTGACTCAATTGCAACTGCAATTATTAACTGCAACTGGAATTAAAGAGAACTAGCTAGTGTTGTTTTATATCTCTTTTTATACTTACTGTTTTTCCTTAATGGCAATTTAGGCTTGCTTAAAATTGAAAATTATTACTTGTTTGAAAAATATATTGACTTATTTACTGGATGATATCTTTGTTAGTTTGATCACTCTTTTAAATTATTGACTCATTTAATTAATAAAAAATGAATACAAAAGAAAATGTCTAATTGAAATTATATTCTTTTTTATTCTTTGAACAACAGGTTTAGTTTATAAAAATTAAAATTTAAACAAATGTACTCTTAAATAATCAACTTATTTTTATCTAAACTAATTTCCTAACATTAACTTTAAAATATATACATTAATTTTCATAATATTTAATTACATAAAACTGAATTTGAAATTTTAATAAACTTTATATTATAGTAAAATATGATTGCACCGCTGATGACTTTAACTTGCCGCAAAGGCTTCAATGCTTTTCTTTTTTGCTTTATATTATAATAAATATTAGTTTAATCAGTATTGCTTTATAATATTTTCATAATTTTTACTCAATCTTAACAATAGTAGAAGATTTGATTTAAATTCTTAAATCTGTTCAAATGGTTCAGATTTTCTAAAAGAGTTATTTTACTATTGAAACATATTTCTACATTAATGCACGCAAACGCATTTTTATTTATGCAAATACACTTTTTTAAAATACTGCGGTGCAATTGGATAATAATACATACCATGAATTGAATTATTATATAAAATAAACATTAATTTTTAATTTGTGGAACATCAAATTTTTTAAATTTTTTCCTTATTAAAATGTGTGTAATTTTTTTCACTACTTTTATGATTTTTCTATCTTGGTTCATTTGAATAACTTTACAGTTGTACATTTTTTTTTACTTATTAATTCATATAATGCTATCATTATAATATATACATTCAATTTTTTTTAGTTCTATCAGTACCACCGTAACTTAATTCTATCCCAACCATTAACAGCCCACGAGTCAGACCTCTCTCTTCATGGGTGCATTTTTAAAACATCCACTTTACTTTTTCAAATGAGCAGCTCATACATAGCACATGTAATTAACTTTTTACACATTTTAAAGATATACACATACTTTGAAACTGAAATTATTTATAGATTATTAATGAAAAGATTTATCGAATATATTTGCCTATTTCTTTCCCTATCAAAATGCCTTGCAAAACTAGCTAACCATGTCTTATATGAACAGACACATATATTAAATAAATTTTAAACTCAAAACTTAAGTTTGATGAAGAAATTTGATAATAACTACTGACATCTTAAACTTATATATAAAATTATTTTGCAGATTATTAAAATATTTTTGCTAAAAATATAATATAAATTTAATTTAAACCACTGAATATCACATGATCACTATTTCTTATGCTAGCACATTACTGTTATAAAACAGGGACTCTCCATACAGTAGTGACACTCAGTGCCAACCAGAATAATTAATGAATGCCAGAAGGCTTGTACATAAAATCCCTATCTAGTGCCTACTCATCCATTATCCCTAGTCTAGTTTCTGGCTTGTGGCCTTCATCAGTGAGAAGCTTTGGATATGAGAGCACTGTACTGGTGTAGTGCTCTCAGATCCAAGCTGCAGTGCTCTCAGATCCAAAGCTCCTCACTGATGAAGGCCACAAGCCAGAAACTAGTCTGGGGATATTGGATGAGTAGGCACTAGATAGGAATTTTATGCACAAGCCTTCTGGCTTCCAATGATTACTCTGGTTGGCACTGAGTGGCACTATTGCATGGAGAGTTTTGCCTGTTTTAATAAATTTAATTTTAAGCTCCCCCTTCTCCCCCCAAAAAAGCTTAGTAGAAATGTGTTTTTCAGCAAGATTATGTGGTATTAATAAAAATCCTATGGGTAATATATTTTAATAATGCATGATTATTTTTAAATAAAGTGTGATCTATTTAAAACTAGTATTATTAAGTATTTAAGCATTCATTACTTATTTTTAAATTGTTTAAAACTATTCATTGATATTTTCCTGATGGTTTGTGATGATGATGTTAGCTGTATTTACATATAGGACTATTTCCACCATCTTATTAAGTATTGAATGCATTTAGAAAAATTTAACTTTATTTAAATATACCAATTACATTCAACTGGTAGTAATAGCACTGAAGTTAGTACACACATAACATTTCAAAAGATATCATTCTCTTCACTTCTTCAGATGTTGTTGGCCTGATCAATGTCAATACTAGCATGGACATCAATATGGATTCTTAGATTCTTGAATATTGAATTTTAAAGTAATGCTCTAATCAACTGAGCCTTTGGAAGGATGGCTCAATTGGTTATAGCTTTAACTTAAAATTTTAATATTCAAGAATCTAAGAGTGCAGATTCAATTCTTATGCTAGTACTGACACTGGTTAGGCCTGCAACACCTGAAGATGTGAGGAGAATAATACTTCTTGAAACATTGTGCATATACTAACCTGGGTGCTATTATTAACAATTGAATGTAATTGGAATATTTAAAGAAAGTTAAATTTTTTTAATGTTGGAAATAGTCCAATATAATAAATACAACTATTCACTGATAATGTTCAATATTGTTTTGTGATATTTATTTATTTGAATTGAATATTCCTTACAAATGCCAATTTTTAACAAAAAATAATTACATTTTCTAGATACTGTTTAGGTAACTATTGATTACAAATATATAAAAGATAGGCAAGTGTTTATTCAAGATATTCTAAGCAATTAAATTAGTTAATTCTTTAATATAATTTTATATTTCTCATATAAATGGCAAATTCATATATTGGTATTATTATTTCATTTATCAAATTTATTATTTTGTTAAATTTTGGATTTATTTTCTTTCTAGTTTTATCAATGTGATTGAAGTTCATGTATCTCCCCTGAACTTTGATTAGAAGTAAATAGAATGTTTTTAAGAAAAATGAGTTGTGACTAAACAAAAAACTTTTTGTGAATAATCTAGATATTGATATAAATACACCTTTACCTTGATTAGTGATGGACCTTTATGTGAAGACTCATCATAGTGAGAGTCATCAATATGCACTTACTATTTTGATTTAGAATCAATTATTCATTATTATGATCTTTTAAAAAAAAGTTTTTTAAAAACAACTTCCATTTTTTAAAAAGTGTAAAATTAATGATTTCAATAAAACACATTATCTAATAAAATGACAATGCTGATCTAAATACATAGTACAATACGGAGTTTATTCATTATATTGTTTTAATTATAGAATTAAAATATAATTAATATCTCCTAATCTGATTTTCATCTAGTGTCCTTACAGATTAGTCTGTGCTTTGATTTATGATATATTCAAATTGAAAAAGATTGTATTGTTAATGACTACAAAAGTAAAAAATAGCCAGTTTTATTCAGTACAGCAGGTAATCAAAAACATAGTTTGATCACATATAAGAACAAAGTGTATTATTAATAATAATATTTCTGTCATGTAATTTTCACTACATCATTTTCACATAAGGTAGGGACTGGTTTCTATCCTCTTTTAACAACCTGTGTTTTTATTTTTCTTAAAAATCTCATTAGAAGTATAACTAATAATAAAAAAAATCTGAAATCCAAATTTCTCAAAAAAAAAAAAGAAGCATGCATTTTCAGACAGAAATAGCCAATAGGAAAGATGTTAATTTTGCTTACAGGCAAAATGTATATTACTAATGAAATAAAAAGAGATTTTCTTTATATCTATATAAACAAATTTATATAAAATATTTATTGAAATAAAGAAATGTTCTTTAAAATATTAAAAAAAAATTGAATTATTAAAAATTACCAAAAAATGATAACAAAGCTTTTTGTTGGAGATAGTTTTGCTTTGATATCATGTAAATTTAGAGTTATTCTGGTAAAGTAGTATTTCAAAATAATAAAATTTCAGTGCAAACACAGTATAGTTATAGTCTAAAAATGTTTAATTATTTTATTAAAAAACTAAACAAGTGAAGAAATTATATTGTAAATGAATTTACAGTCTGTTAAAAAATGCTGCCGATGCACAGGAAGAACTTCATGCCCTTTTGTAAGAACTCTGACTTCGTGTTCAAATTTTAAACACTTATATTTATAAAATACAATTGTAATTAAATCAGAATTTTTTAAAAACCAATAAAATAATTTTTAGCATTCTTTTTAATTCTTTTTTTTTTGTCATTAAAAAATGCAGTGAAAAATAATATCTGTGTCAAGAATTGAAATGCAAACTTACGTGAGGATTGATTCACTGATTAATGTGTGGTGACATTTTTTTTGTGTGTATATATTTTTTATTATAATTTAGCATTTGCGTTATTACAAAAAATAATAATGCAATAAATAAAAATATAATTATTATTATTATATGTATTTTATTAAAAAGAATAAAGCTCAATAGTAAGAAAAAAATAATTTCAGTTCAATTTAATTAATAGTTTTTGAAGTTAATATTTGATAAATATGTGTAAAAATTATAAGTTTATTAATTTCAATTATTCATTTTTGCTAAAGGAGGTGGAAATTATTTTATCAAGCTGTAGTAATTATTAGCATGACGATTGTAATAGGATTTCATCAAGTGTATGTTATTTGTTATTTTTCTTAATCAAGTTAATTATGTATTACAATATTTTGCATTTGAGATAATTAAGCGTATGTGTTTTTCTTGCATGCTATTTACATAATTTTATAATAAAAATATTTAATCTTGTATCATAATGATATCTCACACAAGATACTAGTTGATATCACCAATTGAATGTATATAGGGTAGATAATAACCAGCGAAGGATTAAGACCACAATCATTTTTACAATTATATTGTGGCAGGGCAATAATTTTGTAAATAGAATTTAATAATATTAGACCACTTATATTAATACACTGATAAATATTATTGGTTCTATTTATTATGAGTAGAGACACATTTGGGGATATTTAAGTAGGCTTTAAAAGGTAATATACAAGATGTAGCTATCTAAAAGGGTTTTTTTTAGCTTTTCTTTTGATTCAATATTGTTTATTATTTTTATTAGTGATTTTATTATTAATACTTAATGGACTCAATGGTCTTATAAAATGGATTTGAGACTATAAACTAGATATCTCTTGATTTAGCCGTGAGCTTAGTACAATTTTAAATGACTAAAGTCATTTGATTTACTATTGAAATCGGGGTATCAGTTACATGTGAATACCATCTCAGTTAATAACTGTGCTATAATATAATTCTACCTGATTTAAAATTTAAGTAAATGAGATTGATTTATATAGACAAATTTATTTTGTTATATTTTAGATTCCAGAATAGGGATGAAAATAAAATATTTCTAACTCAATTGTAATTAATTGACCTATCTACTTACCTACCTACCTATCTACATACCTACCTACCTACATACCTTACCTACCTACCTACATACTTACCTACCTACATACCCACCTACCCACCCACTCACTCTCCCTCCTTCCCTACCTACCTAGCAACCTACCTATCTACCTACTGACTGATCAATCGACCTACCTACCCATTGATTGATCTACCTACCTACCTACTTATCTACCTACCTACCTACTTACCTACCTATCTATCAATCCCTCCCTTTTCCCCTATCTTCTTACCTACCTACTTGCCTATCTACCTACCTACCTACCAATCAATCAACTGATCGATCGATCTACTGACCTACCTACCACCTCCCTCCCTACCGACTGATCGATTGACTTGCCTACCTACCTATCGATCGATCTATCTACCTTCCTATCAACATACCTATCTATCTACTTATCTACTGATCAATCTATCTACCAATCTACCAATCAATCTATCTACCAATCTATCTATCGATTTATCTACCAATCTATTGATCTATTTACCTACTGACTGATCAAACTACCTACCTACTTATCAATCTACTGACCTACCTACATTCATCTCTACCTACCTACCAATCAATTGACCCATTGATCCACTGACCTACCTATCTACCTTCCTCCATGCCTGCCTACCTATTTATCTACCGATCTACCTATTGATCTTTCAATTTATCTATCTATGTACTTACCTATCTACCTACCTATCAACTGACTGACATACCTATCTACCTACCTATCTACCAATCCACTGATCAATCTCTCTACCGATCTCAATCTATTGATCTACCTACCTCCCTACCTACCTACCTCCCTACCTACCTGTGTATCTACCTATCTACCAATTTACCAATCGATCTATCTACCGATTGATCTATTTACCTAACTACCTATCGATCTATTCACCTACCTACTGATCGACCGACTGACCTACATACCTATTTACCTACCGATCAATCTATCTACCTATTTAATTATCAATCTACCAATCTACCTACCCATCTATCTACCTATCTACCTACCTATCAATAGACTGACTGACCTGTCTGTCTGTCTATCTATCCATCCATCCATCCATCCATCTATCTATCTATCTATCTATCTATCTACCTGCCTGCCTGCCTGCCTACCTACCTACCTACCTTCCTACCTACCTACCCACCCACCCACCCACCCACCCACCCACCTACCCACCCACCTACCTACCTACCTACCTACCTACCTACCTACCTACCTACCTACCTACCTACCTACCTACCTACCTACCTACCTACCTACCTACCTACCTACCTACCTACCTACCTACCTACCTACCTACCTACCTACCTACCTACCTACCTATCTATCTATCTATCTATCTATCTATCTATCTATCTATCTATCTATCTATCTATCTATCTATCTATCTATCTATCTATCTATCTATCTATCTATCTATCTATCTATCTATCTATCTATCTATCTATCTATCTATCTATATGCACATGAAAGCAGTCCATACCTAAACAATATCAGTATCAAAAACAACCAACAGTCTCAATCTGTAGCCAAGACAACTTCTTTTTTACAATAATGGTGAATACCCACTTTAATAGATGGACTAATTTGCCTATATATTTAAATAGACATTAAAGATTGCAACTTAAAATAGAGAGAAATTGTTAATTCATTAAACAGGCAAATATAACTTATTTTGAAAGTAGACTATGTAACTATCAGACTGCAATGTATCCATCTTTATTGTAAAATTGTTACTGTGACTACAAATTGAAATTATTGATACATATTGATAATGGTATTGTTTAGGTATGAACTACTTTTATATGTTTACATTTATTTATAAACTTATCTAGCCTTGAGCATTATTAGCTTTCATATATATATATATTCTAACCTACTAAATTAGAAATTATTAATCCATTAGTTTATATCTAGAAATTTATTTTATTTCTTTTATTGATATAATTACCAGTATTAATTAGTTATTATTATTATTTCCAACCCAATATCTAACCAGTTAGTTAGTTGGTTTATCCGCACTTGTGCCACTAATTTTTATCTGGTTGGTTGCTATGGCAACCAAAATAAAAGCAGCAACATATCTATTAATTTTCCAATATGATCTGAAATACTTTTCATATAATACAATTGTACATACAATTCTCTTAAGCTATGCCACGCCTGTAATATTGATCATAATTGATCACTCCTTAATTTAAGAGCACTTATAATAATGACACTAATCTCAGGGTTCTCTGTTATATTTAAGAAAATGCTCGGCAGTATTGTGTTGTCACATATGACTGACATTCTGGTCGGCTATAGGAAACATTTACCTTATTTAAATTCCAGATATCTTCATCCCCATATCAACTATTATAATATTTAAAGAGATGATAACCATATTCAATAACAACGCATAATTTTGAATAATACAGCCCTTTTATCCAGAATCTCAGTCGGAATGATGAAAAGACAAGGGTGCTTTTGTGTCCTTCCATCATCCATGACAACACAATAATTTAACTAAGATTTATTACTTAGGCAATTCACTTAAATGTGTACGGAACAATGTGCAACCAAAGCTAGTAGTTTGGGAATAAAGTCATTTTTACACACACATAAAATAAAATGTCTTGGTCTGAAGTTTTCAATCCCGTAAATAATTCTTATTAAACTAAAATATAATGAAATATTCCAATCTGCTTAAATTTATCTGTCTGGTGGATTGAGTTTTAGGAGTTTAATGATTTCGGACTCAATGAAAGTATTGCAAGTATTATGCAAATACTCTTCTATTTAGCACACAAGAAAAATGACTCTAAACAACGTGTAACAAGACTATAATTTATTATTAAAGTTTAACAAGATTATAATTTATTATTACAGTTTAACAGGACTATACTTTATTTTTAAAACACTAAACAAACATATATAATTTATTCGATCCCATATGGATAAAACAACATGTAACTAACATTAATTTGTCTATACTTTTAGACCTGGATGAGAACTACTACTTCATCTTTTTACAATTATGCAAATTGAATAAAAAAAATACATATTATTATCGATACATCAACTCATCCGTTTAGTGTATCTTATATGAGCTTCTACTTAACTTTATTAACTAAATATTAGTTTTGGAATAAAAACAATCTGATTATATGCAATACGTAAAACGATTTTTATGATAATATATTTAATTAAACGATGGTTTGTATTTAGATAACTTATTATAATTTATGGGCTATTTATCAAACGTTACACTTACTATTTTTATATTTAACTTAATACCATTTAAGTTGTGATACACACTTTATTCATAAGGATAATTTACATTATTAGTGTTGCTTACTCATTAACCAGAATTAAACATTGTATTTGAATCCTCCATTGGTAAATAAGCGTTTCTAAATCACGCAATTTTAAACTTACTCTCTCAATTGACCTACATGTGAATTACTAGCAATATTCCGCCGCACAATCCAGATATTGATCATAGTACTAGCGCACTATTTCTACTAAAATGGATCTTGAGGAATTAACACCTCCAATATACCCGTTATCTTGCCCTAACTTTCTAAACAAAACACAATAATCAACACCTTCCGTGGAGGAATTATCTCTATTTTCTCATGAGGAATATGGAATAACACCGCAGGTCAGTAGAGTTAACTACTACATTAAAATATTTTGGTGGTTTCTTGCCTCTTACTTGGGCATAATACGAATACACACCAAATATAATCCTCTCCTGGGATTTAAACGAATGAAGTATACTACATGCGAGATAAATTCTTGATCGTCCTAACTATGAGAAGCGATCACTTGGGCTATAAAACATGCCCGAATACTAGATTTAACTATTCCCCTCATGGAAAACAAAGCTTTTGGGGAAATCATTTTCATCCCACAAAATAAACATATTATAAAGATTACCTATGCTGATATTAAGCATATGCTGATGCTTTATCTGGCAAGACAAGCAAATACACTAATTATACTAAAATTATGTTACGGGTATACTTAGATCAACATCTGCAATCAATGGATATCACAGAATAAAAGTATAATAATTTTCATTTTACCAAAGGAACATTCAACAAGTAATTGGCAGCATATTATCTCAAACTAAATAAAGTGAATGTGTTAATAAAGAATAATTGGGAATAGGTTCCTCAATTAATACAGTATAAATTCGTTTCAAGCTTTAGACAAGAAATATCTTGTATAGCAATTCTTTTTAATTACTTCTGATAATTTTTTTTTTATTATTATTTACTTTACCTATTAAGTATCTAAATGTTTTTCTTTTAAGCATCTAACATATAAAATTTATACCCATAATTGCATATAATAGTTAAAACACATTTTATAAAAAAATTTTCCATGTCAAATATAAATTTAACCTAGAATAATTACATGAAAACATACCTTTATGATTACAAGGTCATTTAAATATTACTTGACTATACAGCCTTTAACCTGTTGATATAAAAAAAAATACACATAATTTTACAAATTAGTAAAAAAAAATCATTACTTAACAAGTGCTTATTATCTCACTAAAAAAATGTTTTCCGTTGGGCAATTTATCTAGATGAAGAACTTGATCCAGTCGTAGTTCACGAAGCAAATTTAAAATAAGAAACACATTTTATTATTTCATTTATATAAAAGTTGCCTCCATTCTGGTGCACTTAATAAATTAGGCAAAGAAAAACATAGCAGTGTTGGATGTTAAATCTTCCTTGAGTTAAACTGCTATAATTTTGGGATCCAAGAAAACAATACATATTCTAACGTAGACGAATATTCTATTCTAAACGATAACACACACAATTCTTTTCCTTTTCTATTATTGATGATACGTACCATTTTTAGCTAGCTGGCTTATGAATAAAAAAAATAATGCGCGAATTTTCCAAGATACTATTATTATAATGTCTGCAACTGACTTACGTGGATATGAAGTTTTAATGACTCCAATTGATGTATAATATAACATATTATATTATGGTTATAATTAAGTCACTAATGTTTTTTAGTTTTTGTTCCTATTCTGGGAATTGTAATTTTTCTTTAATAGGGAATTCTCCGTAAAATGCACACATACAAATTTTCCGATATTTGCCTTGAGAAAATTTATATTTTTATTTTTTTTTTTTAAAAAATATACAGGTGCATAAATAAATATCATTTATCATTAATATTATTTCTAGATAATTTTCAGTGAATAAAACATATTTTAACGTGGGGAACTTACATTATTTTCAAAGGCAGACAATTTCTTTTAGAAAGAGCGTGAAATTTTTCTAGTTAACTTTCCTTGGCTTTTATAATATGTCTTTTAATTATAATTTTTCTTTTATACCATGAAAAGATCATTAAATAAGGTAAAGTTAACAAATAATTGATTATTTCCTGGAAATTACTTATATTACTTAATTTAAATATAATGACATTTTCCGTGATTGCTGTAGTTAATATGGTCATTTTGAACTTTAGCACAAGATAGTATATTTTTGCATATAAAAAGCTTTAAATAGGTAGATAGCAACAGAAGATCAGGATGTCCCACCAAAAAGGATTAGCAACACATTATATTATTAAAATTTTACTTGACTTATATTTATTTCTGCAATTAAAATGAAAAAAAAAATTTGTTACCAAATTTCAGCACTGCTTCTTCCTTGAAAAACTAAAGTCAGACAAACTTTCTTCAAAAAAAAAAAATTGGCGGTCTTGTTTTAGCGACCTCTTACAGAAAAATAATCATTTAATTATACCATAAATAAAAGAAAGAAAAAAAAACCCATTACAATCATATAGTTTTCGTATTATTTACCTGGATTACCAAGTAATTTGACACTATAAAAAAAAATAATAAATACATTAAATTAACAATCATTGATGTATAATTCTTTAAACATTATATATAAAAAAAAAACTACCAGAAGTTATTGTGCTTTATGATAAGACACTCATCCACTCTCCCCTCTACCCATCCAAAATCAATTACTGTTTATGATATGTGCTTTTATACTATATTAAATTGCTCTTATTGTTAATATTTTAATTAAATTATTCATGCTCTTCTTCCAAATGACATTGAATTACTAAATTTATTAGTTATTTGCTTAAAACACGTTAAAGTGAGTAAATAGCATATTTTATTAATCACTTAATATTATTATCATTTTATTTTTTTATTTTCTAAAAAAGGATAGCATTGTTTTCCTGTGGAAATAATGCCAAATAAACCAAGTGTCAATAACACTAGGTTACAATATATATTTAATATTTTCATGGTTATATGATGAAAATAGTCTTTTTTTGTGTTAACCCATGTATTATTTTGTTTTTTAAATTCCCTTGGATTTCAAGGTTAAGGACTTAATGAAGGTGGAGGACTTAATGAAGAACTACTAGATGTTATGTAGATCTAATCATTCTTCAGTAAGACTTTAACCCATGTATTATTTTGTTTAGTAAATTACCTAGATATGTTGATGAAATATCATTCTTATGCTAATGATTTTGAAGTATAATTCTTTATTGTCAAAGTTAACGTTTTAATGAAGAACTATTAGATCCTGATGTTTTGACAAAATACAATTCACCATTGTCAAGATTAAGATCTAATAGTTTTCATTAAGCCCTTAACCATAACTTATGATAAATGATAAACAAATAGTACATGGCATAACACACTAAAAGATTTTATTTACACACACACACACACACATATATATATGTAAAGAGAAATAAAATAAAAATGATAAAATAGTATTTAAATAAAAAAACGGTAGGACTTTTCCAACAGCATTTAAAAAAAGACAAAGGAAAGAAATATTTTCAGTATTAAAGCCAATTCATAAATAGTAACGTTTGGTCCATTTCCCTCCTTATTTTTATTGTCTAGCTAAAAATAGCTATATACTTATATACAAACAATTTTAAATGGCTATATGGGTTGTATGTAAAATTATTACTTGAAATAAAAAAAATTTCAAGTTTTATTCAACCTGTATTCGAGTTCCAGTTACATTTATGCCATGAAGATATTGTACCTCTATGCCTTGAAGTTGTTTAATATATATATTCTGAAACACCTTTTTCCATTGCATTGATATTCAACAATAAAAAACCATATATATTTATGTATATATTTTTTCTAAGTGCATATGCAGTGTTTGATACACCATCAAAAGATCTATATTTGAAGATAGGCTGAGATAACAATGCAACAGAGTGCTTCAAGTAATAATAATATTTGATGACCGTCAGAGTTAATTTATTCTTGATTTCTGTAATGTATTCTAGAATCTCAATATTTAAGGCTAGATCATACATTTTAATGAGACCGTTACATTGACATTGGCTGGGTTTCTTGCTGAATTTGGAAAATCTCTATTTTAACAAGCATATTAGTATGAAAAATTTATTTAATTTAATTATAATGGTCAACTGAAAATACTACTACCTAATCTCAGAGTAATATTTCCTGCCATGTCCAATAATTTAATTGCTAAATATTTTATAAACATTGTGATCAACTCTGTACAAATTTTTATTTTTTCTTATTAATCTTCACAAAACTTTATTAACGTGAATTGTTTTGCTGAGATTTGTTAATAAAAACCAATTCAAGGAAACTGGATAAAACACTGAACATCTTGAAATATTATGAATATTTAAATTATTTGCCCAAAGTTATGACTAAATAAAGGAATACAAGACCATCATTGATAGTAAATTCTCAAAATGCAGCTCTAGTTTGGATAATACTATTTAAAAGATTCCTGACAAAAATAGCAATCCAACATGATGTGATTAGACTTTACTTTTTATCACAACCAGAAATCTTTAATTTCTTAAAAATATTCAATACACTAATGAAAACGCATACAGAAGTCAAACTCAATGTTTTATTTTTGTAGTTTACAATATCAAAGTTAATTTTAACCTAGAATAATAATACAATATCAAAGTTAATGATACTATTGCTATTATAGTATTATCATTGTTTCTGTTAAAAATCACAATCTTTTTATGTTACTATTACTAATAATTTATTGCTCAGGAATTTATAAAAAATTGAAGTATGAAGTAACAGAACCAAACCGCTATCAAGCGAATCTTCCGCTCTGGAATCTGCCATTGCATCACAGTATAAAAACATGCAAGAGAATCTTTTTAATGTTATTATTATTGATAGTTTCAATACTATAATGAGAATGTGATGGATTAATTAGGTTCAAACAGAAGATACTACTTTAGGACACTAACATCAATAATCTCTTATTAACAATAGCCAATAAAACACAAATTTTTCACGTTATGATCAATTATGGAATAAACTAGTGTTTTCGAACTCTCTATACATGGATTTAGTGTGCCTCTTTTTATAAAAAGATAATTTAAAATTAAGCAGCTGGAATGCAACAAAGTAAAAATTGTATTATGTTTGATCATATATTTTGTATAAAAGTGTATTTAAATTGATTATGTATTGAAATATTAATTACTGAAGAATTTGAAGTGCGAGTCCATAATTCCTGGTTCCTGTTCTTTCATATTCTCAAATTTTCTCTATTGAAAAAAATTTTCCAATTGTTTTTTGTAACGTTTCTATCTTTTTTAATTATCTTTTCAATTTATTTTTTCTCTTCACATATCTACAACTCTACCCCCCCCCCCCCATTAAAAATATATCGTTATATCAATACAAATACTCCTGATACTAAATAAAATGTTTACGTCTTTTTCTTAAATCTAACTTTAATATTTTAAAAATTATTCTTTTACTCCAAGCTTTAGATTAAGGATTAACTTTCTAATTCAGTGTTCCATACAGTTTTTTTTGATAGTTGATTAAATGATTAATAACATTTTAGTTTACAGCTACAAGATTTTTATTATTATTATTAAAATATTTTTTTAAAAAATAGCGATGATATTTGAAACTAAGCATAACCTATGATTAGTTACTGTGAAGGTCATATGCTGTTCTAACACTAGAAGAGATGGATTAATATCATCCTAGAAATCTTTTGTTTCTGAATCTGTCACTCTACTATTGTCCTAAATTGCACTGGGCAAAATTAGTTCATGGTTAATTGCTGAAGAAGTCACGCGAAATTCAATCATTAAAAAACATTAACAACAAATTTAAGGCAATGAAATTAATACAAGCACAATTTCAATTCTAAAGTCTTTACTTCAAACGTTTATGTTGTCCGTTTTAGATTTTTATATTTATCAATTTAAAGCCGATTTCGAAGATTGTAGAATAAGAATTGAACAAATATTGGCAAATTTTTGCTGGCACATAAAATTAATCGAATATATTTAATAGAAGATTCTCTCCAGAAAGAAATATTTTTTTATCGAAGATATTTTTTTAATGTTGAAATTTAATAAATAATATATATAAATTGTCGTCTACATAGACATATGCCGTATGATGGCCCAAATTAAAACCATATTATTAAAAATTTATTTTCCATGTAATTTTCACTTTGTTATTTAGTCAACAGATAAGAAAATTGAAATATCAAATAAAAAAAGTAAGCGTTCTTGATATGTCACAATCTATTGCCCAAAACTTTATGACAATAAAAGCACAAAACGGAGCTAATGTATGAAGCAAACATTACATGAAAATAATAAGAATAGTTTTAAAAAATAAAAAAAGGAAATGTAAAAAGTGTTATTGAGACTAAAAACTGAAGAAATAAAATAAATAAATCCTAAAAACAAAATTGAAACTAAGATTTCTTAATTAAAAACTCAAAAGCAAATATAAAATAATTAGAATATAAAGTTAAATTTTCGATTATTTTCATTATGTAAATCAATTGGTAAATGTTTTTAGAATAATTCAAAGTTTATTTATACTTTTCTGAATACATTCAATTATTAGAATTAATATTTGTTCTTTTTAATGTGTTGCTGGCCTGACTAGTGACTCTAGCATGAGAATAGAACCAGTGATCTTTAGACTGAACTATTGAATTTAAGGTGGTCTATTTTATCAGTAGTCATTAGAAGTTTTTATCTGTGAAAATCCTGTTCTCCATAAATAAATATATAAAATTTCTGATAACTACTACCTCTGACAGAATAATCTAGTTAGTTAGAGTATTACTTTAAAATCAGTATTCATAAATTTAAAAGTTATCTAAAGATCATCTGTTTAATTCACAGTTTAATTATCACTGTTAGTTATCAGGCCAACAAGATGTAAAAGAGAGTAGAACAATATCACTCAAAAAGTTTTGTATCACATTAATCTGTGGTGAGATATTACTAATAGTTGAATATATTTAGAAAAATATAAAATAAAGTTTGAATTAAAAAAACCACAGCAATTCTATTAGATTATGAAAATAAATAAACATACAATAACAAGTAAAACGATATCATCATAAATCTTTAGAAAATAAAAAAACATTAAATGTATTAAAAGGAAAAAAAATTAGCTGTATAAATTATGTTGGTAAGAAATCAGATGAGAAATAGATTATTGTTTGCTTTAACTGGAGGGTGGTGGTGATAATAAAATAATTTCAGTACTAAAATGTTTATATTGTAAAATATCAAAAGTTTAAGCATTTATTTGCCACAATAAGTGATGGTACAGAATCAAAACAACAAAATTAGATAAAAGATTGATAGATGTGAGTTGATGGAACAGAATCAAAAAGGATTGCTATGTGAGAGTTCAGTCTAAGTTGGACATTTCGTATTTGAATACTTCAAATTTTATTACCCACTTAATATTTTTCTATACAATGCAAAATATTAATGCATTCATCATTACATTTTTTCTCAATTATATAGTTTTTTGGTGTTATACTTTAAATATTTATTCTATCTTGTCAATTTCGAGTACTAAACAACTCATTGAAACTAGTCACAGAATTTTTAAATAGGCTTGAATGAAAAAAAAATTTTTTTTTAAGAATCACTAATTTGGGAATACACTTCTTCATTCAGAACTGAATTAAAATCTTTAGTTCAGTAAATATTAGTTTAAAATGATTTCTGTTTATTTTTTCTGGATAATAGCATGTCATATTAATAATGTTGTTTGTTCAATCATAATATGTATACAATATATAATTTAAAATTACAGTTGAGTTTATAATTTTAACAATGTAATTTTTTTATATCAATATTATATACATATCCTAAAAAGAATTGAAAATAAATTAAAACAAAAATGATTTGTTTTTCTAAAAGAGAAAGAAGGAAAAATATTTTATATATACTGATTTTATTCTGTAAGTCTAATTAATAACAAAATGTATTATAACTCCTAATGAATTTTGGTGGCTAATTTCATAAGTAGTTCCAATTAGAACTGACTTGGATTTAGTTTAACTATTATAATAAAAAAGTAAGATGGAGATACTCTCAGTATTCAAATTATAAGATTAAAAAAGTAATAAATATCTTTTCAAAAAGATAGTTGGAGATTTTTCTAAAAATAGTAAGAAAGTTTTTATTATGAAAAATTAATGCTTTCAGTTCTACAATGATTCACAAATGGCTGATTTCTAAGCTTGGTCTTAGTAATGAACTAGTGAACTTGAAATCCAAGTTTGTAACCAGAAAAAAAAAGTCTGCTTCAAGAAGAAAAGATGATTTAAATAACACTCTAATTAGATATGTGTAATATTTTTTAAAAAATCTTTTTTCAGTATTTAAGGAAAGATAAAAAGTAAACAGGAAATTAGATTTAGCAACAAAAACAAACAAGTCTGAAAATTCATTATCAGCACGAAAAACAAACAAACTAATAAACATCTTCAGTTACAAAATATATATATATAGGGGATTTGAACTCAGACTTTCAAGCAACCTTCAACTATTCATACTATCTCATACTACTGATACACATGACCACACACATGTAGAAAAGATAAATAATCACCAATATATGTATTTTGTGCTGAACCAGCACTCATAGCAAAATACTTATATATGTAATAATAAAAATGTGTAAATTTAAAATATTAAATCATCAAACAAACAAAAATAATCTTATTGAGTAAAATTTCATTCTACCAATATTTTTTAAACAAAACTCCTTTGTCCCAGGAAGATCCAATACTCCTCCTCCATTACTATTTTATTTCAAATTAGATTTTTTCTGAGTATGGTATTACCTTTCGGTATCAATATCGAATATTACGCTTTATCACTTCTCTTCTTGCAACATAATCTTCAATCCACTGATTCAAAACTATTCCTGCAGTGCTAAATATATATTTTTTCATTTATGTTAACCTTTCTTATATAGAAATTTATATAATTTTATCTTTATTATTTAAATTTTTCAGAAAGAACATAAAGTTCTAACATAAAATCTTGTAATTAAATCAGATTAAATATGTTTTATTATTTTTAACAAAAAACACTTATTTATAATTGTTAATAAAGAAGAATATATAAATTATTATTAAAGTTTATTGGCTTAATGTTTTTGAGGATCCATGCCTCATATTCGTAGCCTTCATAAAATGTATAGTAAAATATATGTAAATATTCAAATAAGCTAGTATTACGTAGCCCATTTCTTCAAAATTTCGAAGCAAGTGTCTTTCCTATTAATAGCATAGATGTTTCCATTAATGTAAAATGGCTCTTTTATTTTTCTTTATTAACAATTATAAATAAGTGTTTTTTGTTACATAATATTTGAGAAGTAAAACTATATTTATTTTTAACAAATTATTATTAATAGTAAAAAAAAAAAAATCAACTTTTGATATGCATAACAGAAATTCAGTATAATATTTTTGGTAGTTTTTGGGATAAGTTTTTTACTTGATTTTTTACTACTTTTGATGTCTTGCCTTAAGCATTTTAATTTTAATGATTATTTTATGTATTTTTACCAATTTTTTTTGTGAGTGTACTTTTTAAAATTTACATATTATTTCACTTGATTTTTTACTTGCCCTAGGCTAAATTTTTTACTTAATTTTTTTATTTACTTTTGATATCTTGTCTTAGGCATTTTAATTTTAATTTTCCATCGATTTCAGACATTTTTGTATAGAAATTTATCACTTGTAGGCTTTTTGATGGTTCTGCAGATCACCTAGCGGCCACAGTATGCGTAATTAAAAACTACCATATTTTTATATTGAATACATTTAATGTCACATGATAATTACAAATTATGTTTTAATTAATATTTTAAAAACTTCTAAATGACCTATTTAATAACTTTTTATGGTAAGAAATTGACAATTTCATATTGTATTTTAGATCTTTTTATATAAAATTATCTAAAACAAGAATAACCATGAAGCACTGTTAAATTAGCATATATATTTTTAATGTAAACAAATTTAAAATTGCTTTCTGGATATTATTGTGCTAGATAACTCTATATAAAAAGATTTAAGAAAATGACCATCACTTACTATATTTTAGATTTTTATATATACAGTTATCTAAAACAACAATATCCAGAAAGCAATCTTAAAGCTGATTTAAAATTGCTCTCTGAATATTGTTGTTTTAGATAACTCTATATAAGAAGATTTAAAATATAATAAGAGTTTTCCATTTTCTTACTGCAAAATGTTATTGAGCAAGGCAAGCTAGAGGGTATTTCAAATATCAATTAAAACAGAATTTGTAATCACCACATGGCATTTAATTTACTCAATATAAAAATATCCATTACATATATAAAAACTTATATGCCATATTTATATATAAATTTCTACTAAAATAAACTTTTGTGATTTTAACAAAAAAAAAAGATTAATTCATCTTATTTTGTTTGATTATATTTATTCTGTAGAATCATGTGAAATTTTGTAAGTTATATTTTTCTACTTCCAAGAACTTCACTGATATGACATAAAAAAGAGTTCTATGCATTAAAAGTACTACAATAAACTCAAAGAGATTTTAAGCATATAGAGATAAGATAATAAATGAAAATTATACTAGCATGCTCATAATATAAGGTTCAAGTTTGGTTTGGACAAAGTATGAACAGGATTAGATTTTTTTAAAAAAGGTAGACAATGCACAGCCAAACTAGATAACTAGATAAATAAATGTTTAGGTGTTTTTTAAAGGCTAAATGTACCATATTAATTTTGGTTGGTCAAATTAATGTTGATATTTTGACTATAAATATAAAAGAATAGATTGTACTATTGCATGGTCTTCATTATTGGTGGAGAGATATTATAGTCTTATCGGCAATAAATCGTTGGTTATTTTTATACTGTATCAAGCTTTTTAATTTTTTTGGAAGTTTGGATTAAAAAAAATGTTTATTAATTTTTAAACAATGCTTGCTATGTATATATAATAAAAACCAAACAGTTTAGTGAATAGAGGAAAGAATTGATTATGAATGAAAGACAAGTAGACTTATTTTACTAAAAGAATTGTTGATTTTCTTCTTGTTTATTAATATTTACTTGAGGACTCTTTCAACATTTTCTACTTCATAAAGGCATTACACATTGTAATGGTATAAAACCAGGATGGTTGAGAGAATGGTTCTTTTATGCCTTACAGATTTAGGTACATTAATTTATAATTGACAGAGTGTATAAAATATATAAAAAAGATTCTTTTTAAATGTACCATAGGCTTGGGTAGCAAAATTATAATCATACAGGATGTGCAAGATTTATCCTTTTTAATATGCTCTGTGAATTGTAATGTCCAAATTGTAATGGTATAAAAGAGCAAAAGGTTTCAAATTATGATAGTATGAAAGTGGGAAGCCAGTACTTCAAATTGTAATATTAGGTAACTGGGAAGGAGAATGAATAAATAAGTTGATTCTTTAAATGATAATATATATATATATATATATATATATATATATATATATATATATGCGCGTTACATTTAAATTTAAATACTTAACTTTTTTGTAAATATCTAATACTGAATTAAAAGCACAAATGTTCAAAATGCACAAATAACGAATTATTCATTTATTAATATGTTTGATTTAAACATTAAAATAAGATAAGTTTTAAAAAATTATAGAATTGAAGCAAAGATTCTAATCTTTAAATAAAATATAATAAAAAAATATTTTAATTTTAAAAATAACGAATAGAGTTTTTAATCTTAAAAATAAAAAATTACAAACAGATCCTTAGAGCAAAATGACCATTGAAAAGATGATTACGAAAGAGATAAGAGTTGAGAAATAGAAACAAAAGACTTGCTTTTCCCACCCAAAGATATAGACACAGACCTCAGTGGAAAACCCAAAATCTACTTAGCCACAAATCCAAAATCTACTTGGCAACAAACTCAATGAACCAATGAAATATAGATATGAAATATGTGAAATGGATCCGTGCATTCCAGAGATAAGATGCTTCAGGACTATAAAAAGAAAAATCCAAAGGAAATAAGGAATTGGGGAGAATTAGAAAATTACAGTTTGAATTCATTTGTATTCGCTGAAAGTAAAATAAATAATTAAAAAAACTATTGTCGCCGTCACTAAGAATGTAATCAGCTTCACTGTGCTTTTTTCAGTTCAGCTGGCCAAAGGCAGCTTTCATCTTCATGGATCCCAGGATCGAACTACTGGTGCCGTATGCAGAAATTCCCATCAAGCTTCATAAATCATCATTGTCCACAAGGAAAGGGTCCTTACGTAAGTTAGATCTTCATCGTGAAAGAATGAGCACAGACAAAGGAAGATACGAATTTATAGATGATAAAATGAAACATAAACTCTCTTAAATTTAAAAATCTTCGAACTTTATTTATCTTTAAAATAAACTATACACTTTCTCTTTTGAGCAACCCTAAACTTTATTTCTTATTTTTTTATTCTTGCAATGTTAAAAAGTTATAGATAAAGTTTCAAACGTAATCTCTTAAAATATGTATTTTTTTTATTCATGCTTAATTAATAAGATCTGTTTGTAATAGGGTAGGGGTTTGCGATTGCAAACTTAAATTTAAAGATGAAAATACTTATCATTATTTGTGCATTATAGAATTTAAAAAAAAGGAAAAGTAGGTTAAATAGTATTTGTAGTAAAAATAAGTTAAATATAATGTGTTATTATAAAATGATTTTAAAACCTTAAACTAAATTTTTTTTTTAAAATTAAATTAATAAATTGATTTAAATGTAAATAGTATTTGTAGTAAAAATAAGTTAAATATAACATGTTATTGTAAAATGATTTTAAAACCTTAAACTAAAGATTTTTTTAAAAATGAAATTAATAAATTGATTTAAATGTAAGTTGAGTGTGGGTAGCCATTTAGCCTCATTTGAATTAGGAGTTTTGATTTCTGACTATTTGTTTCGTAGTTGTGTCAATGCTGGTGGAGAGATATATGGTTGTTTACATCAATGTAATGTGAAGTGTGTTTGCACATTAGGGCAAAGTGCCCAACTGAATGCATGACCCCAAAGAGGCAGTCATATTATAGCAATAGACACAGACATATTTCCTGCACCGTTGACCCATTCCAGCTCTATGGATTGGGATGATAAACTAGCAAGATAGACTGCTCTCCCATTCATATGTAGTGTTTTTCTCTTTATATTACATGCATGATTCCTTCGCCAGACAGAAGTACATTCCTGTATTGAATGAAGATCATGTTTCTTCAAATAATATCACACTGTCAGATGCACATTCTTGTCAGTGTGATTTGATGCTAACTTCACCCCCTTGACATCCATCTTACTTCTGCATGTAATAATAATTTTTTATATTCATAATCCATATCTTTACAAAGATTTGGAAATAAATGGCTGTTAAGGGCATGGTTTTTAATAAAGTTTATAATTTTGACAGCATCCTGACACACACCATTCAATTTTGTTGCTATTTTTTTTTTGCTGCAAGGGCCTCTCAATGGATCAAGCAATGTGCAAAAGTTACATGATTATTAGCAGTAGTTTAAATAAATGATTTAAAAGCAATATTTTCACCAGTCATTGCTTTTGCACCATCTGTGCATACTCCAAAGCAATTTTTCCATTCTAAACCTTCAGTTTTTAAAAAATTGTTTACTTTATTATATACATCATCCCCTCTTGTATGTTCTTCCAAAGAATGATAAAATAACAATTCTTCCTCAATGTTTTCTTTATAAATGTATATAAATAACTTTATTGAAATATATCTGTAAGAATGATACATTTGTAAATTATTAATCCATGTTTCTCGGGCAACCAGATGGTTTGGTGTGCTCACTGGTGTTATTTAATCCAGCTTAATCAGGCTCCATGTGTTGTCAAATAAAAATCTGGATGAGATGATACTGTCCTTATGAGGAAATTCCTTCAACTTAGAAATGAATATGTATTCAGGCTTGGGATGAGAAATGGTGAACTTGTTGTGACATTTGGCTATCCAAGTGACATAAGTGAGGAAGGTCAAAAGTCTTGAGATGACATAATCCCTAGATAGGAAGCAGCTCTTGATATCTAATATTTTGTTCAGGGAAATGTGGCAGTTGTGAGAAATGAACATTTTGTCATATGCCATGAAATCATTTATCATGTGGTCAAATGTTTCAGAGGTACTGTGGCATTGTGACATGTAGGATGGTATGTTCTTGAAGAAGGAACCAGTTCATCTGGAGTAAATCTAGGTTGATTTTCACTAGGAAGTCCAGAAACCTTGGCTCTAGCTTGAGATGTTTGAAAAACCTGGTGACCACCTGATTGTTACCACCGAGGTAAGGAAGGGTAGAGTTTTGAGTGGGAAATAACAGGTCATAAGCATCCCAAATAGAGATTTTCTGTCTGAATACCCAGGCTGAATGGCCATTGTGAGCAAACAGGTAGCCAAGTATCTGATTTAGCCAGCTTATCTTCAAGGGTAGAGGTCTGTCTGATGGAATGCCTGGTTACTCAGTTACAATCTGAGGAAATTTCCTTTGGAGGATATGGATCAGAGAGTGGCACTTTTGGTAATATATTGAGAAAGTTGCATGCAATGACATACCATTATTTTTCCAATGTCGCTGCATGCGTTCAATTCCTAGGGCCACTGTTTTGTCATTCTATAAAAGCCATGCACAGATTCGGTTGATTTTGGTGTTGAATGTCTTTGTCATGTTTATGATAGGTAGATAGTAGCTAATCTTTGCCATTATCTTGATTTCCAAGATATTTCCTTGCAGAGAGGTAAACCTTGGCAAAGTTTTTAACTGAGCCAGAGGCAGCTTCAATGATAAAATTCTGTATTTGTATCAACATGGCTTGTGGTGACTTGTATATGGGGAATCCCAAAAAGCTTTGGGGGTCTGCTGAGAAAGGCAATGAGATTTCTTGCCCTTGTTGATTCTCCAGGCTGATGAATTGTTAAGGTTGAAGAAAAGTTTGGAGGATTCAGAAAATTTTTCTAATATTTGAATGAGGGGTTTTAGATATTTTTGGGAAGGAAGGGTAACAAGTACATCATCCATGTAGGCAAACACTTTATGGAGTTTCTTCAGCTGGGGTACATTAGATCCCTGGAAGCCCTGCCTCAATCTGATTAAGAAGGGGGTTTAAGTAGAGGATGAATAGGAGACCACTAAGTGGAGATTCTTGGGGTATGGATCTCAAAGGAACAAAACTATCTGTAAAGAAACCATTCAGAGAAATGTGGACCAATCTGTTATTTAGTAGATTGTCCAATATCTGAAGGATTTCAGTTGGAATGTCTAGTGCCGAGAGGGTATTGAGCAGGATGTTGACATCTACTGAATCAAATGCCTCAGAAATTTCCAACTGAATGGCAATGGGTTTGTATAGATTCTTGGATCTGATATGATCACAGAGGATCTTTACCTCCCTGACTGCAGAGAGTGTAGATGAACCATTCTTTGTGAATTGCAACTGGGATATGTTGTCCAGAATAACATCTTGGATTTTCTCCTTGATCACCCCTTCATGACCTTAAAAAAATAGTGTCATGGAGATGGGCCTTATGCTAGACAGAGCATATGGGTCTCAGATTTTCTTAAGGGGACCATCGCTATGGTGTAAAGTTTAGGGATAGTTCTTCTGCTGACTACAAGATGATTAATTAGTTTTAAGACTATGGGAACAGTGAAATTCTCAAAGTGTGTAAGCCTAAACTTGGGGATGCTGTGTAGTTCTGGATGGACATCAGGAGGCAGAGCAGCTAAGCGGTTTTTGATGTTTGATATTGTTATTCTGTGTTCATTGTTTTGTGATGCCTCATACCACTGATTTGTGGAATAGGGAACAGTGTTTGATAGGTGTTTCTTGAAATATGACTCTATTTGGATGAGCATTTGATTACCAGAGATGTGGCTACTACCGATGAGGAGGGATGAAGGAGTTTTCTGTTTCCTTTTTGCCCCCAGGGTCCATCTCAGATAGCTACATGTCCAGCAATGTTGGCCAGGTAAATATAACCTAGCATTCTTTGTTGCAATTATTTCAGCAATCACAGCTTGTTTCTCCTTACACTGTGTTTTAAGTAATAGGAGATTGTCTAAAGTATCATCACTTGAGGAGAAATTGTTAATTCTATGGTGTAGCAGATCAAACTCATTCATAAGGGTTGTTGACTCTTTATGTTTCTTGGTATGTTGTATGATTACGGTTTGGAGGTTGCTTGTGAAGGCGAACCAGGCCTCCTCTGAATTTATGTTCAGAATGTTAATTTTTTTAAGGAGTATGCAGACATCTGAGAAAACAGCTTCCATGGCAGTGGCTTTAGTTATAATTCTGATTGTTTTATTGAAATCTATAGGAGCATAGCAGTCCAGATCCAGTGACCCTATTAGGGCAAGATGGTCTTACATTAATAATTGAGCTATTTTTGAAATATCAGTTGTTTCATCTAGTTGAATTGTGAATATTGGGCTTTCTTTAGGTCTAGTAATAAGTTTCTCAAATTGGTCATTGCTAATTTCAGAAATTCTATTAATGACAGTGTCATTTGACAAAGGAATTTTCCGAATTTTATAACCATATTTATTTCATGAAGTATTTCTATCATTTTAATAGCAGCAGGTAATATAAGATCTTTTCCAATGATGTATGGTTTTTTATTTTTAGCAATCAGATATGAAACTTCATGTGATGTGAGTAAATATTTTTCATTAACAGTTATAAATTTCTCAAAATATTTTTATTTATTTGAAGTTTTTAACAGTCGTTCGAAATATTCTTTTGGTTTATTAACATATGAAGGATGCTTGGATTCAAAATGCCTTTTTAATTTTGATGGTTTCATACTCTTCATAGACAAAACATTATTTCAAATTTAACAAAGAGGTTGTTCATTACAATCACAGTTGTTGAAAGTGAAGCCAAATTGGAGAAATGTCTCATCATATTTTCTTTTTTGCATCTTAGATGCCTCTTTCTGATTATGACATCCTGCTTGAAGAGACTTTGTAGCATTGTCATCTGCATCATTACTTTTGGCACCCAAGTTCATTTATCCATGGATAAAAAATATTTTTATCCTAAAATATAAATAAAATAACAATACCTATTACTTAGCAGAGACACCAAGTGGAAGCCGTGTTTTTGTTTAATTATATGAAGCATATTTATTATAGTATGTTCTATTTTTTAATATACCTGTTAAGTTTAAAAAATAGAAATATGTTTTTACTTGTTAATAAATAAATGACAATAAGTTTCAAATAAAAAATAAATTTTTATAATAACTAAAAGGATAAATTTTGAATAAAAAAGTGAGAAAAAAAAGTATACAAGCATTTTTTATATATAAAAATAACATCTTTCATAATATTTATTCAAATAAATAATAACCTTAATTGAGTAAAATGGTAAAATAAAATATTGTATTGTTCTTGCGATGTGAATACTTGTTGAAATGAAATGAAACAAATGACTTTACTGGAAATACATAATATAATCACAGTGGCACCAACCTTATTCTCACCACTGTAGCATATATTTGGATTCTGAAATAACTTATATGCTGAAATTGCAATGCAACATCACTATTTTGATGCATTTAGTGTTATTTTTCAATATGTAAATATAATTTCAGCTTAACTTGGCCATCATTATGATTTTATAATTGCATTGTACAGAAAACATAATATATTAAATTAAAGATAATGAAGGGATTGCAACTAATATTTTTTTTAAAATTCATCTATCTGAATTAAATTTTTGTGAACCCAACTTTTTGCTTTATGATCCCATTTGGGTCATGGCCCACAGTTTAAGAAATGCTGTATTAAATTATTAACTCAAATTGCTACAAGGAAAAGAATGAAAAAATACTGAAATGTAGAAATATTAATAAAATTTGCTACTAATGTAAAGATTTAATGGAATTTTTTTTTGTAGTTGTTGTTAAAAAATACTACTGCAGAAAAACCTTGGAAAAATGAGAAAATTAAGACCATGAGTGTATTAAAAAAAAACAGGCATTAAAATTTTTTTAAAAATTCAGTTTATTCAGCTTAATTGTTGTGAAAAAACTTGGAAAAATGAGAAAATTAAGACCATGAGTGTATTAAAAAAACAGGCATTAAAATTTTTTTAAAAATTCAGTTTATTCAGCTTAATTGTTGTTATATTTAAAATTATATCATTAACTTTTAAATAGCTTTTTAAATAATCCGTTTTGTTAATGTTTTTTTAACAAATTGATTTAATTTTTTTTTTAAATTAAAAAATATTTTTTTTCTAAAATAATAATGCAAGCTGTAAAAAAGATATTTCTAAGCACTCATCTGCTTCTAACTTGTGAATCTATTTATAAAAATCTTCAAGGCCTATATAATTTTTGTCATATCTGCAGATTATATACTTCCATGATTATAAAAGTCTAAACAAAGTTTCATAATTTCATCTCCAATAATTTTCATAAAGAAAGTCTGCTTCTTTTTCTAAACTTCGTACTCTTGTATTTTGACTTGCTTCTATTTGTTTTATGACTCTTAATGTTTTATACATATTATACAGTATATTTGCATTATAGAATGAATTTAATATGTTCATCACAGTCATATTCATAGCAAAATATTTGACATTGTTCTGGAGAAAGCAATTATAAATTACTGTTGTAAACTGTATTAAAAGTTATGAGCATCAAAGTTAATTAAAATGAGTTATAGTTCTGAAAGATGAATTACTCAAGTCTAACAGTATTTAATATGACATTAAAGAAGAGATAAGAATATTTTCCATTACTGTTGGTTTATTTGATGCAGAGAGATTAAACACTGGATATAGAGTTTCCAATGTCATTATGAAAAAAAAAAACACATGAGATTCTAAGGAAAAGCTTCCCATTGTAAATGCAAGCATGAAAGTATGATACAAAAAAAAACTTGAGATAGCAGAAATGGAAATGTACTAGGTATATATTAACATCTGAGAAGTTTGTAAAATAAGGAGGACTAGATTGGATTGAGAAAAAATAACATATTTTATTCAATTCAAGTGCATCCCCAAAAATTGGTATGGTTTGCATTAGAATTCTGAGTTCATGAATGACTTTAAGTATACAAGTATATTATCAAACAATTCAAACAAATGGAAAAAACCCAAATGATTAATGCCTGGAATAACTAAAGGTAAAAAAGGAAACTTTTTTAATAAATATGGACTTAGAAGTAGGAATAAGCAGGAGAATGTCTTAATAATTTTGTTATAAATTTTACTGTCAACTGATGTTTTAGATAGCCAAAATGTTGACTATACATATAATCATCAATGGAGTTTATAAACATTTAATTAATTATATTGTTAGTACCCATTGATCCTTGACTTTAGTTTTAATCACAACATCTCAAAAAATTATTTGGAACTGAAATTGTTTTTAGAAATGACACCAGAAACTGATTTGATATTTTGAATGATAATTATCATCATTATTAGTTTATTGCAATCATTTATAACATGAAATATTCTATATTATCACTGTCAAGAATTCATCTTGTTCCGTTCTTTAAAGATGCCTTAAACATATCTATCAACTTTTTTTTCTTTTTCTGTTAACTGCACAGTTACCTCATATACATATTTTAATATTTCCTCTATCTTTAAGTTCACACTAATTTGTTTTTGTTTTTTGATACCATCTCCATCTCTCTTTCCACCCAAAAAAAGACTTTTGCATTTTTAAAAGTTTATTAGGAATGTTTTTAAATGTTTCCTATAATAATAATAGTAATAATAATAATAATAAAAAAAATGCGGTCCTGCTCCTATTCCGAAAAGAACACGCTAACTAAAGCTCTCAATTAAGTTTAAAAGTTTTTAGCCTACAAAGCGATTTTTTTTTATTTTAAAAACATTTAAATAAAAAAGAATACCATTTCCAAACAGCTGAGTTTTTTCATGCCAAAAAAAGTAAGTAAAATTATATTTTTAATAGAAATATAACTTTTACAGAAAATAGAACGCCATGGCGTCTTTAGAAAAAAATATTGAATCAGACAGTGAAAAAAAAAGCAAATCCAACAATATTAAATTAACCTATGCCAAACGCTGCGAAATTAAACAATAAACAGCACGTTATAGAAAAAACACAGACTAGCCGCTTTAGAAAAGTAAACTCAACAGATATTGATGATTTAAATCTAGTAAATAGCGATATTACAGAATCCCCCCCCCCCCCGCCAACCTATGGAACGAAGAAGAATTACAGTTAATCAACACTAACTTTAACAACACTATTCCTAAAAAACTTTTTAATACATTCAAAAAATTCTTTTCAATAAAATCAATAGTTCTGGCGGTTACAGACAAAAACCTAACGCTCTATAAATTTCCGAGAGAATTATTATATAATGAGTTAACAAAAAAAATTTGTGGGATAATATCGCAAATATTGGAGAACATCCCAACAATAGATACATAGCTATAGAATTTTATGATGAACACCAAAAAACAAGATTTCAAACTCTGGTTAAAACACTTCAAAACTACACCCTAATAATAGTAGATCCAAGTTTACAAAATTATATCACAGGCATTATCAAAAACACGTATTTCGGGTACAGCATACAAGACTTTAATAATCTAATTCAACCTTATGGCAAAGCAATATATATAAAGCAAATTTTTCTAAACGATACACCTATACCAATTGGTAGCAATAGCTTTAATTTTAAAGTAAAATTAAACGATAATATTGACCCAGAAAACATACCCACTCAAATAATAGATCAAGACGCAGTATTAACTCTTTATATAAGGGGACTAAGACAACAATGTTTTGCATGCAAGGATCGAGGACACTTAGCAATCAACTGTAATGCAAAACAGGACAACAAAAATAATAAAAATGAAATTCAACTTGAAGAAACAAAAACATCAAACCAACTAGATAAAACTACAAATAAACTTGAAATAACTAATAAAAATGATACTAATGAAAATTATAATAACACCGATATGCTTTTAGACATATCAATTAAAAAAAATAAAAGCAAAAATCAAATACCAGATAAACAAGTGACAACAAATAATACGTGTATAAATAATGAAAAAATAGCCCTAACAAAACTTGCAATCAGAAATAATATATCTCAAGAAATAATGGAAGGTCTCAGCACAAATTCATCACTAAGTACACCAACTAATCAAGAGCAGAAAAGAAGACCACCTGGAAGACCACCAAAAAAAAAACAAAAGGGTCAAAAAAGTCAAAACAGAACAATATGACAATTCTAGTTACTCACAGCTAGATGACACAAACAGCACATCAGATGAGGATTTAGAACTAAATTATCAAGATGCCCAAGATCAACCACAAATAGCTACCCAAATAACTAACACACAACCACGAACAATACTTAAACATAATGAAATTAAAAATTGCAGCAATTAATGTAAGAGGCCTGAACTCAACCACAAAAATTCATAAACTTAAACAATGGATCAGAAATACACAACCACACATACTTGGACTACTGGAAACAAAAATTTACACTGGATCAAAAATAGAACCAGCTAAATATCTAAGTAAAAAAGGATTTTGTGCCTGCTCAAGAGATTCATCATCTCCCTCAGCAGGTACTGCTATCCTAATTACCCCAAAATGTTTTTCACTACATTTAAAATAATATATATTGATTCTAATATGCTTATTACAACTTTTCAACATAAAATTATAATTATTAATATAATATTTATCAACATGCCAATACAACACAACAGAATCAATACCATACTAGCAAAACATAAATTCCATGCTAGCAAACACGGCAAATCCAACAATACTAATAGGTGATTTTAACACAACATACAAGGAATTCACAGAACGATGGATTCATAAAATATCCATACCACTCATGAATGCACAAGGATTCCTACCAGAAAATGCAATTTCCTTTCACAATGGCCGATTCTCTTCACTAATTGATTTATGTTTCTACTCACCAATGCTTCACCATCTAGTAACAATAAAACTTACACCATCAGCTTTCTCGGATCACTCAGCACAAACAATAACAATTAACTTCAATGATATCCAAACATCAACCCTTCCATTCACAAGAACAATTAGAGTTCTATTACCAGTAAACACACCTGAATTTATTTTTTCTGAAACCTACATCATGATAAACAAGCTTAAAAATATAAAACTCAATCCTATACAACAATATATAGCATTTATAAACATTATTTCATTTAATATCAATCATATAGTAATGAAGCAACCACCACCATCAAAAATACTGGCACTAGCAGATGAAATTCACAAACGATTAACCATGATTAACCCTTCAAAGCAAACACAAAAATACATATATAAACTTACACATGCATACAATAATGCATGTGACACCCTCAAAAGCTATCTCAAAATTAAAAAAAACAAACTATGTCTTACAAAACCACACACTTGGACAAGGGAATACATTAGATGGGTGCTTGGAAGGCCACAAACTATCAAGGTGCCAATGGCAATACACATAAATCAAGGAACATTTGCAGGTCACAATATGATTTTGCCCATATACCAATATTTAAAGAAAAAACTTCAAACAAGATAACTTCAAACATTTAAACCAGATTTATTTGGCCCAACAGAAACAAAAACACCTTTTACCACAAATGTCTTTATAGAAAAACTAAACAGTATCCCAAATGCATACCACCCAGGTAGCCCCGGAATTCCAGATTTTGTCTTAAAACACATTAGTCAATTCACTGCAAAATATTTATGCAATTTAGCAAACCATCTAACACAAAAAATACAGTACATGGAAGGAGTGTACCCAATTGCAATTGTTCCTTTCAACAAAACAAAACACATTACTCCCTCACTAACTAATTTACGACCTATATCCATGGGGCCATTACCGATTAAAATCATAGAAAAAATCATAAAGCAAGAAATTGAGCCACACATAACAATGCTTATTTCAAAATACCAATTTGCAAAAAAAAAATCATCAACAATACAAGCAGCTCTATTCTTTAAAACAATCCTAGCATCAATAAGAAAACAAAAAAAATATGGCCCCATAGCTGTACAATTAGATATTGAGGCAGCATTTGATTCAATAGATATACCTATACTTCTAGAAATGCTCAATAACACTGATATACCCAAAACTCATCTATATCTAATAGCAAACTTACTTCTAAATCGTGAAATCCATATAACCATCAATGGAAGAAACTCCCCATCATTTACTCCTACACAATCAATATCTCAAGGATCACCTCTCAGCTCATTACTATTCATACTATACATTAACCCTCTCATTCAAAAAATAGAACAATCTTTTACTGGAATACAGATACCAGGCACTACAGAACATATACCATGCTTAGCATATATGGATGATGTTACTGTTTTCCTATCATCAAAAAAAACAACTCACCCAGCTGCAAAACATTCTTGAAGACTATACTAAGCAATATAAATTGAAATTCAATCCCACAAAAACATCAGCATGGTCACTATTTACTGGAAAGCTGTGCACAAACACATACCAATCAAAACCAACTTCTTTTCTTGGTTTTCCTTTCCATATGGGACTTACAGGAATGAGATGCCACATACAAAATAAACTAAAGGAGGAGGCCAAACAAATAGTAAACTCATTATCAAAAACATACTTATCCATATATTCCAAAGTACAGCTGATAAACCAGCTCATCATAACAAAAATAGTTTATTATTTACCGATTATATCCTTCTCAAAAGTTTTTAAATCAAAAATAAAAACCATCTGCAATCAACTACTATGGTCCAAAAAACAGTAGCAATTTCAACAAAAAGGCTCAATCAACCACTCATTAAAAATGGACTAGGTTTACACAATATTAACATATTTCACATCCAAAAACAAAGGAATCTCATAATTACCACTTTACAGCAATTCACAAAACTAAAACACCTTGTGCAAATCATCCCAACTGATCATCCACTTCCAACTCAATCATACATATCAACAATTATTTATGAATTTAAAACTATAGCAAACATACCTGAACAATATACAAACAAATATTCATATTGGAATATCTATGATCTCACAAATGAAATAAATAACATTAATGATGTAGCACCAATGTTAGGGATAAACAACAAAAGATTACTAAAAGAATTTAAAAAATGGGCTCTGGAACCAAAATTTTTTGACTTTATTTTGAAATTAAATCTTGTTGCCATGACCACAACCTATTTTCTGCATCACAAGAGAATGTACTTCAAAATAGATCCTTTTTGCAGACTGCCATTGATTGAAAGAAACCCTACAACACATGCTTTACCAATGTACAGCACTCGAACACATAAGAAAAATAATTTTTGACATTTACAGAAAACCTAACACGTCAATTGAAAATATAATTGCTGCATACAAAACAAAATCAATACCAAACATTAGAACAGCTACTTTTATTCTATATGCTTTTTGGTATACAAGGTGCACTTTTATAATAGGAAATAACACCAGGCGGCATCCAGCCACCTTTCACAACAAATTAACACAAATAAGGAACCAAGATAAAATCATAACAAACCCCCACTTATATGCTGCAACATGGTCACTACTAAAAGAACAATCAATGCTATAACACAACACTAAGGATCTGACAAAAACTACGAGAGAAAAACTTTTTCTATAGCTTCTCAGATTTTTAATTATATGCATACAAGCTATAAACAGCAAAAAGATGATCAAAAAAGCAACTTGTACATCAACTATTATGATTTTTTAAGGACTCATTCAAGTCACAAAAATTCAAACAACTCAAGAAGCCATAAATTGAACTATATCATTCAAATAATCATTTTTATGTAACAGAATAAATCAATGTATATACCAAAATTATGTAAAACACTTTTGATGTAACCTTTTATAGAATCAATAAAATGCCTTTTTGAAAGCTAATAATAATAATAATAATAATAATAATAATAATAACAACAACAACAACAAAAACAACAATAACAATAATAATAACAATAATAATAATAATAATAATAATAATAATAATAATAATAATAATAATAATAATAATAATAATAATAATAATAATAATAATAATAATAATAATAATAATAATAATAATAATAATAATAATAACAACAACAACAACAACAATAATTCAATTCAATTCAATTCAATATCCATTTATTATGTGCATTTCAACATTTACACTTTAACAGAAATACACAATAAAAAAAAATAATAACAATGATAATGATTAAAATTTAAAAAAAAAACCATAACAAATACAACTACAACAACAACACATAAGCAAATACAAGCTACACACATAAAATTATATATACATATATGTTCATAATTATACATTTAGTTGTTTTTTAACATTCATCACAAATTCGATCACAAAAAAATATCAATATTATTAAAAGTTACATTATATACTATTTGCAATCTATTAATAACTGATTTACCAAAGAAAGTATTTTTACATATACTCATCTTGAAAGTTTGCATTTCTCTTAATAAATGACTAGGTACTTTCAATTCTATTTTTGATATACAGTTACTGACATCAATTTTCCCATCAATCAACTTTTTCATAATATCATATCCTTCAACATTCTCTTTTCTTTCAATACTGTTTTAACAATTTGACATTCACCCATTATTAATTTATTAAATTTTTTTCAACATTATATATTTTAGACTGAATATTAATCAGATTGAAGTTCCATATACAAGAACTACATTCTAAAACTGTAACAACAAGAGAAAAAAATAACCTATATTTTATGGAAATAGATAAATCTCTCCCATATCTCAAAATATAGCCCATCTTTCTGTATGCTTTATTAATAATACATTTAATATGCGCATTAAAAGTAAAATTGCTACAAAATATAATTCCTAAATCAGATACAGTCTCTTTATATTTAATAACACCATTCTCAATTTTATATTGATAAACAGATTTTTCAGTTTTATTAGTATAGGAAACAATGCATGTTTTATTAATGTTAATCTCCATATTATTATACTTACACTATAATAATAAAACTATCTATATCCTTTTGAACCTCAATATGATCACTATAAGTAATAATTCTTTTAAATAACTTACAATCATCAGCATAAGTAAGTGTCATACTATTTTTTATGCTATGATCAAGATCACACATATAAACATTAAAAAACAATGGTGCTAATATTCCACCTTGAGGAACACCTATCATATTATCAAAAAAAAGAGAATTAGTTTTATCCATATGTACATAAGATTTATGACCCCTCAAATAATTGGAAAACCATTCAACTAAATGAGGACTAACACCCAAAATTTTAAGTTTATACAAAAGTCTAATATATGAAACTTTGTCAAATGCCTGAGTCATATCAAAATATACAACATCTAATTGCTTCAGATCAGATAAGGCATGATCAATATGATCAGATATCACCATTAAATTAGTTTCAGCAGATCTACCAGGTAAAAAACCATGCTGATAACTAGGTAATACCTTAATCATATCTACAATAATATTACTATAAATACACCTTTTATAAATTCTAGCAAAAGATGACAGAATTGAAGTAGGTCTATAATTACCAGAATCAGATCTATCCCCTTTTTTAAAAATTGGTATAATCTTAGCTATCTTAAATATATCAGGAATAATAGTTTTCTCAATTGATAAATTAATGATATAATGCAATGGTGCTACCAAACATTCAGCACAACCCTTGATAATAAAATTATGAATATTATCATATCCCATAGTGAAACAGTAAGATTCGTATTCGAATCTTAAGTTTCACCTTTTTCTGTCGTCTCTCACTGACCGGTCTATCCCGCCCAAATTTAAACTTTTTGGTATTGAATTGTGTGTGTAGCAATATTAAAAATGTATAAATATATGTAGAATTCAGCATAAACACGCACACATTTCGATCTCAAATTAAAGGCAATAAATAGGGATAAAATAATATAATTTAGATTTCTTTTAGTTATATAATTTTGTATAATTTTAATCATTTATTTTGGATTATAAAGTTCGTATTTATTGCTTTGTTTAAATTTCGTTTAATAATAATTCTAAAAAAATCTGATGTAATATTTAATTAAAAGTTAAAATAATCTTATGTTCCCTTTTTGTCTTTGAAATTTAAAAGCATCGGTCAGTGATAGATAATAGATTAATTAAAGAAAAATTCCCCAAAATGTAATTAGTAAATGTAAAATGTAAACAATAGAACGGCAGCTTTCTTTATAATTAAAACCAACAAAATGCATTGATTATCCTCAGGGCAGATTAAGTAGAACCTAAAAATACCTTAACAAAAATGTGAAAGATCAAGATAAGAAAAGAGGCCATCTTAGACTGGCTGGAGACATTCACTTAAACTTTAGCTTTGTGCTCGATCACTGAGAGTCTCCAAAATATAAAAATAATTTGTTCCTGCCAAGGTATGACCGAGTAAAAGCACCTAGATTATTCTCCATCGGGAGATGGCCTATCGGATGCCGAACTTTCCATTGCCCGTCATAAATTCACCATGAAGATCTGCTGCCTGAAATAAATGAGAAAGCTGCTGCTGCTGTTAAAGTAAATGAAATATCTAAATACAAGAAAGAATTGCCACTCATGAACTATTTGCCACTAAACCAATGGACTCGGAAAACTTCTTATAAAACAGGTACCTGTCTGTGTTCAAACTCTAGAGTACTCTAATAACATGCTATAGCTCTTCTTCATCTTACTTATCTAAATTGTAAAATGTAAAAACTACCATTTGTATAACTAAAGTGAATAATTAACTTAATGTGTAAATTTCTCTAATAATCTAGCTTACCTCATTCTATCTTTCTTGGGTGCGTATTTCTAAAATCTACATTTTATCTATATTTATTATTTAATTATTGCATGCTCATAATTGTCTCAATTTTCAAAGTCTAAATCTATGATCGCTTGAAACAGTGAATGCGTGTCAAATTTTCATTAATATTTACTTTCATAAATCACTTAACTTTCATATAAATCGACACGCATTCAATGCATCATTTATTGTAATGCAGGGTCTACTACTTCGCAAATGGCTGGCATATTAGTTGTAATAATTCCCAGTTTATATATGTTTTGTATTTATTAAATCTTAATGAATAATTCTAGAAAATTACATTTCTTTGAGAGTCGCCAACGTTCTTTTAGTAAATGTTGATAATGTAGGGCCGAGTTAGAAATCTATTTAAATCTTATCATAATAGTTAATACATTATACATGTGTTATGTTTTAGAGACATAATGACCCATTCCACCGTGAAATTCCCGAATTCTTCAGGGTTGAAATTAACCCCAGTCGTCCTACACAAGCGGACATAATGGGTGCTCCCGTAGGACTTGACGACGTCATGCAGCCAGCCGGCAAACTGCAACATGGACCGCTTGTCCCTGGTTATGCTTATGTGACACCTTACTTCATCGGGCCGATGGCAGAGACCAGCCCGACATTCTTATAAACTCATTCACGGCATTGCAGTTTCAATATACTGCCATTCCATATCGCCTTTCTAAAGCGTACCACGTGTTCCTTTCTTAATTTTATTATTATATATATCACTCCGCCTCTGTATTATCTTCATAATTCACTCTCAAATAAATGTTTGCCCTTAGTTATAAATAAATATTTTAATTAAATAAATATATGTCCGCCGCTACTCTTAAATCTTACTTTAGACTCTTGCATTGCAAAGGTATAAATCCCTCCAGACATGCATTAGAAATACTTACTCAAGAATTTTAGGTAGCTAGATTACACCTTCAAATAAATGAATTCCTTTTGTAAACAAATAAATAAATGTATTCTTTAAAATATAATCATGTCGCAAATCCCGCTACTGAAGCTTTTAATCCATAAAATATTGTTAGTAAATGATCTTATTAATATGTGTAGATTAAATAATTTTAAACTATACATCTGCAGTTACATTTCATTTATTCGATACCCATTCTATATAATATTTCCTCGATTATATAAATACGGATGTTTAACTAATATTAGTTTGATTATTGGCTAACTCGAAAATAAAATCATGAATCTCTTGCATATCCGTGACCACTGTGCCTAAAGAAATATTTACTAATGTTGCAGCAGATGCATTGTTTCGTGGATTGTATTGTGGAACTGACAAACTATGTTCAAACTCAGTACCATGGGTGGCTTCGCTACCTCGATGGTGCTGCTGGTCTGTGAGGTGGTCGAATTCTGCATTATGTTTATGAGTCACACGTTTTCTAACTGTTACAATAGAAGATTTTGATTTAAGTTTAGAAATTGCAGTAAACACTTCAGGAATTGCAATTTTATTAACATCTATATTCCAAAAACTCTCTTTATTAAATTTAATATCAACCATAATATCATTACTTGAAGTATCTAAATACATATTAGTAAAATGATTGACTAGATCATCCATAGAAGGCCTAATTACATTATATCTACAACTCTTACTTCCAACAATATTAAGATCTTTTATATAATTCCAAAACATTTGTGGATTATTCCTAAAATTTTCTTCAACTCTATTTAAATTATTATTATAATCTCTTTTCATAAGAGTTTTAGTATAAGCATGCAAACCATTAAATTTCTTATACAATTCTTTATCATTAGTTAGTTTATATAACCTATGATATTTATGCTTTCTATTTAAGCCCTTACACAATTCCTTAGAAAACCATTTAGGATATTTGTTATTAGTATTTAAATAATGCCTAACAGGAATATATTGATCTAGACAATTTTGAACTATACCAACAAAATTATTTGCCGCTATATTTGGATCATTTTCCATCAAAATTACATTCCAATCAATGTCCTCAAAAGCTTTATAAAGGACATAATAGTCACCATGTTTGTAATCTCTCTTACTATTTACCATAGGCTTTATATGTTCATGAGAACCATCTATTACAAATTCCAAAGGTGGATGATAAGGATCAGGGGGCAAAAGAGCTTGATCACCCTCTTTGCACTTCAAATCATTCTTAGTGCTAAACAATAAATCCAACATACCACCCCTAAAATTAATAATACTCTTAAGTTGAATTAAACTAACCAACTCAACAAAAAATTTTAATCTATAAAGTTTACTATTATCAACATTCTTATTACTATGTCTTGAGTAATCAGCTTCATTAAAATCCCCAACTATAATAATATCATATTTATATTTCATCAATATATCCTCAACCTTAACTAAATATGCATCTAAATCATTCATTGACAAAGTAGGTCGAAGATATATAGTACCTAACAATATTTTATTTTTATTTTTAAACTAACTTCAATCCAATAAGATTCAATATTATTATCATTAAAAATTATCTGTCTATGCTTTATGTCTTTTTTAATAGAAATCAAAGTACCACATCTATACACACAATACCTATCATCAAATATACTAATATTATCAATTTCTTCTTTTAACCAAGTCTCTGTTAAAAAGATAATATCATATTCATTTAATAACAATTCAAATTTAAAATCAATTGTCTTAGTTCTAAGACCACGAACATTTTGATAATAACAATTCATGATTTGCTATTTATTACACAGATTATTTTGCAAATTTATATCTTGCACTATAGTGTAATTTCATCAACATTATCAGTCAATATAATATCTTCTGGCTTTTCTTCAATAATTTTATTAATATTTAATATAATATTATCCTGTGTACTATCAACATTAAAATTTCTTAAATATTTAAAAACCCCATAGAAGGGCAATATGACCGCTGACAAAGGCCAAACATTACTAACCAAAACTTTATCAGATTCAGATTCTTCTATAGATAAATAAATGAAGAATATTTTTTAGACTTTGTATTCAGTTTATAACACACACTATTTATATCTAAAACATTTTTCAAATGGGAAATCACATCCACAGCAGAGGTATCATTATCCATTCTAGTAAGAAAAAAATTTTTAAATTTCTTTCTTGTCTTAACAGCTTTTAAAACATGATTAACCTGATTTCCTATAATAAGAGAATTACTTGCATTTTTAATATTTTTAGACTTATTTTTCCCATAAAATACAGTTTTAAAACCATCCTTTTCTTTATCTGCACAATCTTTCAAATAAAAGACATGATTTTTTAGAGGTATTATCTTGATTAGAAATCCCAGATGATTCATCTGACGTTACATTTGTTTTCATATCTGACTGACCAACCTTCACTTTAATTGCTTTATTCTGCTGTTCATTAAATTTAGAACTTGATCTATCAGTGACACTAAAAACTGCCTCCTTTTTTAATTTTTCAACTCCTTCACTTCTATTTATAGTAGAAAGTGGAGGGAAATTTAAATCAGAAACAATAAGTTCAGGTGCTTGCTTTTCTTTTTGCTTTAAAATAAGTTGACTTTCTTTTTTATTAAAAACAACAGAATTTCTGTCTGTGCTTCTATAATCATTATTTTTATTTATATCCAAATTATTAACAGATGCATTTAATAACATATTTTTTATCGTAATATTTTTTTCTTTCAATAATTTAATTTCACTTGATAAATCTGTAACAATATTTAAAATTCTATTCAATAAAAACGTAGATTTTTCACAAGATAAACAATTATTATCCATTTTAGGTAGATTTTTTTCTCCTTTATCAAAATCATGATTAGATATAGCATTAATTTCTATTAATTTAGAAATGTCATTATCTTCATTTTCTAATAAATTTTGACCAAAAATATCCAAGTCTTGCGAATCATTTATATCTGATACAATAACCCCCATTTTGTTTTCATTGACTTCCATTACGTTATTACTACTTGAATTATGACTACATTTATCACAAATATAGGACTCCATTTCTATTTCATTTTTATGCAATATTATTCCATTAGAGTTCAAACATGTTTTATGAAACTTATTATTGCATTTAATACATTTAATTCTTGGCTATTTTCCAAATATAAGATCACTGCAAAGAGCACATGGTGTACCTGCCATAGCACAGCAGAATAATAATAATAATAATAATAATAAAAAAAAAAAAAAAAATAATAATAATAATAATAATAATAATAATAATAATAATAATAATAATAATAATAATAATAATAATAATAATAATAATAATAATAATAATAATAATAATAATAATAATAATAATAATAATAATAATAATAATTTAATTTAATTTAATTTAATTTATTAAACATATAATCTCCTTGTGATAAATAAATCACGCATGGAGCTTAACAAAAATACATCTGCAATAAAATAAAAAACATTAATATACAATAACATAATTAAATAGAAATAAAAAGTTTTTGATTATCATCAATTACAATCCAGTTCATAATTAATTTTCTCAAAGTTTTCCTTGATAAGTCATTAACATTAAATCCAATGTTTCTTATAAAAATATTATAAAATCTTGGACCAAGATAACATTTCTGATATCTGCAATGAGTTTTAAATCAAAATCACTTGATCTAGTCACCATTATTGATGAAGAATTATATTTATTCATTTTTTTGTATTTAATATAATAACACAAAATATTCACTAAAAATAATTGATGAATAGTAATTGATGAATAATAATAATAATAATAATAATAATAATAATAATAATAATAAGAATAATAATAATAATAATAATAATAATAATAATAATAATAATAATAATTATATATTTATATATTGCAACAGGGCAGGTATAATCAAACCTTGTTGTGATAATTAGACAAATACATATTCATATACTTAACATATTATTAAAAATATATATATTATTACTAACATATTAAAATATATATATATATTACTTTACTAACAAAACTAATATTTGCAATTGATGTATAATCAATGGTCATTTGTATGGTCGTATTGAATTATAGATTTACATAATTTGAAAAAAAACTAATAAAAGGGAGGTATGGGGGGGTATACACTTGCTCTGATTTTTTTTCTTTTGCCAGACCCAGCTATACACATCACTATGTATATGTATGAGTGCCTTTTGAATTATTAAACATGAAAATTCACAAAATAAAATAGAAAAATATTTTGTTTGATAAACTTTTTAAATATATTCATATTAAGTCAAAGAAAGAACTATAAAGGCCAAGATGGAAGACAGTGATTTGCAGAACAATGAAATTGACTTATAAAAAAAGCCTTGGAATGTCAAGTTCTAATTAAAATACTAATTAAAAAAAAGGTGTTAAGAGCTTTTAAGGTACATTCCAACGAAGGCACATGGAAAGTTAATTGGAAATGGGAAAATGAAAATGAATGAAAAGAAAGAATTCAGGGGAGGGGCAGAATCGACAATTCCTGATTTGAAAAGAAAGATAAGTTTTATGAATTTGATTGTTAAAAAAATAATTAGTATAAGTTTGGGAGTGGAAGAAAGCAGATCTTAGACTGATAGACAGAAACAAGAATCCAGAAATCAATGTTAGACAGTGCTAAAATATGTTCAGGCTGGGGTAGAAACTTCAATGTGTGAGGTGTTCGAATCCTTTCCCCTGAATGTATAGCAGCTGCCAATATCGGAGAAGGGACATCAAGCTTGGAAAATAGCCTCAATAAGTAAATGTTGGATCATCGTGAGACGTATAAAAGATTAAATAAATAAATAGAATTCAGCCATGGAATCCGAACTTCAAAAGATCTATTCATCATCCAAGGACCGGAGATTTCTCTTGCACCAGGTGAATCCAATCAATTCCCTGGGGAAAAACACAGGTACCTTTTTTATTTTGATATATATGTGACCTCTTAGTAAGCTTACTCCACGTAAATTCAGAAAACTGTTGTTTGACCAAATTGTGAACTTGAACTTTTTTTTTCTTTTTGCACGGAGAGTTTAAATTATTTTTTACTGGATTTATTAGCATATAAATTAGTCCTTAATTAAATCTTCATTGCAACATACATATTATAGCGTATTTGTATGTATGTGGGTTTTGGTAAAGAAGGAAAAGAGCAAACCAACAAAAGGGAAACTGATAGGAATCTTTGATTAATTAAAAAAAACATTGATTTAACTTGCATAAATAAGATATTTTTTTTAAATAGATATGTAAATATTATTACTAATAAATATGTATAAAATGATGAATGATTTTGTTTGTTTGTGTTTCAAGTTTTTTTTTTTTTTAAAAAAAAGAAAAAGAAGAGGGTTAGATCTACTGCTGGTAATTTTACCACCCACCCTGAGAAAGCTAGCCGCAGGCCGGGTCATTTTATCATCCTATTACATATTTTCATATTCATATTTCAGCTCCCCCAGCATAATTCTTATAGTAGTATAAGATTGGCACTTGAGGTCATAAATTGATGCTCATAAATATGCTGGGTGAGAAATAGGAGTATAATGTTCGAAATACTTTTAGAATAAATATATTTATATTTTTAACAATTACGCATATATGTGTAGCATTATATACATACATGCAATCTTACAAAATGATTATATATATGTGTGATATATATATGGAAAATGGTAAATCACATTTCAATGGCATCCCAATGAAAGGGCATCAAAGAGAAAGTCAATGAGGGAAAGAAAAATATAAAAGAAATTAGCATGAATTTTTTTTTAAGAAAATAAATAAATGTATACATATCGGTTTTGTCAGATCATTATTGTTTTAGCTAAAAGAAAAATTAGGAAAACGGAAGCTGTATTATATTGGCAAAGTTGGATGTAGTTAATATTAAGTTTTATAAAAAAAAAAGTTTTAAGCTATATGAAGAATCCCAACTGAGTGCAGAATATAAAAGCGTTTTCATAAAGTAATCAGTTTAGGTTAGACTGATTTTAAAGAACTTTCATGTTGTTACGAATTTTTTTATTTAAATAATGGACATAAATGTTTTTCTTGTTCACGATTGATTTTTTTTTGGAAAAAAAAAAAGTAATACAAATATTTAAAAAGTAAACAAGTCTTTAAGTGGTTAACTTTTGCAGTCAATCCATTTTAATTAGATACAAAATAATTATTTGAGTTTCTGCCACTTATTATTATAAGATGTCATAATGAAATAAAAATGAATAAAACATTTTTATATATATTAAATTAATGTTGTTTTAAAGGAAATTTGAGTAATGAATTATATTTAATTTACACCCACACAGTAGCTATGATTTTTAATATATTTTACACTTTTACTTTTATAAACATTTTGACAATTTCTGAATTTGAAACTAACTTTGAAATCAAGGTTTTGAAATAACAATAGTATATCTGTACTAGTTTTCAAAGTGAAGTTTTATAAAAGTGGAAAACAAGAGTAAGTCGAATTAGTGGGTGGGCCAAATCAGGCTACTCAAGGATTTTATATATATATATATATAGGCAGAATATGTTAGTCGAAATAATATAGTGAAATATCGATCTGTCCACAGTAAAATTATAAAATATATATACTTAAGAAATATTGAAGGCATAAGGAAGTCTGGGAAGGGGGCAGCACTGTGCTTTCGGGGTTGGAGGTTTGGAACCTAGCACATAGAAAATATATATATATATATACATCACATAAAGAGGATGGAGTTGATAAAAAAAAAAGTATATGGAGGGAAGAAGGAAGAGACACCAGTAGATCACATTAGGAGTCTGCAAAGCTACTTTGTGAGTTATGGAACACCAGACAAGGTTAAAACAATAATAGCATCTTACCACCTAGAAGGGCAGGCCATGGATTGGTGGAACTCATTGCTATACCAACTGCAGACATTTTTAGATTACAAGACACCCCTGGAGAGAGCTTTCTGGAGTGAAGAAAGGCAGGACAACATTAGATCCCAATTGATAAGAGAGAAGTTTCAAGAGGATGGATTGGAGGAATATGTGCATTTTTTTAGGTGTCAAGTAGCCACACTCAAGGCATTAGAAGCATGTAATTTGTCAGAGAAACAGATTGGGAAGATCGTCTGCTGAAACCTGCCAATAAGAATAAAAATGATGCTAGAGGAAGGAAAAAATAACCCGTTTAGAGAAATAGACAATATGCTGAGTCAAATGAAAATAAGTGCGGAAATAAGACAGATTTGAGAGAAAAAGGAAGTAGACTAAGAGAGAGACACAATATTCAGACAGCAACCGAATTCAAAACACATGGGGTCTAATTTGTTCATGAGAGGACTGCATACTGAGTTATACGTGCCAAACATGTCCGAAAATACAAATAGTAGCAGGACAGACCAAAGTAGAAGCACTTATTGATTCAGGGAGTCAGGTCACTGTAATAACAGAAAGAGTGTATTATAAACTCACCAGAGAACAACCAAATATACCTGTTCTACCATTGAAAGCTGTACAAGTGACAATGGCCAACAACAGAAAGGCCAAGGTTGAACCCAAACAAATATGGCTGGATGTCAAAATCCATGGAGTAAGTTGCCCCCATGTATTTCTAATCATGAAAAATTTGATTTGTGATGTCTTATTGGGAACTGACTTTTTATACAAATATAAATGCAAGTTGAACTATGAAAGTAGACAAGCCATGTGTAATGGGGAGGTGGTTGGATTTATAATGGATAGCACAGATAGTTCAATAGGGGCTGTGAAAGTTGTCAATGAACACAATGATGACTTGATAATGGAAAAAATAGACCAGGTGAAGATAGCTTGGAGAGAAGGGAAGGAAATACTAAGAAAGATACTGAAGGAATACAATCAGGTATTTTCAGACAGGCCAGGTGTGATTCCAGGGTTCAAACAAAGGATTCAGGTAAATGAAACACCACCATTTAAGGCAAAATCATACCCAATTCCTCATCAATATAGGGAGCAGGTGAAGGAGCAGATAGATCAAATGTTGGAATGGGGTATTATATCAAAAAGCTCCTCGGCTTATTGTAACCCGATAGTCATCATCAAGAAAAAGGATAATTCTGTACAGTTATGTCTCGATGCAAGGCAATTTAATAAAGTCACAGTCCCAGATTGTAACATACCACCACCCATGCAAGAATTACTTTGGGAGATTTAAAGGAAAAAAAAATTTTTAACATTTGATCTGACAGCAAGCTATTGGCAAATAAGGCTGCACCTGGAAGATTGTAAGTATACTGCCTTTAGCTATGACAGCTGCTTATATCAATTTAACCGAATGCCATTCAGCCTGATTAACTATGGGGCTAGTTTACTGTGATGTTTAGATTGGGTATTATCTGCTGAAGTCAAAAATAGTTACAATGTATGTGGATGATGTATTGGTGGCATCGGCTACTGTGGAAGAACATACCAAAGATGTGGAAATGTTTTGAAGGGAATGTTGGAATAAAGGGCTCAAGGTAAACCTGAAGAAAAGTGTGCTATTTCAAGAGGAAGTTACATTCTTGGGCCACCTTATAGGATCACAGGGTATCTGGCCACACCCAGATAAAATCTCAGCCATTGAAGGTTTCCCAGCACCTAGGTCCAAAAAGCAGATACGATCCTTTTTGGGTATGTGTAACTTCTACAACCATTTTCAGGAGCAGTTTGCTCAACATTTGGAACCACTAGTTAGATTACTGAGAAAAGATGTAGTGTGGGAGTGAGGTGAAAAACAAAGCCAGGCATTTGAGAGGGTGAAGCAAGGGTTCATGAAACATGTAATGCTGGCATTTTCTGATTTTGAGAAATCCTTTGTAGTGCAGACTGACAGCAGTGGGTATGAGCTGGGAGCAACAGTATCATAGATTCAAGAGAATGGTCAGATGAAAGTGCTGTATTTTTAAGTAGGCTGCTCAAGGGTCCAGAGCATCATTACACTGTCACTGAAAAGGAAGCTTTAGCCATTGTTTGGTCATTCCAAAAACTCCACACATTGTTGTTGGAATCAAAAATAATTGTGGTTATGGATCATAAGAGTTAGTTATCTGACAAATAGTCAGTTGGTGAGGTGGAGCCTATACCTCCCAGAGTATAATTACATGGTAAAGCATTGTAAGGGGTCAAATAACACTGTAGCTGATGCTCTTAGCCATAACCCAGTGTGTTTGCCATCATGTCATCTTAAAGCTGAAAATTTATATGTGGCAGGAATAAACTTAAGGATTAATGAGGGGGTAGAGAATGATCTTAAGAGATTAGCCCAGTGTCAGAGGGAGGATGCCCAGTTAAGTCAAATAATTGCACAACTGGAAGGGAATACAAGAAAAAACAATGATGAGTCCAGAAGTTGGATCAACTGATACAAACTTGACCAAGCTGTTCTCCAATACAGAATGAAAAGGGGACCAGAAAGTTGGAGACCTGTAATACCCCAGAAAATGTGGAATGCAGTGGTGACTCATGTCCACCAAATATATGGACACTATGGGGTGTGGAAAACTGAAAAGTGGCTCAGACAGTGGTTTTATTGGCCAGGCATGCATGGGATTGTCATGAGGATGATCAGGCAATGTGAACTTTTCCAGAAAACTAAGCCTGCTAATAGGAATTATGCAGGCCCAATGACCTCCATAATTCCAATTCCATAATTCCAAAGAAGCCACATGAGATGATTGCGATAGATTATTATGGACCATTGCCCACCTTTAATAGAAAAAAATATTTGTTGGTGGTGTATGATCTATTCAGTAAATTTGTGGCTGCATATCCCATGACTCAAGCAAATACCTGAAACACCATATGTCTCCTTGAAAAGGAATATTTTACAGTGATGGAAAAACCTCAAAGCATTCTCTCGGACCATGGCACACCATTTATCTCTGGAGAATGAAAGCATGGGTACAGAAGTCAAGGATCCAACACACACTAACATCAATTAGGAATCCACAGTTGAATCCATGTGAGTGGGTGATGCGTGAGTTGGGTAAGTTGTTTAGGATGTACATCCCAACTAATCACTGAGGATGGTTTAAAAAAATTCCTGAAATACTGAACTACATAAATTGGGCAGTTAATGAGTCCACAGGGTTTTTTCCAATGTGGCTCCAGTTTGGCAAACACACCCCTAAATTAATCAAAGCCAAAATACCAGGATCAAAGGAAATGCCAATAAATGTGGAGGAGGACCAAGAGCAGGCATATCATACACTTTTGAAAAGAAGTCAGAAAAGAAACAAACATACACTGGAGAGGCCTCATCAGTTTAAAGTTGGCAATCTAGTTATGGTGAAAACCCCACACATGAGCGAACTGGGAAAATTTATCTGCAAGAAATTTTGCAGTTTGTATGAGGGAACTTTCCCTATTGTTAAGTGTCAGGGGGATAATGCATTCTGGGTGAATACTGGGCAAGAGATAAGGATCTACAATGGTTGTTCCATCAAGCCCATGCCATCAAGAAAGATACATGATATTTAGGAGTCATTCAAATACATAGACTGTATTTAAAGGCTTCAGGGAGGGGGGTATTGCAACAGGGCAGGTATAATCAAACCCTGTTGCATTAATTAGACAAATACATATTCGTATAATTAACATATTAAAAAAATATACATTATTACTAACGTATTAATATATATATATATATTACTCTACTAACAAAACTAATATTTACAAATTGATGTATAATCAACGGTCATTTGTGTGGTTGTATTGAATTATAGATTTATGTAATTTGAAAAAAAGACTCATAAAAGGGAGGTATGGGGGGGAGTATACACTTGCTCTGATTTTTTTCTTTTGCCAGACCCAGCTAAACACATTGCTATGTATATGTATGAGTGCATTTTGAATTATTAAACATAAAAATTCACAAAATAAAAATAGAAAAACCATTTTGTTTGATAAACTTTTTAAATATATTCATATTAAGTCAAAGAAAGAACTATAAAGGCCAAGATGGAAGACAGTGATTTGCAGAACAATGGAATTGACTTATAAAAAAACCTTGGAATGTCAAGTTCTAACTAAATACTAATTAAAAAAAAGGTGTTAAAAGCTTTTAATGTACATTCCAACGAAGGCATTTGGAAAGTTAATTGGACATGGAAAAATGAAAATGAATGAAAAGAAAGAATTCAGAGGAGTGGAAATGAAAAAAGGAAAATGAATGAAAAGAAAGAATTCAGAGGAGGGGCGGAGTCAGCAATTCCTGATTTGAAATTCTAATTAAATACTAATTTTAAAAAAAAGGTGATAAAAGCTTTTAATGTACATTCCAACAAAGGCACATGGAAAGTTCATTGGAAAAGGAAAAAGGAAAATGAATGAAAAGAAAGAATTCAAAGGAGGGGTGGAGTCGGCAATTCCAGATTTGAAAAGAAAGATAAGTTTTATGAATTTTGATTATTAAAAAAATAATTAGTATAAGTTTGGGAGTAGAAGAAAGCAGATCTTAGACTGATAAACAGAAACAAGATATCTAGAAATCCAGAAATCAATGTTAGACAGTGCTAGAATATGATCAGGCTGGGGTAGAAACTTCAACATGTGAGATGTTCGAATCCTTTCCCCTGAATGTATAGTAGCTTCCAATATTGGAGAAGAGACGTCAAGCCTGGAAAATAGCCTCAATAAGTAAATGTTGGATTGCCGTAAGACATATAAAAGATTAAATAAATAAATAGAATTCAGCCCTGGAATCTAAACTTCAAAAGATCTATTCATCATCCAAGAACCGGAGATTTCTCTTCCACCAGGTAAATCCAATCAATTCCCCAGGAAAACACACTGGTACCTTTTCTATTTTGATATATATGTGACCTCTTAGTAAGCTTACTCCATGTAAATTCAGAAAACTGTTGTTTGACCAAATTGTGAACTTGAACTTTTTTTTTTGCACGGAGAGTTTAAATTATTTTTTACTGGAATTATTAGCATATAAATTAGTCCATAATTAAATCTTCATTGCAACATACATATTATAGTGTATTGGTATGTGTGTGGGTTTTGGTAAAGAAGGAAAAGAGCAAACCAACAAAAGGAAAACTGATAGAAATCTTTGATTAATAAAAAAATTGATTTAACTTGCATAAATAAGATATTTTTTAAAATAGATACAATATGTATGATTTTGTTTGTTTGTGTTTTGAGTTTCTTTTTTTTGAAAAGAAAAAGAAGAGGATTAGATCTACTGCCAGTAATTTTACCACCCGCCCTGAGAAAGCTAGCTGCAGGCCAGATCATTTTATCATCCTATTGCATATTTCCACTATAATTCACTTGGATATACTGATCAGATTCAACAATCATCTGGTTCAATCACAATGTATGACCAACTTACACAAAGTATTTATGTGATGATACACCTATCTATCGAGCCCCAAACATTGCTGGCACCAGATATAACAGACGGAATGAGGACCACTAGCCCCAAAAGTTGATGGCACCAGTTATAATGGACAGAATAATTACAATTAAACCCAAACATTTCTAACACCAGTATAATGGGCAGTACTCTTCATCAACAGTCATAAACTAACCAAGCCCAATGATGGTGCACCAGATGTAATGGATGGTCAACTAACTTGCAGACTCTACTACTATGCAGATGTAGCAATATGGTGTGGGGATAAGTTAATAGGCTCTAGTTTATTACCCATAATGAAACAAGCTGCAGAGACCTACCAGGCTTAGAAGAGAAAAAAGTTGCGTCCAACTATGTTCAGACTGTGGGTCATCTGATAGAGTGCTAATGAGAACCTGATGAAATGCTTAACCAATAATTGCATACCCTTTAACCTTTTGACTGACCTGCTCGTTTTTAATCGAGGAAATTTGACATCACTGTAAATTGCTTAGTTTTTGTACTACGTTTACGGTTTTGACGTCATTTTTTAGAACGCAAAAAGTTTTATAATATACTGCCATCTATTGAATTATTTTACAAGTAAAAAATTAATAAAAAGACGATTTATGACAAACAAAAACAAAGCACTGCCTTTTCACATCTTTTCTTGAATCTTATTGGCTGTTGAAATTTTGTAAACAAAAGAAAATGGAAAAGCTCTGCCTTCTCATCATCTTTTCTTGAATCTTATTGGCTGTTAAAATTTTTATACGGCTGCCAAAAATTAAAAAGTTACGAACGCTTTTGTTTTATTTTGAAAATGATAAACGAATGTTTTAGAGCATTTTAAAATATTTTTTGATGAAATACAACTAAAATACAAATTATTTTCATATAATATGTCAAAAATAAATATTATTTTACAAAAATAGTTAAGATTTTAGCAAGAATTATTTATTTATTGCAAAGTCGGGAAAAAAAATCATAACGTGAAATTGATGATTGACGTTTCTTTTCATGTCAACCGTAACAAATATTTTTAAAATTAAAAATCAAAATTTATTTTTGAACAAACTTTCGTTTATTTTTATAATGTGAGAAATTACTAATATACTTTTTAAAAACGAAACTAAAGTGAATATATTTAAAAAAACGGTCAATAACTTTTGAAAAATTGATACATTATTTTGTGCATCGGCCAATTAAAAGCTTTGAGTGTCACCACCTGCGGTGAATGAACAATTAGTCGCTTGAAGGGTTAATTGACTAACTCTGTCCCTATTTAGTAATATTAAATGCAATTTAGGTTAGTTCATCCACTTTCCCCCTTTTTAATTCCATTATGCCCTAATATTTAAACCCAGAGAGAATATTGCTTTTGACTCCTCTAACAGGTATGAACAGATACACACAGCAACATCTGCACCTATATATAGGTTACAACTAGTATTTATTATATTTGTTTTATTTTCAAGCTTTTATATAATAAAAAAAATAGTTGTGTATGCATGCCTAATTGTTTATAGACTGTGGAATGTCAGAACAATTCAATAAACCAGAGACCGAAATAAAGCATAAACATTTATTAACAATAATAAATATCAAGTATAACAACAATAGTAATGATAAAAAAAATATATATAAAAAATAATAATCATATGTACATGAGTCACATGTGAACCTCTACCATTTTATTAATTAATGATTATTATAATCCAACCCTTATACCCCATGGTAGAAATCCACCTATATCACTCATTCTCTACAAATCATAATTATATAGCAAAATAAACTTTAGTTATTTAATATAACTGAGATGTTGGCTAGCTAAAGTATATATTTGCAGATGTTAACAACCTATTTAATAAGTTCTCCCAATTTATATATATGATAAAGACAGATACTAGTTGATTAGTCAAACATACTGGAAAATATATGTACAAGATTAATCACAAAATAAAGCATATAATATGTATTCTGTATAAGTGTTGTAATTTAACCTATGAAAATAAATTTAGAGAATCTTACCTCAATATTTATGTGGATAATCTGATGTGAAGCAGGTGGGTTAACCCAAATTTTATTTACAATGAAAATATAAAAATATCAAAATAAATAAAATATCAAAATAAATAATCCCCCTTTTCTTCTTTGTTAATTCTGAAAAATGAGGCTTCAGCATCAGAGTGTGAAAATACAACAGATAACATGAATAAAATAAAATAATAAATAAACAAAAATTTACAATATTGATTCTTTGATTAAAAATTGTAATTGGAACAAAGTTTATCAAAATCATCATAATAGAAGTAGTAGCAGCAGTTGATAGATAGGCAAGTTGTTCTTCAAAGCAGTTTCACTTAGTAAATCATTTTCCTTAGCAAAGATAGATAGGTACAATGGTGTCTCCTGTAGTTGTGTTTAATGGTAAACACCTTGATCCTCATTTGATTCACCATAAAGTATTCCAATCCTTGTTTACTTTGGACTGCAGGCATCTTCTTGGGTGTTTACAATAAAGTAAATATGTACCGGTCAAAACATGTCTATCTATCTAACATGAGCTGGAACACACAAAATGTACTTCAAACCCAGTCAAGCCCAAGATTTAGGTCAGGGACCAGCCTGGATTCGAACCCACCTTCTAAGCCCCAGATCAAATACCTAATGAACAACATAATAGTGATGGCACATGAGAATTAATTTTAATCCGGCCGACTAGGAGAGCAGAGAAGACAATGAGACATTTATTTACTATGACTAATTAAAATATACCTAAGCATGGTTGTAATATGTGGAAGTGGAGGAAAGAGGAAGGAATTCGAACTACTCAAATAAGTTAGACAAAATATATTTTAATATAATGAAAAATTAGTTATATACATTTATAAATAAATTATGTTAGTGTGTGTGTGAATGAGCAAGCGATTACATAGTGTCATTCACGCTATTATTTCTCATATGCTCTTTATTAGCTAAATGATATATTATAAATAAACACACATCTTTGGTGGGTCTAATATTAAGATGCCAATTTATTATTATTACAAAGGATTACATAAAATTGCCATTAACGCTTTGGGTTATGGTTCTGAAACGTGGTGACTAACATATGATAGGGGAGCATTCTGAGATTCATTACAGATATAAGATAAATCATTTTCACGCCATCGAGGTCGTGAAAATAAATAGGATACATTTGAAAAACACATTTGAAAATGACATTTGATTAGATGACAAAATATCCAATGAAAAATTATTTAACAATAGTAAAACGAACGCTTTATTTTTCCCCAAGGCACATAGATACTCTTAAATAGATATATAAATTACGATGGTGGGACTGAATAAGATTGAAATAAACTTAAATAATAAAAGTAATTGGTGTTTATATATATATATCTTAAACAAAGCTTAATTTTAATATTATAGCATTAAAACGGGGTCATGAAGCAAAAGAAGTAATAATACGAAGAAGTTTGCGGTGCTGACATAATAGCCTAAAAATAACTACGAGGAAAAAGGTCGTGCTTCTGGATGAAAAACGAAATCTCACACCCCCTTCTTGGGTGGTGCTTAGAGAAAAACGGATAGGCATGGCGTGGCCCAGACTTTTGCTGGTATAACCAATGCGAGAGGCCTTTTATATATGAAGTGAGTAGATGGGCATAGCGTGTGCCAAACTTATGGGTCACAGCTAGATGCATTTTATATGAAGAAAGTGGTTCCAGATAGCTCAACTATCAATGGAACGAGATATAAGAAATCTATGAGTTCGAACTTGTCGCAACTCCCAGATTAGAAGCACGTAAACACAAAGACCGGCTAAATGTCAGAAACGCAATAATGAATGGATGTCATTAAAAACATTGAATAAATTTACAGCTTCAAAATAAATGACCCTTATTTGAAATACTATAACACGCAATGCATTTATAATATATATATATATAGGGAGAATATTTCACATACGTTAGGATTCTAATTAATAATAGAAACATTAAGATTTCCCCCTTCCCTTTCCTACCATTTAAAACAAATCAATCCCACCTTCGTTGGTTTTATAATAACGGAAAATATTAAAGCATATATTTTAAGAGTATGGAAACTAAAAGAAATAGCAGTTATACATAGAAAAACAATTAATAAGTCACTCTTTCAGAATTGAATAAATAATATTTTATATGATATCAAAGCGTTAATTAGCCAAAGTTCTGGATTTTCACCGGGTTAAACAAATCAATTTTTATATTAAAAAAAAAAAACGAACCTACAATGTTGATTCATAAAACAATCTGGCGAACGTATTAATTTATAATGCATTACATATATTTTAAGGGGACGTTAATAACCTTTGTATGAAGAAAAAAAAATGACAGAAAAGATTTTTATAAATTAAAAATCGCCAGTTTGCTTAGATTGGCAAATTAATAAATAAAATCAAAAAAACATATATATATATAATCAAGTCATAAATATCTATAAATAAATGACCGCACCGAAATTAAGGAAAAGAAAGTTAAAAAGCATATGAGAATAGGATTAAATATAAAGAAATCATTTGAGAGCAAAATTAGATTCACAGACATATATATATATATAAAATAAAAAATACATGGGAAGAGATCTTGATAGATTATTCGAGATTATAATAATACCTATTGGAAATGTTTCACGGCTTGATAGAGGCAGTTACAGTCAGAGTATTAGCAGGTTTTCTGGACACAGATAGGCTCCGCTAGATGTTGACAGCAGTGGATGGCCTTGATGAGCTGGTGAGACAAAGCTCCGGGAAGCACGGTCGATCTTTTAGCCAGCCATTCTTTTAGGTACGATGTCTTGTATATAGATTAATCACTCTTCAGTAAAACTCCCTCTCTTATCAAACTTTTCACTATTTATATGTTCTGATCTTTATCTATCGGATTGAATCTACACTGGCCTCCACCAATTGTAATTTCTTTAAGCAGTTCTGTGAGGTTGGTGCCTGCTTGGAGGGAAAATCTATAACTCTGCCTGAACATGCCCCAAGGGTTGATTTGCTAATTAAAAAAACAACAACAACAAGCATATTAAGTTTATCAGTCATTGTACTAACAAAATCTATTTAATTAAAGTTTAGATTAGAAAAATTTTAGGAATTTAGTACAATGACTTTCACATTTAGTATTTGACTAAAACTTAAATAGAAACTTTCAAAATACAATTGATCCCCTAATGTACATATAAATACCAACTTAATAAAATAAACATAATATAGCTCTACAAATATTATAAAATAAATAATTATTATAAAAGGTTAGTTTTAATCACAAAATAAGAATAAAATATACAAGATTATAATATTAAAATATACTTCCACCTATTATGAGATGGGTGTCAGTTAATAAGGTTGGGTTTAAACCCAGACTAGTGCTGATGACATTGGCACTAGGTGAAGCAGAAATATGTACTATATTTCCAGCTTCATATTCCCGGACTTGGGGAAAAAAAACAAGAAAAAAAAACATTTTACTTGGGTGTCCAGTGACATAATCAATATGTATTTCCATTATATGGGGTCATAAACAAAGGATTTCACATTTTGAAAATACTTTAGACTTCCCCTGGATCTGGAGGTATTTCAAGATATGGTTTGAAATGACAAGCATTAAAAGTCTCTTTTTGTTCATTAAAAATTTCTTTGCTTATTCCATCATTAGCTAGGATGAAGGCACTATTTTTATGTTTCCAATGTTTATTTTTGTGTTTTTTCTCTTCTTCCTTGCTCTGCTGTTTATCCTGTTCTTTATCTCGATCTTTCGTCATATTGTGTGCTATTTTCCTGATTATTTTTGAAAGCAGTTTCTCTCTTTCTTTAATCACTTCCAAATCACTATTTAATTTTTGTATATTATCTTTTGCAACATCATTTTTCAATGTTTCTAATGGAATTTCATTTTTATTTGAATTTCCTATTACCTTATCATTTATTTTGGGAATTGCTGCGATAGGTTTATCTTCTAACACACTTATTTTGTATTTCTTTTCATTGACTTCAGTATCTATAGACCTCTCAAAGTTCTCAACTATTTTTTGTTGTTCAAAAAGTTCTGGCATCATTTCTACATCAGATTTCACCTTTTCCATGTCTTCTGTATAGATTTTTGTGTCTATTGTAGTTCCTGAATAGATTTTTAATTTTTCTGGTATCTCCATATGGATATTACAATTATCACTATTTACAGCATTAATTTTAGACTCTGCCATGATCTCAACCTTGATTTTAGACTCTTTCACAATTTTTAAATCAATTTTAGATTTTATTAAATCAGCTTGCAACTCATAAGCAGTCTTTTCATCCATTTTACATTCTCTTATTGTGTTTGATACTATTTCAGTCTCAGTTTCTGTATATACTGCTTCTTTTTTTGCAATTTTAGACATATATTCCACAATTAGAAGTTTTCCTGAAGGTGGACTAACAACTTCAATAACATCCTTTGTAATTTCAATTTCTTCCTTTTTAACACTTTCAAATTTTGCTTCATCAGTAATTGGATATTCAACTGGTAATTCCTTTAAAATATCTTTGGTTGGAAATTCCCAAGTTTCTTCAACTTTCTTTAATTCAACAATATCTTCTGATTCCTTTTTTGTTTTAACATGTTCCTCCACTAAATTATGTTTTTCAATCATTTCTGACATCTCAATTCTTTTTGTAGTACTTCCCAACGTCTCTTCCATTGTTTGTAGAACACGGGCATTGTCTTCTCTGTATTCTTTTAAACCTTTGTCAATTGCCATCATCACTGCTGTTCTAAATTCTTGTGCATCTCTTTGGATTTGAACCATCATACTATGGAGTAAGGCAATCAGGTTCTCATTTTGATCAAGTATAGAATCTTGTTCCTCCATGTTTTCTTCTTTCACTGAGATGCTGGCATCAACATCTTCACTTTCCTTTTCTTCTATGCTGTTATCCATTTGGATTTTGAAAGTCTGATATAATAATGGTAATAATACTGATCTTAGAATTCAAAGTTATTTTATTAGAAATATGGCTCACTGGAACTTCAATACAATCTTGAATAACTAGAATGTAAACGTATTTTGTATCTTGGAATTTATATAATCACTAATTCGAACGTTTGCTTCCATTACTCTGTCCACTCTTCTCATCATGCTTTACTGACTGTGTCCTTTCTGACCTGCCATACTTCACTTACAGATAGCTCTAACATATATATAAAAAAAAAAAAAACAGGCATATATATGTATAAAAAATATATGTATTTTTATCAATTGTTAACACAGTGTGCCCATATAAATAAACATTAAATACATCTTATTACCACCTTTTACACATAAGGCTTATGGATGTAGTACATGGGCTTTAAACATTTTTTTAAACACATGAAAACAGAAACAAATTCATGTGTACATGTAAAACCAAATACAAAAAAAAATCTACATATGGTTGGAATACATGGGTTTCAAAAAAAAAACTTACAATATATATATATATGGTTGAAAAACCAGGTACTACAGTTATAGTTACAGTATTTGGATTTAAAAGGAAACTTTTTGCACAACATTTTATGGTTGTAAAACATAGTCTGGTTATTACATGTTTAAAATTGATACATCATAGTATTAAGCAAAAAAAAAAAATTTGCTCTCAATAATTTTTTTTTATCTGAGTTCGAACTCTCCACTTCCAATATTTTTGCATTTGACTCACTACTGGTTAGCAAAATTTATTTTTATAAGGGCGCCAACTAACACCGAGTGATAAATGATTTATGAATTATTTATACATTTTTGTATATATGTCTCAAGAACAAAAACTTTATATATGACATTGATGAAAAAAATACATTTGTACTATGGTTGTAGTACATGGGCTTTAACATTTTTTTCTCAAACACATGAAAACACAAACAAATTCATGTGTGCATATAAAACCAGATACAAAAAAAAATCTACATATGATTGGAATACATGGGTTTCAAAAAAAAAAAAAACTTACAATATATATGTACTTTTATCGATTGTTTACACAGTGTGCCCATATGAATAAACATTAAATACATCTTGTGACAACCTTTTACACATAAGGCTTATAGATGTAGTACATGGGCTTTAACTTTAAACAGTGAATTTTACACTGTGAACACATTATTTTAAACATATTAAACATGGAAAAATTATATAACAACTTTTTAAAGAATATATATATAAACAGAATTCAGTACTCAGGGTATGTGGGTGTTTATATCGAAGCCTCACTTGGGCAGCCAAGCCCGAGAAAAAAAAACCCTACTCTGTACCGGTCAAAACATGTCTATCCATCTAACATGAGCTGGAACACACAAAATGTACTTCAAACCCAGTCAAGCCCAAGATTTAGGTCAGGGACCAGCCTGGATTCGAACCCACCTTCTAAGCCCCAGATCAAACACCTAATGAACAACATAATAGTGATGGCACATGAGAATTAATTTTAATCCGGCCGACTAGGAGAGCGGAGAAGACAATGAGACATTTATTTACTATGACTAATTAAAATATACCTAAGCATGGTTGTAATAGGTGGAAGTGGAGGAAAGAGGAAGGAATTCGAACTACTCAAATAAGTTAGACAAAATATATTTTAATATAATGAAAAATTAGTTATATACATTTATAAATAAATTATGTTAGTGTGTGTGTGAATGAGCAAGCGATTACATAGTGTCATTCACGCTATTATTTCTCATATGCTCTTTATTAGCTAAATGATATATTATAAATAAACACACATCTTTGGTGGGTCTAATATTAAGATGCCAATTTATTATTACAAAGGATTACATAAAATTGCCATTAACGCTTTGGGTTATGGTTCTGAAATGTGATGACTAACATATGATAGGGGAGCATTCTGAGATTCATTACAGATATAAGATAAATCATTTTCACGCCATCGAGGTCGTGAAAATAAATAGGATACATTTGAAAAACACATTTGAAAATGACATTTGATTAGATGACAAAATATCCAATGAAAAATTATTTAACAATAGTAAAACGTACGCTTTATTTTTCCCCAAGGCACATAGATACTCTTAAATAGATATATAAATTACGATGGTGGGACTGAATAAGATTGAAATAAACTTAAATAATAAAAGTAATTGGTGTTTATATATATATTATAATGATCCAAACGAAGTGGGAGATCGCACCGCACCGCACTACCAAAGGGCGCCATCTAGGCATTTGAGCCTAGAAAAATTTATAAAGTAGGCAGATACGCGCTGTTAGGATTCCACTTTATTTACATATTTAGATCATTAGCCCATTGTCACTAGCTCAGCGGAGACGTAGAGATAAAAATCTATAAATTTTATATCTTAAATATAAAAGAATAAAATAATAAAAGCCACTGCCAGAAATTAACACAAAAAAATATTTATTTACGCACATATAAAATCATTCTAAATTCGAGGAATAAGTTTAACATTTAGATTTTTATCTTAATTTTTAATTTTACATTTAAATAGCTTGCTATAATGTTTAATATTTTATTTAGAGGGTCGAGTATGAATGGACTACATAGGTCTGCATTTGAAAGGAAAATATTCTTCCCTGATTTAACCTTAGGCAACAAATTTCACAATCAACTGGCGCCAATCCATCTGATACATTCATGTATTCAATGTAGCATGATACGACAACACAAAATACTATATTGTCAGGAATGTACATCTGAACAATAAGTAGAAATAGAGAAGACATTGACTCTCCACCAACAGGAATGTGACATCTGTGGGCAAGTAGATCAATAAACTAAAAACTCCATAGGAATGGACTGCGGTCTTCTGCCGACTTACAAACCCATCCATAGGCAAACAGAGGGTGTGTGGCGTATATCTATAATCCTGCCCATAGCGGATCTCATACTACATCTACTAATTACACAAATATATCCAATCCATTGAACTAATTCAACTACGAAATGAATAACCTAAGATTACCCTCCCTTAATACAACTTTACAAAACTATATAGCCATTCGCGCCCGACTTAATTTTAACATTTATATACGTTCGCACAGATTTATTTAAAAATGTTGGGTATAGATCGATTACACAGATTCCACGGTCAAAAACATTTCAAAATAAACATAAACGATCAAAATACAAAATTATTGATACCGACAATCGCAGAGGGAAACTTATAAGTAACCCAATAGTATTCACCATAAGATACTTGCGTTGTCACCAATAACTTAAAAGACATCTGAATAAATACATTTTAGATACTTACCATAAGGTATCATTATTTATCGAATGTCTATATATTTTGATCAAATATGAAAACCAAAATCTAATTAACCGCAAATGAATCCATGCAAGCGTCTATAGACAACTTAAATGTAATGCATTTAATAATTTCTACAATAAAATATTACTACATATAAAAATATTAAAAGGGAAATGATTCTTTTAACAATCAGGAAAGATATAAAATTAACCATTATTAATTTGATTTAAAACTTACAAAAGTCAGATAAGAGTCCATTTTAAATAAGTTGGCTTGTTTATTACATTGTACAACTTGACGAAAGTTCTTGATTGATTTTAATAATTGTTCATTTCCTATAGCTTACGGTAGCAGAGCTCCTGGTTCCTGGTGTCAATGTCCATGGAGTCTTTAATTGCAAGATCAATCTAATGTTCAGGAGGTGGCATTTGCTGGTTCATGGTATCAGTCATTTCATTTCAGAGATAAGTGGGAGAGAACGATAAAGTGCGTCTTTATCGCTCGTCTCCACAACCAAGTTGAAAAAGCCTCTTGAACTCAATATTTTTTCTTTTTATATCATCCACAAGGATTCACTGAACAAAATGTCACTGCTCTGTTTTTTCACCATGGTCCGAGCCAAGGCTTAGTGCTTCCATTGGTCAAGCTAAAATTTCTTTCTTCTCTTATCTAACTTTCCATCTGACTTTTTAATTAAACAGCTTTTAGATAATTAATAAATAACCATTTCCTTTTATAGATTACAGGAATTAATTAATACCTGTTTTTATTTTAACTTACGTTATTTTTTTATTAAAATATTTTTATATTTCAATCTTGTATTTTTTTTATTTAAAAAAAATACATTCAAATACTTTTTTTTTTTTGTTTATGAAAAAAAAAATATTTTTAAAGTTTAACATCTGTGCGAATGTATACACGTTTAACAATGTTTTAATTTTAGCGTTTAGTTTTTACTTTTATTTGCGAACTTTTAAGTTTTTATTTTAAATTAATGTAACGACATATTTATATATCGTTACATATCAGTAAACTTCCTCAAAAAACAAAAAAACATTAAAAAAAAAAAAAAAAGAATTTACTTAGTGTTAATAATTACATTATACAAATTTGTTATATATGAAATTTCAAAAGGACAAAACTTTTTTTTTTTAAAGACAAAACAGTAATTACAAATATAATGATAAAAAAAAAAGTTGACTGATGATTCCTTACTACCAGCTAAATTTCTGCCTCCTCCCTTCCAAGTTTCATTTCTTCTACCTTTAACTATTACTTAGGCAAGTTGAACGATTAGATTTTAATTTAACAAGACTTTTTTTTTTAAAAAAAAGTTATGATTTATAATTATTATTACGTTTTATTTATTAGTTTTTATTCCTCGAATTTATCTTTACATGTGCGCAATTTTTCTTACTGGCAGCACGTTTTAAACAAAACTTCAAACTGCAACTCCACGTCAATACAAACAAATATATTTATACAATTTCAGAAAAAAAATTTACGGCATGATTTATTTTTAAAATTCTCAGGGCACTCGTGATTTATTAAAGATAGAAAATTTCATCATCAATTCCCCTTCTCAGGGTCAATCTCTGAGGTAAGTCCACACTTGGGATGCCAATTATAACGATCCAAACAAAGTGGGAGATCGCATCGCACTGCACCGCACTACCAAAGGGCGCCATCTAGGCATTTGAGCCTAGAAAAATTTATAAAGTAGGCAGATACGCGCTGTTAGGATTCCACTTTATTTACATATTTAGATCGTTAGCCCATTGTCACTAGCTCAGCGGAGACGTAGAGATAAAAATCTATAAATTTTATATCTTAAATATAAAAGAATAAAATAATAAAAGCCACTGCCAGAAATTAACACAAAAAAATATTTATTTACGCACATATAAAATCATTCTAAATTCGAGGAATAAGTTTAACATTTAGATTTTTATCTTAATTTTTAATTTTACATTTAAAATAGCTTGCTATAATGTTTAATATTTTATTTAGAGGGTCGCGTATGAATGGACTACATAGGTCTGCATTTGAAAGGAAAATATTCTTCCCTGATTTAACCTTAGGCAACAAATTTCACAATCAACTGGCGCCAATCCATCTGATACATTCATGTATTCAATGTAGCATGATACGACAACACAAAATACTATATTGTCAGGAATGTACATCTGAACAATAAGTAGAAATAGAGAAGACATTGACTCTCCACCAACAGGAATGTGACATCTGTGGGCAAGTAGATCAATAAACTAAAAACTCCATAGGAATGGACTGCGGTCTTCTGCCGACTTACAAACCCATCCATAGGCAAACAGAGGGTGTGTGGTGTATATCTATAATCCTGCCTGTAGCGGATCTCATACTACATCTACTAATTACACAAATATATCCAATCCATTGAACCAATTCAACTACGAAATGAATAACCTAAGATTACCCTCCCTTAATACAACTTTACAAAACTATATAGCCATTCGCGCCCGACTTAATTTTAACGTTTATATACGTTCGCACAGATTTATTTAAAAATGTTGGGTATAGATCGATTACACAGATTCCACGGTCAAAAACATTTCAAAATAAACATAAACGATCAAAATACAAAATTATTGATACCGACAATCACAGAGGGAAACTTATAAGTAACCCAATAGTATTCACCATAAGATACTTGCGTTGTCACCAATAACTTAAAAGACATCTGAATAAATACATTTTAGATACTCACCGTAAGGTATCATTATTTATCGAATGTCTATATATTTTGATCAAATATGAAAACCAAAATCTAATTAACCGCAAATGAATCCATGCAAGCGTCTATAGACAACTTAAATGTAATGCATTTAATAATTTCTACAATAAAATATTACTACATATAAAAATATTAAAAGGGAAATGATTCTTTTAACAATCGGGAAAGATATAAAATTAACCATTATTAATTTGATTTAAAACTTACAAAAGTCAGATAAGAGTCCATTTTAAATAAGTTGGCTTGTTTATTACATTGTACAACTTGACGAAAGTTCTTGATTGATTTTAATAATTGTTCATTTCCTATAGCTTACGGTAGCAGAGCTCCCAGTTCCTGGTGTCAATGTCCACGGAGTCTTTAAATGCAAGATCAATCTAATGTTCAGGAGGTGGCATTTGCTGGTTCATGGTATCAGTCATTTCATTTCAGAGATAAGTGGGAGAGAACGATAAAGTGCGTCTTTATCGCTCGTCTCCCCAACCAAGTTGAAAAAGCCTCTTGAACTCAATATTTTTTCTTTTTATATCATCCACAAGGATTCACTGAACAAAACGTCACTGCTCTGTTTTTTCACCATGGTCCGAGCCAAGGCTTAGTGCTTCCATTGGTCAAGCTAAAATTTCTTTCTTCTCTTATCTAACTTTCCATCTGACTTTTTAATTAAACAGCTTTTAGATAATTAATAAACAACCATTTCCTTTTATAGATTACAGGAATTAATTAATACCTGTTTTTATTTTAACTTACGTTATTTTTTTATTAAAATATTTTTATATTTCAATCTTGTATTTTTTTTATTTAAAAAAATACATTCAAATACTTTTTTTTTTTTGTTTATGAAAAAAAATATTTTTAAAGTTTAACATCTGTGCGAATGTATACACGTTTAACAATGTTTTAATTTTAGCATTTAGTTTTTTACTTTTATTTGCGAACTTTTAAGATTTTATTTTAAATTAATGTAACAACATATTTATATATCGTTACAATATATATATCTTAAACAAAGCTTAATTTTAATATTATAGCATTAAAACGGGGTCATGAAGCAAAAGAAGTAATAATACGAAGAAGTTTGCGGTGCTGAAATAATAGCCTAAAAATAACTACGAGGAAAAAGGTCGTGCTTCTGGATGAAAAACGAAATCTCACACCCCCTTCTTGGGTGGTGCTTAGAGAAAAACGGATAGGCATGGCGTGGCCCAGACTTTTGCTGGTATAACCAATGTGAGAGGTCTTTTATATATGAAGTGAGTAGATGGGCATAGCGTGTGCCAAACTTATGGGTCACAGCTAGATGCATTTTATATGAAGAAAGTGGTTCCAGATAGCTCAACTATCAATGGAACGAGATATAAGAAATCTATGAGTTTGAACTTGTCGCAACTCCCAGATTAGAAGCACGTAAACACAAAGACCGGCTAAATGTCAGAAACGCAATAATCAATGGATGTCATTAAAAACATTGAATAAATTTACAGCTTCAAAATAAATGACCCTTATTTGAAATACTATAACACGCAATGCATTTATAATATATATATATATATATATAGGGAGAATATTTCACATACGTTAGGATTCTAATTAATAATAGAAACATTAAGATTTCCCCCCTTCCCTTTCCTACCATTTAAAACAAATCAATCCCACCTTCGTTGGTTTTATAATAACGGAAAATATTAAAGCATATATTTTAAGAGTATGGAAACTAAAAGAAATAGCAGTTATACATAGAAAAACAATTAATAAGTCACTCTTTCAGAATTGAATAAATAATATTTTATATGATATCAAAGCGTTAATTAGCCAAAGTTCTGGATTTTCACCGGGTTAAACAAATCAATTTTTATATTAAAAAAAAAAAATGAACCTACAATGTTGATTCATAAAACAATCTGGCAAACGTATTAATTTATAATGCATTACATATATTTTAAGGGGACGTTAATAACCTTTGTATGAAGAAAAAAAAATGACAGAAAAGATTTTTTATAAATTAAAAATCGCCAGTTTGCTTAGATTGGCAAATTAATAAATAAAATCAAAAAAACATATATATATATAATCAAGTCATAAATATCTATAAATAAATGACCGCACCGAAATTAAGGAAAAGAAAGTTAAAAAGCATATGAGAATAGGATTAAATATAAAGAAATCATTTGAGAGCAAAATTAGATTCACAGACATATATATATAAAATAAAAAATACATGGGAAGAGATCTTGATAGATTATTCGAGATTATAATAATACCTATTGGAAATGTTTCACGGCTTGATAGAGGCAGTTACAGTCAGAGTATTAGCAGGTTTTCTGGACACAGATAGGCTCCGCTAGATGTTGACAGCAGTGAATGGCCTTGATGAGCTGGTGAGACAAAGCTCCAGGAAGCACGGTCGATCTTTTAGCCCGCCATTCTTTTAGGTACGATGTCTTGTATATAGATTAATCACTCTTCAGTAAAACTCCCTCTCTTATCAAACTTTTCACTATTTATATGTTCTGATCTTTATCTATCGGATTGAATCTACACTGGCCTCCACCAATTGTAATTTCTTTAAGCAGTTCTGTGAGGTTGGTGCCTGCTTGGAGGGAAAATCTATAACTCTGCCTGAACATGCCCGAAGGGTTGATTTGCTAATTAAAAAGAAAACAACAACAAGCATATTAAGTTTATCAGTCATTGTACTAACAAAATCTATTTAATTAAAGTTGAGATTAGAAAAATTTTAGGAATTTAGTACAATGACTTTCACATTTAGTATTTGACTAAAACTTAAATAGAAACTTTCAAAATACAATTGATCCCCTAATGTACATATAAATACCAACTTAATAAAATAAACATAATATAGCTCTACAAATATTATAAAATAAATAATTATTATAAAAGGTTAGTTTTAATCACAAAATAAGAATAAAATGTACAAGATTATAATATTAAAATATACTTCCACCTATTATGAGATGAATGTCAGTTAATAAGGTTGGGTTTAAACCCAGACTAGTGCTGATGACATTGGCACTAGGTGAAGCAGAAATATGTACTATATTTCCAGCTTCAATATATATATATATATAGATATAGATATAGAGGTTTAATGCAACTGGTAGGAAATACCATGATGCACAATAGCATGTTTTGTTCTAGCCCATCTTCATATTAAAGTGCAATTTAATAATTATTTGTAATCATAAATTTATATCAGATAATATAGAAGCACTTTATATATATATTAAGAAAATTATTTTATTTTTCTTTCTTTTCTAATTTTCAGCAGATTAAATTTTATTATTCTTTTTGAAAAATTTAAAATAGTAAAAAAATTTACTCCAACAACTTTTAAAACACAATTTAATTATTTAAGAATTTATCACTTATTTTTACTTTTTATTTTACTTCCTTTCCTCTGAAGTTGGTAAACTTTTAATTACAGCATTTGACTTTTTAAAAATGTTTATAATTTAAATAAAAGAAAAAGTAAAACTCCATTTTAGCATTCTAAATTTTACTTTAAACAACTGTCTATTGTTGTAGCTGCTATCTCTTTTTATAAGAAGGATGATTTGTAAAAAGTTTCTATTTTTATATAAAATGCTGAGAACACTGATATTTTAAACTGCCTATTGTTTAAATTCATTTAGATTTTTATATGTATTGCTTAAATACATTTCATTTATTACAAATAAAAAAAATAATAAAATCAGTTTTAATTTCACACATTCCCACCACGACTTAACTTCAGGCCATCCCAAATTCATTTAACTACAAATTAATATTCAATTTTAAATTTAAAAAACATATGTATACATTACAGTTTATTTAATCAAATAGTTTTATATATATATATATATACAATATTACTTTGTAAAATATTGATCGTATTTTAATTTATAATAAAATAATCTATTGTGCATTATATGTATATGTGTAATAAATAATAAACAAATAATCTTCCCATTATTAATATAAATTCCAAATGGATTGGGTTCAATAAATAGGCTTGATCTTTTTAGGAATGTGTGCATTGTAAGTTACCCTTTACAACCCCATCTCCTTACAGGGTTAGAATTTTAATCTGTCATGAAAATTTTAACACCACATTGGTATTCCAGCCCCCTCAGCATAACTGTTATAGTAATATAAGATTGGCACTTGAAGTCATAAATTGATGCTCATAAATATTCTGGGTGAGAAATAGGAATATAATGTTTGAAATACTTTTAGAATATATATATATATATATTTAACAATTACGCATATTTGTGTAGCGTTATATATGTACACACAATCTTACAAAATGAGTATATATATGTGTGATATATATATATATATGGAAAATGGCAAATCATGTTACAATATATTGTAATGAGCACAGACGTCGTTACATTGTTTTTTTATTAGTAAACTTGAAAAAAAATAAAAGTTCGCAAATAAAACTTCTCTTTTTAAGAATTAAAAATTGAAAATTAAAATCCTATGCTAAACTCGTATCTATATAATCGCACAGATGAAAAAAAAATTATTAAAATAAAAATTTATTTAAAAAAAAGAAAAAGTACTTTAAAACTAAATTGTCAGTAAAGATTTAAAGATAAAAATATATCTAAGTTTGTACAAAACAAATTAAAATGTTATTGAAAAAATGGAAATGATTAATTTAATTAGTCAAATGTGAACAAGCCCTTGCGCATTTAAATGTATAAACAATGGTCAGATAGGAAAACAATAGAAACTTTTAGCAAATGAAAGAAATCCATTGGAAAATCGGACCTCAATGAAAAGGTTTTCACCATCATGACGTAATGTTGAGTTAATCCACAAAATTATTATAAAAGGAAAGGTTTGAAAATAAAAGAATTAATTAGCTATTAAAAGAGGACAGTGGTGTTATGTGTTAGTGCAGAGTTGAAGGAGAAGGGATTGAAAAGATGCACTGTTCAATCCCTTCCGTTTTGCTAAAAAAGAAAGAGAAATGACATCATTTTCTACATTAAGGACCAGCTAAAGTAAAGACCTCTGGATGAATAAAAAACAAAGGCTAACTGGATACAAATACCTTCAGTATGGCATGAGAATTCCCGTTCAGAATTACAATCAACTACAAATTATGGACCTTTTAAAATCGTAAGAACTTTATATTCATTTGAAAACATAGAACTCTAAATTCTAAACCTTTTAGTATATAATACAAATAGAATCCTATCTGACCAATGTAAATTAATATTAATAATGTAATTTGATATATATATATTTTTATTTAAAATCATTTCCATTTATTTTTTTTTGTTCTTTTAGGTTTTTATAATGATTTTTGTTTTTCGATAAATTAAATTATATAAATGTTAAACTTAAGTCGGGCGTGAATGACTATATAGATTTGTAAAGTCATATTAGGGGAGGGAAATCTTAGGTTATTTGTTTCATGGTTAAATTGGGTCAATGAATTGGATACATTGATGTAGCTAGTAGATTTTATTCGAGTTTCGCTATGGGCAGAATTGCTTATACACCGCACACTTCCGTTTTGCCTATGGAAGGGATTATAAGATGTAGAATGCTGTTCCTTTCTATGGAGTTTTTTTATTGCTCTTCTTGTCAGATAGATGTAGTATTCCTATCTGACGAGAGGCAATTTCTTCTCTTAATCTTTTGTGCTGGCGTATTTCGTATTACATTGAATGCATCAATATATCAGAAGAATTGCAAACTTTTAGCCTAGAGTTAAATAAGGATAGAATATTTTCTTTCAAATGCAAATCTATTTAGTCTATTCATATTCGACACTCTAAATAAAAATGCATTAAATTTAAGTTGGGTATGGAAGTTGCATGGATTCGTTATCGGTTAATTATGTTTTTGGTTTTCATACTTGATCAAAATATATAGACATTCGGTAAATACTGATACCTTATGGTGAGTATCTAAGATGTATTTATTTCGGATGTCTTTTAAGTATTTGGTATCAATGCAAGCATCTTATGGTGAATGCTATTGGGTGACTTATAAATTTCCCTCTGCAATTGACGGTATCAATGATTTTGTATTTTGATCGTTTATGTTTATTTTGAAATGTTTTTGACCGTGGAATCTATGTAACTGATCTATACTCAACATTTTTAAACAAATCTGTGCGAACTAATAATAGTATAAAATTTAAAATGTAAATTAAAAATCTAAAATAAAAGTAAAAATAATGTTAAATGTTAAAGTAAACATATTAAAATAATAATGTTAAATCTTATATATATATGTGCATAAATAAATTTTTGTATGTTAATTACTGGCTGTGGCTTATTTTATTTATTTTTTAATATTGAAGATAAGATATTATATTATTAAATCTCTGCTACTCCCTGAGCTAGTGACATGGGCTAACGACCGGATATCAAAATATATAAATAAAATTAAAAAAAATTTTTTTTTGACTTACGTATCTGCCTACTTTATAAATTTTTCTAGGTTCAAATACCTAGATGGTGCCCTGTAGTGCAGATCATGTTAAGTGTTATTCTCCAGATCATTACAATATATTGTAACGGTCGCTGCCTTTGTCTCTATACGCATTGAGCATGACATGCATTTCTAACATCGAGCAGCAATTAAGAAATATTCAAAGGCATCCAAAATAAACATTACTATAATCATACCTTTGAAAGGTTCATTTACTGCAACCTTTGCATGCCACCTTAAGAAAGAGATTACTCCCCTTCCCAAGGGATATGATCATGTAATTAATAAAGAGTTATAATCTCTTATATTTTCTTTTTTTATATATGTATAAAATCAATAGAAAAGTGAATGCCTAATGAATGATTCCTGATCCCGGTAAGTTTAATCCCTGACTAGCTCAATCAACTCATGATCTCGAGATGGTGGTTTGTTGCTTCATTAACAGAAAAGGTCAAACAATAATATCATTATCAAATACACAGCACAATGCCATACTTTAAAATTAGATGTTAAATTTATTAAGCCCTCTATGATTATATAAATATTTACAGAATAAAGTAACACTTTTTGTTAAATTTATTACCCTCTATGATTATATAAATATTTACAGAATAAAGAGAGAATAAACACACCCATAAACGATATTAATTAAAATTCAAGCATATAAATAAATTTTAAATAGTTTCATAAATAGGAAAGGAATGGTCTGAAATTCTCCCCTGCTTACACTTTAAACTCAAAACTTGGAATAAATTACTTATATGAAAACAATGTGTATTGGCCATGGTATGCACATGTTTCATAATAAAAAAAAAGATTTAGCCATGAGTTAATGATATTTGAATCTTAAACATTCCATAATATGAGTCCTACACGTGGCAGACAATAATAATTATTTGGAACACTTTCTAACACACTTTTATTCCTTATGAAAACAATCCTGCATGTAGCGGATGGAATAAATTTACAAGGGGAACAAACTCGTGCTCAACTACAATTTGAATCTTAAAAGTTCCATAATATGAGTCCTGCCCGTAGTGGACAATAATAATTATTTGGAACACTTTCTTACACACTTTTATTCCTTATGAAAACAATCCTGCACTTAGCAAATAGAATAAATTTACTATTATTTCAAAGCGAAACATCATACATCCAATGACCAAAACACCCAACTATTTCTATTTAACTATTTTGAAATATTGAAATATTTCATATTTACTTTCTCTTTTCTTTTATAATTTATTTAGATACTCCAATGAATTACATGTAACTTTATGTTAAAATTACAAACTAAATATTTATAACTGAATTACGCAATTCATTGGTTCATTTAATAATAGCAATATTAGTAAAATAACGAATTACTCATAATAAGACATACAAAATAGATATAAAAACATAAATAATACTTCCCGAAGGCTTCGTTCCTCTCCGGGCTAAGATTTTGAGGGCGATATATATCTGCTGTGCAGGTGATTACTTAACAGGGCTTCAGTGGAGGTTGGCAAATTGTCCATAGCAGCTACACTTTAAAAAATAGAAAGTCACATCACTGGACGGCTATATAGGTCTTCGAGCGGTGCGAATGTACCGAACTTGGTCTTCTACTCCATGTCCATTGCTGTATCATGAATAAATCTTGATTCCATTCCCTTATTGCTTCCTTTCGTCTTTATTTAATTGGGCAGTATTCTTTCTCCATTTGGTTAATACCTTTTAAAATACGTTCAGCTATTAATGACTCTTCCACTTGTTCAGCATTCCGAAAAAATATTTCTTTTTACACTCATAATTCTGCTTTTCCATCAGCACACTCCGAAAACTATACTGCTAACTAAAAGAGAACGGGTAAGAGTGCCCGTGAGTATCAACGAATATAACCCAGCTAACTAATTCAATTTCACCTGACCAGCCTTTATATATCCCCCCCCCCTTACAGGGTGTATTCTCTCATCCCCTCCACAAGTTATTGCTTTTACATTTCTGTTTTTAATTAAATTATTAATCCCTGTTTTTAATTACTTAAGTCCAAACAATGGATTTAATTTTAGCTATCTCCTTGGAAAAAAAAATTGTCTTACGATAACTTTATCTTTTAATTAATTTCAGAATTTCACAGACCATTTAAATTCCAATCCCTTGATTTCTTTAAACAATAAAATAAAATCACATTTATTTAATTAAATAATTTTGAGTAGGTGTCAAGCTGAATGACCACTGATACAATTTCTACATTTTTTTCCCCAAAAACATTATACAATAAAAGAAAGAGGTCATTGGCTTGCCTGTGGTCATGAACATTAAGTTCTAAAAAAAAAATTATAAAACTTAAACTGTATACTTGTTGTCACATAAAAATTGTTTTTAAGTTTTCCAAAAAGAATATTCAACAAGTAACAGAAAAAAAAATACATTTGAGAATCTAAAATAAAATCAAAAATCAAAATAAAACATGTTTACTGATGGGTTACTTGCAAATACATTTCAGTTTCTCACAATAATTTCTTTAATCCCCTGCCATATTTATTCATATCATAAATAAAAAAAATATAGCATTTATTAACAGCAAAATACATATTTATATGTGGTGTCCGCATTTGTTTATTTATAAGCGTATTATCACCATTCATCCTATTTATTTACAATATAGTGTGTGTGTAAGCAACAGAGAAAATATACCTGCACAGACCACTCCTTTTATTATAATATGTACATTTGTTTGGGCTGCAACTATGCTTGCAGCCATCTTTGTGGCAGTCATTTAAGACTGACTGTCACAATACCCCCCTCACTTAATGAGACTTCTAAATGGGTTAACCATTTAAAGTCTATATTAAATTACTTTTACCTATATATAATATTATTGATGAATATACTAGCTTATTACAAATTTAAAACGAAATATTAGTTTGACTATATACGATTGTGTTATTAATAATGAAAATAAAAATCTTAAGGGATATACTAATTTATATTTAGCTATATGCACTAATACTAAAGAATATACTAGTTTATTATATATTTAAAAAGAAATATTAGTTTATCTTTAACTATATTCGAAAGTGTTGAAAATAAAAATCTTAAGGGATATACTAATTTATATTTAACTATATACACTAATACTAAAGAATATACTAGTTTATTATATATTTAAAAAGAAATATTAGTTTATATTTGACTATATACGAGTATTATTAATAATGAAAATAAAAATGTTAGGATATATAATTTTATCTATACTAAAATACTAGTTATTAATAACATTATTACTACAAATGTCATTAATAATGAAAATCAAAATCTTAAAGAATATATACATACAAAAATACAAATCTATTAATTGCAATGTCCAATGATTGCCTACCCAACAGGTTTCAGTGTGCGGACATTATATGAACCCTTGATTCCCTGCTCAGTCTTTACCCAGAATGTGCTGTCACCACAGCATTCTACAATTTCAAATGGACCTTTGTATAAGTTGAAAAATTTTTTAAATTGAGATTTTTCTGGGACACTGACATGGGATGTACGAACCATCACTTTATCCCTGATCTTAAACTGATGCTGTGATGGGCATTTCCTTTTTTGTCTTCAGTGGCTCATTTTCCACATCTGGGCCCATGCTCTTCCCTTGTCCTTCTCCATGTCAATGGGTTTTTCTATGTTTCCTGGGAATTCAGTGTCGAATAGTTTTGGAACAGGTGTTCCAAAATGCAGCTGCATTGGTGGGAGTCCTGTAGATTCATTTGCTGACCATTTAATAAAATTGAGTATCAGTGGCAATTGTTTGACCCATCCCCTATGATTTGTGGGCAGGTATGTGTGGAACAGTCTTCCCAACTCCCTCATAACCCGTTTGCATGGATTGCTTTGAGGGTTCCTGATGGATGTAAGGGTGTGTTTAATTTCTCGTCTTGCCATCCATTTATTCCATTCCTCTGATACAAATGGGGTTCCATGATCAGATAAAATTGATTTTGGCTTTCCGACCTGTGGGAAATGCAGAGAATCTAATACCCTAATAGTTTCTTTTGTCGTGGTCCTGGACAAAGGATATGCTGCAACCCACTTTGAAAATAGGTCGTATACCACCAATAAGTATTTTTTTCTATTAAAAGGTAGCAGAGAACCATTCTTTGGGATGGCCAGGATAGCAGAGAACCATTCTTTGGGATGATTGATTTCATGTGACTAGTATATGATTTATTCTGTGGCTTTGCCTGTTGACATACTTCACATTTGTTTAATGTGGCAATTATATCTCTGTGCATCCCTGGCCAATAAAACCACTGTTGAAAGCAGTATTTTGTTTTGTAAATACCGTAATGTCCATACAATTTGTGGATGTCCATGATGAGAGAGTTCCTCAGTTGGTGTGGTACCATCACTCTCCAATCATCGCTCCCTTCTTGAATTTGATAATATAGCATGCCTTTGTCAATTTTATATCTCTGTGTATGTTTTTGCTGGTGATTTCTGACATTGAGTCATAATTTGACATAGCTTTTTATCTTCATGTTGTTTTTCAGTCAGTTGAGATAGATGTTTCTCAATGCTTTTGCCAATGCAGGACACAGTATTAGCTATATATATGTTTTCTAGATTTTCATGTTGCTGTTGGATTGGGACTGGATGGCGGCTGAGTACATTAGCTACTATATTTTCAGCCCCCTTACAGTACCTAACTAAGTAGTTAAATTCTTGGAAGAACAGGCTTCAATGTACCAAATGGCTATTATTAAGGTAGCTGTGGTTGAGGAATTCCAAACTTTTGTGGTCTGTAATCACCACTACCTCAGAACCCAACAAAAATGCCCATACAATGGCCAGGCCCCCTTTTTCTATAACAGTGTAATTTATCTCCGGTCCTTCCAGCAGCCGGCTTATGAAATATAGTACCCCCATTTGTCCATCATGCTGGATCTGAGAAAGAGTGACCCCAATTCATATCCACTACTATCGGTTTGGAGTAAAAATGGTCTATTAAAGTCCGGATATGCCAACACAACTTGTTTTACAAAGTTTCTCCTTACTCTTTCATATGCTTCCTCTTGTTCTTGCATCCAACTCCAACGTATGTCTTTCCTAATGAGTCGCAGCAATGGCTCCATTTGATCCGCAAATTTTTCACAGAATCTATTGTAGAAATTGCATAGACCCAAAAAAGAACGTACATTTTTCTTTGTTCGGGGTCTAGGAAACTCAGTGATGGCCTTGATTTTGTCTGGATGTGGTTTGATTCCAGATTCTCCTACCAAATGGCCAAGGAATTCGATTTCATTGGATACCAGTGTGCTTTTTTTAAGTTTATCGTTATGCCCTTATCATGGCATTCTTTGAAAAATGTCTGCAGTTGTTGAAAATGTTCTTCCATAGATGATGATGCCACCACAACATCGTCAACATAAGTATTTATACTTTTCTTGACTTCAGGTCTTAGCACTTGATCTAAACATGGTAGCAGTCCTGCTCTACTGTTAATTAACCCGAAATGCATTCGCTTATATTGGTATGAGTATCATCCATATCTGAATGCAGTGTATTGATGGTCCACCGGATGTAACTCGATCTGCCAATAGCTGGCAGTAAGATCGAACGTCGAGAAGATACTTTTTCCTTTAAACTTCATTAGCAGTTCTTGTATAGGTGGTGGAATGGTGCAGTCAGGTATTGTTGCATGGTTCAACTGGCAAGCATCAAGACATATTCTGATAGATCCATTTTTCTTTTTTACAACTACCAGAGGGTTGCAGTATGGTGAGGAGCATTTATCAATCACATCCCACTCCATCATCTGCTCCAATTGACGCTCAACCTCTTCCTTAAATTTGTGAGGTATGGGGTATGAACATGCCTGGAATGGTTCTCCCAGCTTTAGTCTTATCCTTTGCGTATACCCCTTAATTATCCCTGGGGTATCAGAGAATATCGTGTCGTAATCTTGCAGTAGAGATTTGAGTTTTTTCTTCTCATTTGATGAAGCTATTCTGGCCATACTGACCTTTTCTTCCAGAATCTCTATGGTAGACTGGTTCATGCAACACAGTCCTGTCATACCAGACACTGATGACTGCGAGAATGGTATTTGGTGACCATTGCATATCACCCATTCCTTTTCATAATTTATATTACATTTGTTCATGTGCAAGAAGTCTGAGCCCAATACTGCCTCATGAATCAAGTTGCTCATGATCAGAAATACATGGCATGTCATCACTCCCTGGTATTCTATTTGTATCCATATCTGGCGAGGTTCGAGCTTGGCCTTTCGGTTGTTTGCTAGTGTTACCTGGGCAGCCCGTAATGGAAGCGTTTCTACTCTAGGGTTACTAAGAACTATTTTCTTATACAGATTTTCTGAGATTACTGAAATTTGACTATCTGAGTCCACTAACACTAATGCTTCTACCCCTTCTAATGTTATTCTTATCATGGGACACTTTTGCAGTACGTATTCTGGCACTCTATTCTCCCATGAACAAATTAGATTCGATATTTCTTTATATGAATCTGTATCTTTTTTTTCCTGTATGACCCTACCATTATCGGTCATATCTGTTTTATCTACTGGTCTGCCTTGCTGGTTGATGTCGATACTATTTAGTAATTCCGCTAGTTGTTCTATGAGTTCGTATTTGCTGTTAAAAGCATTTGTTTGATATGGAATGGTAAATTGTGCCATATTATTCTGATGATCTGGCCCTCAGATATATAACAGGCTTCTAAAGTCTGGAGCTTGGCCACTTGTCTTCTGAAGAACTTTGAGTAACTCTCACCTCTACCCATTTTATATTTTTCTTGCATTATTTGGTATAATACCATCTCTTGTCTTTCATCACTCCAAAAGTTTCGCAGCAAAGATTTTTTATATTCTTTGTACATGCTTGGGTGGTGAAACAGTGACTCCCACCATGCAAGAGCATCCCCTTGGAGGTGGCTGTATGCTATGGTTAACTGGCTAGTATCATCCATCCTATTTATTTCTAAAATAATTTTCTAAACTATTAAGATGTTCTATCGGAGCCTCCCTTGTCTGCCCTTCAAACACTTTAATTTTTATAAATTGGTTAATGTTTAGTGCATTCATATCACTCATATCTTCCTTCCCTGACTTTTTAAATTCTATATCTGCATTACTTTTGTCCATTTTATCTGTTATTATATTTATTGTATCACTGCCTCCTTCCTTATCAATCTCACATTGTTTTATCTGAGTATCTGATTCTACATTAGTAGCTTCTTGTTCATGTTTGTTGCTACTGCTAATTAGTATCATGATCTGTTGTTCTATCTGCTTTACTGTGTTTTCTATTTTTGCTACTTTAGTATCATTTCCTACCAGCTTCTTGTCTATTTAGTATATTTTGCTATTGCAGCTATTTTCTATCTCACTTCTTTTTTCATCAATTCTTTCACGCACGCCTTCAAACCCTAGTCCTGTTGCGCCATCAACCTCTAGTCCTGTTGCGTGTTGTTTATTTGCTATAGCTTCTGTATGTTTACTATTATTTAGCTCAAGGTTATTATATTTTATTTCTACATTAGGGCTTTTTATTTTTGATTCCTGTAATGTTTCATCTTTAACATTGTCTAGTCTTTGGGACATATCTTCCATTCGTTTTTCCATATCTTTTCTTATATCTTCTATTTGCCTTGGTACTTTAGCTATTTCTGCTCTCAGTTGTTTCATAAAGTCTGAAATTATATTCATTAAGTTTTTTCCATCCATTTCAGGTTCTATTTTATCTTGACTATGAAAATTTAATTATCCACACTTTTATATTTCACTATCACTATATCTCTATGCTAATAAAGTATTCTGTTTATTTATAACAAGGTATTCTGTTTATTTCTTACAAAGTATTCTACTTCTTTCTAACAAAGTATTCTGTTTATTTCTTTGTTATTAAATGTCAATGCTAATAAAGTATTCTATTTATCTATTTCACTCTTTACTATATCTCAACACTAATAAAGTATTCTATTTATTTCTAAAAAAAGTATTTTGTTTATTTATTTCTTTGTTAATAAATCTCAACGTTAGCAAAGTATTCTATTTATTTTTTACAAAGTATTCTACTTATTTCCAACAAAATATTCTGTTTATTTCTTTGTCATTAAAACTCAACACTAGCAAAGTATTATATTTATTTGTTTCTTTTTTATTAAATCTTGGTACATTCGCACTTAGCTCACCCTAATTTGTTTGCCATCTATATATATCTAGTATATGTTAATTTATTTATTACTTTCTCTCTTTTTTTTTATTCTCAATTGTAGCTTGCTATCCATCCACACCTCTCCTATTAAAAAAATAATATTTTTTTTATTTCATTTATTATTTATATAACACGGCTGTGACCTCCACTATTAACTTATATGCACATGAATTGACTCGTGCCCAAAAACATGTTGGTCGCCATTTTTACTGTAACAGTCACTGCCTTCGTCTCTATATGCATTGAGCATGACATGCATTTTCTAACATTGAGCAGCAATTAAGAAATATTCAAAGGCATCCAAAATAAACATTACTATAAGCATACCTTTGAAAGGTTTGTTTACTGCAACCTTTGCGCACCACCTTAAGAAAGAGATTGCTCCCCTCCCCAAGGGATATGATCATGTAATTAATAAAGAATTATAATCTCTTATATTTTCTTTTTTATATATATATGTATAAAATCAATAGAAAAGTGAATGCCTAATGAATGATTCCCGATCCCGGTAAGTTTAATCCCTGACTAGCTCAATCAACTCATGATCTCGGAATGGTGGTTTGTTGCTTCATTAACAGAAAAGATCAAACAATAATATCATTATCAAATACACAGCACAACGCCATACTTTAAAATTAGATGTTAAATTTATTAAGCCCTCTATGATTATATAAATATTTACAGAATAAAGAAGAGAATAAACACACACATAAATGATATTAATTAAAATTCAAGCGTATAAATAAATTTTAAATAGTTTCATAAATGGGAAAGGAATGGTCTGAAATTCTTACCTGCTTACACTTTAAACTCAAAACTTGGAATAAATTACTTATACAAAAATAATGTGTATTGGCCATGGTATGCACGTGTTTCATAATAAAAAAAAATTATTTAGCCATGAGTTAATGATATTTGAATCTTAAATGTTCCATAATATGAGTCCTGCACGTGGCAGACAATAATAATTATTTGGAACACTTTCTAACACACTTTTATTCCTTATGGAAACAATCCTGCACGTAGTGGATGGAATAAATTTACAAGGGGAACAAACTCGTGCTCAACTACAATTTGAATCTTAAAAGTTCCATAATATGAGTCCTGCCCGTAGCGGACAATAATAATTATTTGGAACACTTTCTTACACACTTTTATTCCTTATGAAAACAATCCTGCACTTAGCAAATAGAATAAATTTACTATTATTTCAAAGCGAAACATCATACATCCAATGACCAAAACACCCAACTATTTCTATTTAACTATTTTGAAATATTGAAGTATTTCATATTTACTTTCTCTTTTCTTTTATAATTTATTTAGATACTCCAATGAATTACGTGTACCTTTATGTTCAAATTACAAACTAAATATTTATAACTGAATTACGCAATTCATTGGTTCATTTAATAATAGCAATATTAGTAAAATAACGAATTACTCGTAATAAGACATACAAAATAGATATAAAAACATAAATAATACTTCCCAAAGGCTTCATTCTTCTCTGGGCTAGGATTTTGAGGGCGATATATATCTGCTGTGCAGGTGATTACTTAACAGGGCTTCAATGGAGGTTGGCAAATTGTCCATAGCAGCTACACTTTAAGAAATAGAAAGTCACATCACTGGATGGCTATGTAGGTCTTTGAGTGGTGTGAATGTACTGAACTTGGTCTTCTACTCTATGTCCATTGCTGTATCATGAATAAATCTTTCTTTCATCTTTATTTAATTGGGCAGTATTCTTTCTCCATTCGGTTAATACCTTTTAAAATACGTTCAGCTATTAATGACTCTTCCATTTGTTCAGCATTCCGAAAAAATATTTCTTTTTACACTCATAATTCTGCCTTTCCATCAGTACACTCCGAAAACTATACTGCTAACTCCAAAGAGAACGGGTAAGAGTGCCCGTGAGTATCAATGAATATAACCCAGCTAACTAACTCAATTTCACCTGACCAGCCTTTATATATCCCCCCCATTACAGGGTGTATTCTCTCATCCCCTCCACAAGTTATTGCTTTTACATTTCTGTTTTTAATTAAATTATTAATCCCTGTTTTTAATTACTTAAGTCCAAACAATGGATTTAATTTTAGCTATCTTCTTGGAAAAAAAAATTGTCTTACGATAACTTTATCTTTTAATTAATTTCAGAATTTCACAGACCATTTAAATTCCAATCCCTTGATTTCTTTAAACAATAAAATAAAATCACATTTATTTAATTAAATAATTTTGAGTAGGTGTCAAGCTGAATGACCACTGATACAATTTCTACATTTTTTTTCCAAAAACATTATACAATAAAAGAAAGAGGTCATTGGCTTGCCTGCGGTCATGAACATTAAGTTCTAAAAAAAAAAAATTATAAAACTTAAACTGTATACTTGTTGTCACATAAAAATTGTTTTTAAGTTTTCCAAAAAGAATATTCAACAAGTAACAGAAAAAAAAAATACATTTGAGAATCTAAAATAAAATCAAAAATCAAAATAAAACATGTTTACTGATGGGTTACTTGCAAATACATTTCAGTTTCTCGCAATAATTTCTTTAATCCCCTGCCATATTTATTCATATCATAAATAAAAAAAATATATAGCATTTATTAACAGCAAAATACATATTTATATGTGGTGTCCACATTTGTTTATTTATAAGCATATTATCACCATTCATCCTATTTATTTACAATATAGTGTGTGTGTAAGCAACAGAGAAAATATACCTGCACAGACCACTCCTTTTATTATAATATGTACATTTGTTTGGGCTGCATCTATGCTTGCAGCCATCTTTGTGGCAGTCATTTAAGACTGACTGTCACAATATATATATATATGAAATAATCGAATGATTAAATTGTCCAAATAACAGAAATGAGGGATTGAACTTCATTCACAAATTTGTAACTGAGTCTGACACTAACTAAACTTCAGAAAATTTTACTCTGAACCGAACCTTAGAAAACAATAATCTTTGAAAAAGTGTGAATTTATAAATATACAGAATTAAACTCTATGAATATGATATTGTAACTAAGATATCATAAGCACATAACTCAAATTAAGATATGTTTACCCTGAAGCTTTTTTTATTTAGCAGTCCTAGTGCTTAGAATTTAATTACAATTCATTTAGTCCTAAAGTTTATCATTTTATATTATAAATATATGTACTATATATATATGAACAAGATGTTCATGAGTGAATATATAAATATTATCTGGGTTCATCCATGTGTGACTCCTATCACCCATCTGATTACATTTTGGTCAAGTAGAGCTCTTGCTAATTAAGACCATTATTCCAGAGGATGTTGATGTCTCACATGATCTGACACTAACACATGTCAATCTTAAAAAGATGGGCGACAAACATATTCATCATAGCAAAGCTGTCCCTCACCACTCCAAAGTCCGTGATCATGTGATGATCAGAAGTCCCCATGTCAGTAACCTTCAAAAACATACCTTTAGGAAGTTCTTAGATCTCTATGAAGGCTCTTATGAGATAGTGAAACATGTGGGTGAGAACAGGTTCTTAATCTCCACCTCGGAAGGAATGAGGGGTACCTATAATGCTCATAGCTTAATACCATATCCAATTAAAGTACCAGTTAGTTAAGAGTTTTTAAGAGCAGGTAGACCTTGTATCCATAATTTCCAATGTGTGAATTAATTTTATTGTGTGGTGTTTTATAATTACTAATATAACATTGTTGTGTTACTTGCTTATTTCATTTTTTTCTTTATAAGAAAGAGATTTGTGACCTTCTGAATGGGCACAAGTAATTAAAGTATACTGTGTCAGTGATGAATAACCACATTTAACTAAAAGAAAAGTGAAATATTGCTAAAATTTTAAAATTTTTCTATTAATAGTCTAAAACCATATGTGAGAGTTACTTATAAATGTTAGTGGCAATTTTTATAAGCATTTGTTAGTATTATTATATTTGATGAAGTATTTAATGCAAGAAAGGGGATGGCTTATTATAGAAATTGATATGCAAGTTAAATTTATGTAAATTTGTTTTTATTTGTAGAATAATGGTTGGTGTTTATTTAGATGGTTTTCTGATCTGTTTATTCATTGACCCATCCATCCATGTATAAGTAATATAGTCAGTGAAGTATGTCTAACTCATAGCCTTATCAGTCATATGTTAGTCAGGATAATTTAGTATTCATATAGAAGCATATATGTATGCATGTATGTCTATATCATCTTCCAATTTCATTTTTATATTTAATTACAGTTCTACAATGAAACATTTAAAATTACAGTAAATATCTCTAATAACAAATGTAATCTTTTGAGTGATTATTCATTCAGTGATTATTCATTGTCATTTGTTCATTATCTGCCACTTCTTCTCTGTGCATTTTTAAATCGCTTCCAGAGATCAAGTCAGTTAAACTCCAAAGTGTGAATTTTTAAAAATTTATTTTCTTTATTGAATTCAGTGTGGGAATTCTAGCTATCAGACGGCTTTACGCAAGGATATCAGGCTAAATTATAAAAAAAGGTATATTTTTCTTCATTTTTCTCCACTCAGTTAAACATTAAATTAACCCTATCATCTTTAAAATGTATGTATATGCTGATAATTTTAATTTATTTTGTTTGCTTATATTTTCTATTAATATTAAGAAAAAAAAATGAAATTGCATGAACGTTCTAATCTTTTAAAGAAATTGTGTGAACTTTATAATCTTTTAAGGAAATTTATGCAAGACTGCTTAACAAAACCTACCTTTGAATCTCCATTTAAATTCTTCTTTAATTGTATAAAAGTCAAGTTAAATGGAAGGTTGCAAATATAATATTTCTATGCCATATATTTGAATTACTCCATGATAATAATTATGCTTGTTATTCATGCCTATAAATTACTTTATTAACAAAGTGAATGTGTGGCTTACAAATAATTGATTAATTGCTAGTATTTATTTAATATGACATGTTTAAATCAAGTAGAAGAACATTAATATTATATATTTCTTGTTCTCCTTGATATATAGATTTATTGTAAAAATATCATTGCTTAAAGAACTATTGATTTTACGTAAATGATTAATTAGCAATGGACCAAAATAATTATATTTGTGATAATGTAACGGTCAGAATCGTCTATCTCGCTAACACACTGCATAATTCAAACCCCAGACACTGAACTGAACATTCTAGGAGGGGTTCAAACTAAGGAATGAGGGTAGGAAGTAGGTGAGAAAAAGTGAAACGAAGATCTGCAAAGCAGACCTTACGGTTTCACATTCCCTTAGTGACGGAACAAAAAAAATTGTTAAAAAAAAAGATCTTACAACAGCTGTCCACCTACGAAGCCTGCATAAAAAAATTTACAAGATAACCCATAATGTACAGGATATAAATATAATGAAGAAACGAAACTGAATTATATACCCGGATCATATTAATAACTCTACCATCTAGCGAACATTTTTTTAATATCCCCCCCCCCTTCTTCCAACAAAATTTTATTTAAAACTAATCATTTAACACTGTTTATATCCGATCTCCTTTTTATATTATTCTGTGACATGTCCATTTCTTTTTTTTGTTGTTGTTGTTGTTGTTTTTTTTTTTTGTTTTTTTTTTAAAAAAACAACTACTACAATCCTGGGTCTGGTGGGTGATATACAAGGGGTTTTAGACTCCTAGCATTATAAGTCCCTCTTATGGCTCCATTATCCTCCAGTAAATATGCATTTGGGCCGCTTACCCGTTTTATCACATATGGCCCCTGATACAGTGGGAAAAACTTCTTGTATTTACACTTGTATTTACACTGGTCCCGGCTACTGGGCTTTGGAGTTCTGACCCATACATGATCCCCAACTTGAAATTGGTAGGGCCTTGTTTCCTTTAATTGTTTTTTTTCTGCCCGGGCTTTCAGACGATGATGAACTGCTCGCCGGTCCTCTTCTCTGTCCACTTCTTGATCATCCTTGGGCAGGGGTATTTTAATTAATGGTTGCTCTGGCTTACCAAAATGAAGACGCATTGGTGTTAGCCCTGTAGCCTCATTAATGGTTCCATTAATATACTGAAAAATTTCTTCAGTTCGGTTGACCCAGCCCCGGTGGTTATCGTGGATGTATGTCCGAAACAGCCGGTTAATTTCCCGCATGACCCTCTCGCAGGGGTTGGATTGGGGGTTTCTAATGGATGTCATCACATGCCTGAGACCTTGGCTCTTTATCCAGGTCTGCCATTCTCGTGAAGTGAAAGCCGAGCCGTGATCTGAGAGTATTGCTTCGGGCTTGCCGATAGTCACAAATTGCTTGCACTGTAATGCCCTAATTGCACTTTTTGAATCTGCCCTGATGACCGGGTAGGCCCATGCATACTTAGAAAATATGTCATAGGTGACAAAAAGGTACCGACATCTACGATAGGATGGTAGTGGCCCATAGTGGTCTACTGCTAATACCTTGTTGGGTCCCAATGGGATAATGGAGGCGGGGGTACCGCTGAAGATCTTATTTGGGGGTTTGCTTTTAGCGCATGTATTACATTTCCGGAGGGTATGTAATATATCACTATACATCTGAGGCCAATGAAACTGCCGCCTCAGGGCTTCTTCGGTTTTTCTGGGACCATAATGTCCCACCAGGCTGTGCATATAAGTGATTAGTGGGCTTCTTAAATCAGGTGGTATGAGAATTTTCCACAATCGATTCTCAGTTTGTTGCAGCAAAAGCCCATTTTGCAATCTGTATCTCCTTTTCCCCCTACCAGTGGTGCATCCTTGAGCAGGGTTTCCTTGCCTTTGGACTTCTTGCATTAAATCTCTGTACTGGGGCTGCTTTTCCTGCCAATACTGCAAATTCTTAAGTTTCTTTTCAATTTCCTGGTCCAACACGTTAGTCATGATTATTAACGGCTGGTCTGATATCATAGGGTTGCAAGGTTTAATTTCCACAGGGTGACGACTCAATACATCGGCCACAATATTTTCAGGGCCTGGACAATAAATTATCCTGTAGTGGAATTTCTGCAGTGACAAGCTCCATCGAATAAGGCGATCATTGTTTAGATAACTTTTATTCAGAAATTCCAAGCACCGGTGGTCCGTAATTATAATTACTTCCGATCCCAGCAATATCTGCTTGAATTTGCTGCATGCCCATACAATGGCTAAAGTCTCTTGTTCAGTGACCGTATAATTTTTTTCTGCACCTCTTAATGTACGGCTACTGAAGTACAAGACCTGATGTTGGCCTGCTTGATTAACCTGGAACAGTACAACACCTAGACCTTTCTTGCTGCTGTCAGTCTGCAAATAGAATGGGCGAGTGAAATCAGGATAACATAACATCACAGTCTGGAGGAAATTGTCCTTGATTTTCTTGAAATCTTGCTCGTGCTGTTCACTCCATTCCCACCGACGGTGTTGCTTCAATAGTTCCAGCAATGTGGAGGTATCTTTTGCAAAGCCTGGATAGAACTTATGGTAGTAATTGCAGAGGCCTAAAAAGGATCTAATCTGCTTTCTATTGATAGGCCTCGGAAAGTTCTGGATTGCTTCTACCTTATCCGGATGGGTCCGAATTCCTTGTCCATTTACGATGTGTCCCAAAAAGGCAATTTCTTTTAGAGCAAAGTGACTCTTTTCTAGATTCACAGTAATATTCTTTTGGGCACATTCAGAAAAGAACTGCTTCAAGTGCTCCAGGTGTTCCTGAGGGTTGCGCGATGCAATGACCACATCATCGATATAGCACACTAATTTTTTTTTAGATCTTCGGATAGAACTTGGTCCAAGCACCTCATTAGTCCAGCGCCGCTGTTTATGAGCCCAAAAGGTACTCTCTTAAACAGATGTGTTTGCCCATTGTGACGGAAGGCCGTGTATTTCCTGTCTTGGGGGTGTAATATCATCTGCCAATAGCTAGCAGTTAAGTCTAATGTGGAAAAAATATTCTTTGTAGATAATTTGAGAAAAACTTCCTGTACAGGTGGTGGGATATCCCGTTCCGGTATCGTGATATTGTTGAGCATTCTGGCGTCTAAACACAGTCTTATAGACCCATTTTTCTTTTTCACAACCACTAATGGGTTGTTATATGGTGATGATCCTTTCTCAATTACCCCCCATGTAATCATCTGTTGGATCTGAGCGCTCACTTCATCTTGATATTGGAAAGGAATGGGGTATGTCCGGGCCTGGAAGTGGGTTTCCTCCTTCACACGAATCCGGTGGACATAACCTTTAATTTCTCCAGGGATTGGAGAGAAGATTTGCCGACTTGCCATTAATAGTTGATGCAATTGGGACTGATTCTCGATGGTTTCTAGTGACGATTCTTTGACCTTATCTTTGATGGTGCTTTCATCGATGCTGGCCTCCATACACTGAACTTGGATTCCAGGTAGGACATCGGCTTCATTAAAATATATCTTCTCTTGCTGGACCATGATTGAATTCGTGGCATAGTCAAGGATACACTTATTTTGGGTCAGAAAATCGGATCCAATTATAACATCATGGACCAATCCTTTTATAACTAGGAAAGTGTGCCCAATGGTTATTTTCCTGAAGATTATTTCTAACCATACTTGGTATGCTTCAGTCTTGGTTCTTTTCCCATCCGCCAGTTTCATCTGGATGGGACGGGATGGTAACCTGGGTATACATCCGCTCCGTTCTTCCATTCGTAGCAACCATCCCTTTGAAATGCAGGAAATCTGACTGCCAGTGTCAATGAGGGCAGGAAGTTCAATGGATCCCACTCCGATGTTTATTATTGGACATGGACCAATAGGAACTCCACAGGTGGGGTCCTCTTCTCGGATAACCATTGACATGGGGTTCATATCCCCTAAGAGGCTTCCTTTTGTTGGAGGATGAGCATTGTGGGGTTGTGCTAACACAGTTCTTTTGGGTCTCGTATTCCCTCCCATCATATTTTGTTCTGATTGACGGTGGAGATTCCATGGGCCATAGTTGATCGTCATCAAAAATTCCGCCATGACTTCCACATCTTTGATCCTGCTGCTGACCATAAGCCATTGGACAGGTAATGGCATATTCAGTTGGATTGTACGGATGATGTAGGAATCTGAAAACTTGAACGCGGTGAGTGATCTAAATCGGTTTACCAGGCGAATGAAAAATTGCATGCAAGTCTCTTTGATTGCTTCATATTTCTCCTGGCAAATCGTATTTAGAATCACGCTCTGCCGATCCTCACTCCAATAATACTTCAATAATGTGTTAGAGTAATTGGCAAAGTCGCTCGGTTTTTTAGTCAACATGCCCCACCAATCTCGTGCATAGCCATATAAGTAATGGCTAGCGATCACAGTCTGTTCGCGACAGTTCATCTTACACAGAGAAAAAAAATCCCGCAAGCTATCCAAGTGTGAGTGAGGATTTTCCCCTACTTCTCGAAATATCTGAATGGTGATTATTTTATCAATCTGGGTTTGAATCCTAAGGTCTGAAATTAATGTACTGCAGGCTGCATCTCTTGTACTATTGTTGACTTGAGAAATTGGTTGATTGCTGCCAAAGGGCTGACAGCTCTGATTTGTAGTTCTGTACTCTTTCCAGTTTTCTAGGTAGCATTCTTCAATATTAAGTTCGAGAGCCCTTTGTTTTTTTTTTACTTTGACAATTTCATCGAGAAGCAGCCTGTTAAATGTTTTATACTCTTCCTCTTTTCTTCGGGCTTCCTCTTCATGCTCTCTTGCCCTCTCTTCGCTTCTCCTATACAATTCCTCCAGATATTTCCGATTGAAATCACCCTGGCTCGTTTGCTGGACAGGTCTCATACTTATTGGAGGAGATTCAAGAAATCCAGATGGGTCCAGTTCTTGTTCATCGTGGTTGTTCTCCATATTATCCATGGCCTTGGATGATTATCGTGATCGATGATGATGATTACTTTTTATTTTATCGCTAACTATATTAATATATCTTTAACACAATGTATCGCACTGATAAAGAAAATGTTTAAACTGTTTTACGTGGAGCTTATTAAAACTAATACGGTAAAAAAAATACTCTTATTATTTTTCCTTGTTTAATTCTCTGCGATTATTACGTTTAATTACAATTTTATTAATGGCTAATAGGCTATCTCCCTCTCGGTTCTGTTGGCCTAATTGCTGCTTTTATATTTATCACTTAAAACCCCAACTACTGCCCTCTTACTACTGCTAAAATTTCTCGCTTAAATCTGCTGCCAACATATATATTTTTAACTGCCCGTATATATAAAATCTCTTAAATTCTACCTGTCAAAAATATTTCGCTAACATATATATTTTTAAACTCAAGCAAATTTTATTTATATATATTAACATTCGCTAGATCCGGGTATAATTATTTCGTTCCCTCTTATTTAAGATTTGCAAACATATATATTTATTTACATAATTATTGATCCGATTCACGTCTCATTATTTGGTCTAAGAAAAATTTACACACGTTAAAAAAAAACAAATTTCATACAAAAGAATTGAGCCTGGTGACAAAATTTATTTTAGAAGTAACTCCGTTTAGTGAAATTACCCTTGGGCGCCATGTCACCAGTTAAAAATATCCATAGACTGTTAGCTTCCCAAAATTAATTTTAATAACTATTCCATTTAACTACGGGCACTCGTTAAAACATTCGCATTTTTTTTTTATTGATTACAACATTTGATTTATAATTATTTCTGAATTCCATACGATAGCCTATTATATCTAGGTCATTACCGTACGAAATTATTATTATGCTATCTTGCGCATTGAGCCGATAAAACTTTATTTTGATAGAAAATACAATATTTGAAATATTCATAATTGTCACAATATTCACTTGGGACAATATTTAAGTAATTTACGCTATGCGTACATAGCGTGATTTAAGTGAAACAATAAATACAGATAATACAGATGGCTCGTATCGCACTATAGCATGTTTGGACAAGTTCTGATTATATAGGATAAGTAATTGAATGCCCGAGTCAAACAAAATATATGAAATATACACGCAAATAAACTATATAGATAATATAGAGTTTGAAAAATATTATATATATCAAAAATATAAAGACTTTGAGTGATTAAATACGAATAAAATACTAAAATTAAGCTACAGGGATGTGGGTGTTTTAAATAATTAAGATCTACAGGGATGTGGGTGTTTAAATATTCGAGGCTCCACGTTTGGGCAAGCCATGGACCCGGAAAAAAAAAATTTACTATGTAACGGTCAGAATCGTCTATCTCGCTAACACACTGCATAATTCAAACCCCAGACACTAAACTGAACATTCTAGGAGGGGTTGCCTTCTAGATATACTAAGTTCGAATCTAAAGTCCAAATTTCACAGCGCCACCTACGTGATAACGCATCTGATGCTACAACTAGTATAACCTTTTACCGGTGCCTGGTGGTCAGGGAGAAACAAAAGACTCTATACTAAGATAAGTTTGGGTGGCTAATTAACGTCTATGGATTTATAAAAGAAATGCAGAAAATATATATATATAGACCGAGACAGTGATAGGAATCAAATAAAATAAGAGATAAAATTTAGTTTTAAATAATTTCACACAATTTATTTATATAAATATATATATAACGCCACTGTCTGCTTATATGAGACAGGGACGCGTATTAAATAATTGTTGGCATTTATATTTCAGTAATGACAAAAAGGTTTTAAAACAGAGTGATATATTCTATTCCTCGGGCTAATAGCGTTACGATAATGTGCTTGACAAGATAGGAACATGTGCGAGGTGCTTTGAGTAAATAGACAAGTTTAAGACAATATTTGAAATTAAATGTTCTAAAATATTTATTGATTTCGAGAATAGTACGGACTAAAGCTTACTAAGCAAACGTGGGAATGGGATCAAAGCATTTATTTGAGAATAATAATAATAGATTTGTATTGGGAGGTCAGTATTGCTGATAGTGAATTTATAAAGTTGGAGGGTGTGACTCGTTTAAGTCACGGATGCTTTGTAAAATAAATATAAAATGAAACAATATTGAAGATCCGGAATAATTACGGAGGGCATCTCGCCGCTAACCCGTAGGAAAGTATTTTGACGAACAGCCGAAACTTAGCGACTGTGTGACGATTGCGTTTAATTCCCAGGGGTGTCATTGGTGAACACCCTCTGCCTGGAAACTTGCAATAAGCGAAAAGAACGGACTTTGCCGTGTAAAGAATCCTTGGAAAAATAAAACAAAGCGGTCTCAACAACCAATTCATGTACCAGCAATACGAGACTAGTGTATATAAAAACATACTAAATGGGTTTTACTTGGATTAAGAGAAATGCCCAATCAAATTCCCCGAAATTCATTTAAGAGGGTCCGCACATTCTCGACGTCAATGATGAACTTTATAATGAAAGTAGAACACGGTAATTAAAATAGGAAAATGCATGCTTGCGGGTTTGAAAAGTAAGTATAGATTTATATACGCAATCATGCATTTGGGGACACATTTAAATCATTGACTTCGCACATACTCTTATATTAGATTAAAATCAATAGCATGTAGATTTTAAACTATGTGATTATATTACATTAAAGAAAAGAATCGCCCTCGAACGAGTGATTTGCAAGATAATAAAATTGGAAAATTATAAATTTAAAATATGCCTTAATAGCGGCGTCTTACTTTCAATAGAGGGAATAGTTCACTCGGTCAAAGACGATTCTGACACATTATCATAATAAAATAAAAGAAAGCTTTATAAATAGAAAATATTAACCCAAGGATAGAGCAAAATGTTGAGTATATTTAAATACATGAAAGAAATACATAATGAAGTTGTGAAATATAAGAAAACAATGTTAAATAGCTATAGCATGTTAGTTAGTGATCACAAGAGCTCTTGGGTTAATTTAGGTTACCTCTGGAGAAGCATTTGCAGGTAGATGTTCGGCAGGTTTTATAATTCAGCAGCAAAATCTGGAATGTTCATATTTTGGCAGCGGCAGCAGCAGTTCCGGGATCCGTGTGATAATTTCTGATGGTATGGAGCAGCGGCTGGCTATTCCGAGGGGACATAGCCATCTTAAACGCCTCTACTCGGACATGTCAAGGTTAGCAAATTATTAGAATTTTAGAACAACTCAGAAACCTTTAGACAACTCAGAATTCTTTAAAAGCTTAGAATAACTCAGAAACCTTTTTACACTCAGAATTCTTTAGAAGCTTAGAATGGAGAACAAAAGAAAAACATCCTTTTTATAGTAAAATTTAACAATAGACTTGTCCTGGAGCGTACAAAATTATTGGACTTATCTGCTGTAATTAAATCTATCCGAATGTCTAAAGGAATTCAACATTAATTAATTTCTTTTGTTAACTTCCCCGTCGACATTCGAATTACAAACTAGATTTAATTAAAATTACTGCTACTAATTAAAGAAAACTTAAGTGGACAGCTGCTGTTTTTAGATAAACTTATATAATTAAACTATTGTCCCTCATTTATTTTAACAGAAATATTTGGGATGATTTTTATTAAATAAAACGAAAATTATTTTATTTTAAATTGTAATATTTGAATCTATCTACTAAACGAATATTTACTAAATGAATTTTATTTTAAATCAAAATATATTACGACGGTAATATATTTGTAAATAGATCCAAACAAAATAACTAACAATTTATAATTTTGATATGTTTTAAAATGGATATCATAGTGTGTGCGCAATTACGACTTATATAACTTACTTTTTAATAAATGTAAATTATGTGAACAAATACATAATTCATAATATTTTATTTTATTTGGGAATAAGTTATATATATAATACGAGCATTGTGCTCGTGGTTTAAAATTAGGCGGGATTTTCAGTATATAAGTGTATTGCAGACACACTACGATAGATTGGGGTTCAAACTAAGGTATGAGGGTAGGAAGTAGGTGAGAAAAGGTGAAACGAAGATCTGCAAAGCAGACCTTACTGTTTCAATAATTCATAAAGTTAATGAGAATCTGATGTTTACTTATTGGAAACCTGCTAAAATTTATCAAATAATTCACTAATACTGGTGCTATAAGGTATTGGTATATAATAAAATTAATATTCCACCAATAGAAAATAGATACAGAAAAACTATAAAATTTAAAGGAGGTAGTAATGAGTTTTAGTAAATTTCTTCCAAATAGAAGGTAGTTTATGTGCAGTATCACATTTATTGTTTCAGTCTTGGCTCTTAAAGATTTCAATAGCTTCTCTGATCTTACAATGATTGGAGAATGTCATATCTGGATTAGGATCTTGATGTAAGAGAAAATATTACAATTCACATCCATAGTATAAAAGGAAAGTAGCAATGGTAATGAACACTGCCTAACTGCAATAACATTTTCATCTCTTTTAACATCGATGCAATTATTGCTTATACCCAAATAAAAGCTATATAAAATCCACATGAAATATCATAAACTTCAGGGGGCTCTAGAGGAATTGAGACTATAGACTTGGATAGAATATTATCAATTTTTTATTTAGTGGTATATGCTACTTTTATATTATCCACATTTTGGAATGTGCCCAATATTTTCTATAGTTCCTTTTATATTAAAAATACAGACTTTGATAGTTATAGTTTTTTCTTCTCTTGTTTTGGGCTCAAACTTGGGCTTGATCCAAAACTTCCATTATTACAATCATTAGCCAATAAAACATCAATTACATGATTTACTTCTTTTTCCAGATATGATTAATCTGAAAGATTAACTGTTGGCTACAGACAAAATTTGGGCTTGGTAATGATGTTGTTTCTCTGAAAATGGGAAAAAAACAAAGGATTATTTAGTTTCTTTTGGTAGTATAGTGTACCAAGAAAAGAAAGCATTTCATTAGTCTCATATTTTTTTCTGTAGCAAACTCTTTTTACTACTGCAGTTAAACTTTCAGATAAATCATATCTGGAAAAATAGATCATACAAGTAATGTCTTATTGGCTAATGGTTATAATAATGGAATTATAACTACATGCTAATTCAATCTCAATACCAGCATAATAGGGACCAAAAAAATAAAAAAAACAAACTACAACTATTAGAATCTCTGTTTCTTATATAAAAGGAACTAAAAGTAAAATACTATAATATAAAAATAGCATATATTATTAAACAAATAATTGGTAACATTTTACCCAAGCCTAAATATTTAATTCCTTTTGAGTGCACATGAGTGTATAAAATTTAATGTGGAGTTTGTGGAAGTTCTCATGTGGCAATGTAGATGAGATGAGCATGCTGACACAGATAAACATCACTTATTATCACCGGCACTTTCACTCCATGCTGTGAATGTGGGTCATAATATTGATTTCTCTAACAGCAGGATCCTATTTAGATGTGATACTTTCCACCACTATAAGATCAGAAAGGCCAGACTGTATTAACAATCATGGTGATGCAACCTTTCTATTTGAAAGAATGTTTTAAAACCCATTAATATGAATAGCTTCTGATTTTTTTCCCCATATTATTCAAATCCCACTGTTATAATTTTAAAATTTTCTGTATCTATTTTCTATTGATAGAACATACAATTTTATACATCAATGATTACAGCACCTCTACAAGCATTTTTTTATCATATTCATTACCCAGTTTCTGACCCATGTGACCCATTTAAAACATGAGTATATTATATAAATTAAGCATATATGAACCTGAATAATGTCATTTATATTATTTATTATTATATTTATTAAACTGAGTTTTCATGTTTGGAGGTTGTTGGAATTAACGCTTGGTGTTGATCTTCTAAATATTTAAATAGTGATTCTATACAATTTATTCTATATGTATATATAATTAATAGATCAAATTCATTCTCTCATTTAAAATTATGTAAATAAATTAAGCATAAATACCAACAAATGCTAAAGGACAGGTTATCTAACTCATTGAAAAATACAGTTATTTCCATGTCAGTTACATATAGTCTGAGTTATAATTATTTATTATTATATATTGTAATGATAATTCTGGATTAATAGTAATAGGCTTTGAACCAGAAACCAAAGATATACATATGGAAAGTTTTGATTCAAATAAATATTTATAGTAGATGAATGTTGAATGGTTAATAAAATTCAAAGAAATGACTCAATTCAAATATATGTAATAATATAAACTAAATAATGATGATGATGATGATGATTTATAGCATAAATACAAGTCCTCCCAAAAATACTTTATTTGTTTTTAATGAAACTCTGAGGCACCTAAGCTTCTAACTTGAAAGTTTACTTTTGTAAAACTTTCTATCATCATCATTTAAAAATTATTACCACCATCCCTGAATGTTTCCCAGTAGAGTGCATGATTTCTCATGATGGTGGATAATATTAGCACATAAGATTTTAAAAGCATAATGTTTGGATTGAGTTAGATAAACAAACACAAATTAAATGAATTATGGATTAATAAAAAAACACTTTATTAACATAGAATATTAGTAATTAATTTATTGAGCACACAGAAAGCAAAATATGTTTGATTATATGTTTGATTATTGTGCGCACAGAGAGCAAAATTGCTTGATTATTGCGAATTTTAAAGCGCATTGAATACAGGTTAAAGCCTGTTTAAAGTATTAACATAGAATATATAAAATTGTTGCTTATACAGTCACCAACTTTTAATACCTGTCATCATCATCATTATCAACCATTTTCAATACACTGCAGGATGAAAGTTTCTTCAAGTTTAATCAATCTTCTTCGATCTTTAGCTTCTCTTCTCCACATCACCCCTGCACACTTTCTTATTTCAACCATCCATCTCACATGTGGTCTCTTTCTGGGTCTTTTACAATCTCTTGGAATCCAGTTTAAAATTTCCAATTGTCCATCTATTATCATCTCTTCTAGCAATATGTCCAGCTCAACTCCACTTCAATCTTTTAATTTTTTCAATGAGGTCAGTAACACCTGTTTGTTCTCTTACCCATACATTGCGTTTTCGATCTCTTCTTGTTACTCCCAACATACATCTCTCCATACTTCTTTGAGTGGTCTGAAGTCTCTGTATTGCTCTTCTATTGAGTGTCCAAGTCTCAGATCCATAAGTAAGAACTGGTAAAACACATTTGTTAAAAACCTTCCTTTTCAAACACATAGGCATATTTCCTTTTAGTATCAAGTTATTTCTACAAAAAGCACTCCAACCAAGTTTAATTCTATGATTAATTTCCTCCATTATGTTTCCATCTGTATTAATAATCTGACCAAGGTATTTGTAACTGTTAACTTTTTCTAATTTATCATAATCAATCTTTATTTTCATATTTTGAGCAAATTGATTAAACATTACTTTAGTCTTTTTAACATTTATCTTTAGTCCTACTTTCCTACTTTCATCTGATAACTCCTGTAACATTTCCTGCAGCTCTGAAGCATTATTTGCAAAAACAACTACATCATCTGCAAAATCTAAATGACTTAAATACTCTCCATTTACTTTCACTCCTTTAGTTTCCCATTTTAATCCACAAAATACTTCTTGCAGCACTGCTGTAAAAAGTTTTGGAGATATGGAGTCACCTTGTTTTACACCTTTCTCAATGTTGACTTTCCCAGTATCATTATGTAATCTAATTGTTGCTGTTGCATTTTTATAAATATTCTTTAAAATATGACAATATCCTGGATCTATACCTTGATGATCCAATGCTTTAATCACTGAAGAAATGTTTATAGAATCAAATGCCTTTTCATAATCTACAAATCCAAAACATAATGACAACTCATATTCATTTGTCCTTTCTATAACTTCTCTCAATACCTGAATATGATCTACTGTACTAAAACCACTTTTAAATCCAGCTTGTTCTCTTGGTTGGTGGAAATCCAATGTTCTCTGTAGACGAGTTGTAATTATCTTGGTAAAATTTTTATATAAAACTGATAAAAGGCTGATAGGTCTGTAATTTCTAATATCTTCTTTATCACCTTTTTTAAATATTAATATTATTACTGCATTCTTCCAATCATCCGGTACATCTTTATCATTTAGACATTTAGTATATAACTTTGCTAAAAAAATTTCTGTTTCTTCACCTGCTCCTTTTAATATATCAATTATAATTCCATCATTACCTGGAGCCTTTCCTTTCTTCATACATTTAATTGCATTTCTCACTTCTTCATTTAAAATTCTGGGCAATTCGGAAGATGTAATAGATATAGGAGGTACTTGTTCTTTATTACTATATAATTCTTGATAAAAAATTTCTACCAATTTCATGATGTCATCTCTCTTTTTAGTAATAATTCCATCTTTTTTTCTTATTGAAGATATAAATTTCCTACCAATACCAAAATGTTGTTTTACATTCTTAAGACTTTTATTTTCTTCTACAGCTTTTCTTGCTAGTTCACAGTTATACTTTCTTATATCATTTTCAACTCTTTTCTGCACCATTTTACAAAATTCGAGATATTCAATTCTTTTTAATGCATCATTTTTGTATATCTTCATATTTTTTCTTTTCTTCATACATTCTCTAGTCTCAGTAGAAATTTTATTGGTCAATTGCTGCTTTTTTCTACCAGCTATCTTTGTTGCAGTTTTTAAAAGTGTATCAGTTATTTTCATATTAATGTCATTCAAATCTGAATCATGTTCAAAATCTACTAATACTTGAAACCGATTTGTAAGTTCTAACTTAAATTCATTAGAATGTTTCTGAAGATTAGGAATATCAACTGTAAATATTGTTTTTCTTAACACTTTTTGTCTTTCTAGTTTTACATTAACACGTATCTTGCACCTTACTAATCGATGATCACTTCCTGTGTTAAATCTATTAAGAACATTACAATCTTGAAATATGTATTTCCTGTTAGTCAAAATATAATCCAATTCTGCTGTACCTTCATTTGGATGCTTCCATGTCCATTTCTTTTAGCATTTTTCTCAAAAAAAAGAATTCATAATATAAAGTTTTTCTTTTTCTGCAAACTCCACAAGTCTATGTCCTCTCTCATTTCTATTACCATAACCAAAATTACCTACAGCACTTTCATCTTTCATTTGTTTACCAATTCTAGCATTAAAGTCTCCCATAACAATTTTAAAATGTTGTTTACTCTGATCAAAAGCCTTTTGTACATCCATATAAAAATCTTCTACTACTTCATCACTATGAGAACTTGTTGGGGCATAAACCTGAATTATCTGCATTTGGTATCTGCTATTAAGTTGTATAACTAATCTTGCCACTCTGTCTGATACACCATCAATCTCCACAATATTGTTCTTCCACTTTTTATTTATAATGAATCCTACTCCACTTGTATTTCCAATATTTGTGCCTTTATAATAGAATATATGTCCACTTTTTAAATCAATTGTCTCTTCACCTTTTCTTCTAACTTCACAAAGTCCAATAATATCCCATTTAATATAAGAGAGTTCTTCTTCTAATTGTTGCAATCTTCCTTCACTTGAAAGTGATCTGCAGTTGTAAGTACCTAAATAAAAAGTTGTCATCAAATGGCAGCCTCGGTTTGCAATCAGGGGATTCTTAGCACCCTCCGCCTTCGGTCACCAACCACTGCTTTGGTTGGTGACTTAACAGCCTCCTGGGAATAAGGGCCATGCTTTATTTTTGTCTGTCATAATTGTATATATGTATTGGAAAAATATTTATCATTTACATAAACATTCATTCTGCCCTATAAGGCATTGAGAAGAAAGACCATGGTGTTTCTTGATCTTAAACTCAGAGGTAAAAAGCCAATAAACTCACCACACTGGTTAATGCGTGTTGGTGAGCAGCCCATCCATGTTCGTATACTATATGAATAACCACATAGTAATAACAGCTGCAACGACAAGAACGTATGGAGTGGACATTAGGAATTTGCCCTGCTCGGTTCCTTTAAGGCCTCCAAGAGAAATCAAAGGGTCTCCTTTCAGTTAATAGCAAACTTCTTTCTGCATGTATAAAATATTAAATATAATAGTATTAAAATATATTTTTAATTTCAGTTTTTAAGTTTAAGGTCTTTATAATATCTATAATGTAATTAGAGGGTATTTGAACACAGACTAGCAAGCTCTGTTCAGATATCCACTCCATCTTATATAACCAACACCATGACTACATACATGTGAAGAGATAAATGTTCTCCAAATATACATATTTTGTGCTAAACCAGCACTCATCAGTTGGTCCAGATCATCATCTCCCACACATGCACACACACACACATATATATATAATCAGTACTCAGCTTATATTAAGATAGCAAATCTTTAAATTTGAAGAGAAAGGTTTCAATCTTCTCCACCCTACTTCAGCCATTCATATTATTGAAAATCTGATGATGGAATGCTCAAAACTCTTGTTGATGCTGATACAGTTATCATACCCATGTTGACTTTAAGTCACTCTGATCTCTCATATATAGGACCTTAATATGTCCATTTAAATACCCAGAAAAGGGATGGGCAAAATTCAGGCTATATCTGTAATATTTGAATACAAGTATAATGCATTCACTAAACTGTAATGTAATTAGAGAGGATTTGAACATAGATTTTGAAGCTCCCTTTAGCTATCCACTTCATCTTATATAACCAATACACATAATGAAGAAAACTTAAATGTCTGTGTTCAAATCCCCTTTAATTACATATAAAGTTCAGTATACATTATACTTGTATTCAAATATCTATAATGATAAGATCTTAGTGAAATACTTAAACATTTTCACATCATGGTTTCTGTAGATATCATTCTTTTAATGGATTTCTGGATTTCTTCATCAATTCTTCCAAAGATGGTAGTTCTTCTTTTTGGGCACTGGTCATGTGACAGAAAAAATACAACTACATTGGTGTCATTAGATAGGATACAGTATCATTAATTACATCTTGGGGCACTCTTACAATACTGTCCACTTCTTTCTTCATGACATTATAAAGCAGGCACTGGCTGGTTTTGATTGCATTTTTTGGATGTCTTTGCTGGTGTGGTTTTTGGTTATCTAACCACATATGATATTTTTCTTCTAGACAAAATCATCATATTGGCTGTTATAAGTGAAGTATTTAAAAATACATTAAAAACAGTTAGAAAAATACATGTACACCTGGGTTTTGTTTTATGTGATAGATAGGTTCCTCAGAAAACACACGCAAACGAAATCACGCAAAAATAGACGTAACTTACATTGAAAAAGGGGGGATGCGGTCTGTGATTTTTCAAAATTCGTGTAAAAGCAAAGCACCAATGTAAAATTACTTTAAAATTCACGCAAAAAAAAAATAAGGAAATAAAATATGACTAATAAAAAATTTCAAATTTGAAAAAAATTGATACAAGACAAACTTTTTTTAACTATAATATTAATAATAACAAGTCAGATGTCACATGACTTATATATAGCTTGCACTTACAAATATGTAAAATTAAGAGCGTGCTAATAGCTCTAAACAAGCTTTTTTTTTATTTATGATAAATGCTACTACAAGAGAAGGCATTCAAATCATTTTTATCTTGGATTGTCCCCATCCCCAGACCGGTTTCGACCTATGGGTCTCTTCAGTGAGGAGTTGGGACATTAGATCTAAAAAACCAACTCAAGCAAAGCATTTATCTAAAAGATAATTGTTAGAAGAAGATCTAAAACTTTTAGACATCTACATGTCTTTAAAGTCAGCTCTCCAACTGAAAAAATCATATGGGCCTGAACTTAATTCAGATACTCCATATATTAGTAGGCTTAGCTCTTTAATTTAGCTAAAGCCACAACAGCAAAATAATAATAGTAATAATAACAAGTCAGATGTCACATGACTTATATATAGCTTGCACTTACAAATATGTAAAATTAAGAGCGTGCTAATAGCTCTAAACAAGCCTTTTTTTTTTATTTATGATAAATGCTACTACAAGAGAAGGCATTCAAATCATTTTTATCTTGGATTGTCCCCATCCCCAGACCGGTTTATATTTAATTTTATTCAAAATAATATATTTTTATGCATAATTTACTGTACAGTAATTTACATTTTTTTTATACACATTTTAATTATTATCGATAAACAAGTTCGTTTGCAAACTGATAAAGAAATCAGATTTTTCTCAAGAGGAAATACAACTAGCACCAACTTCACTCTCATGTTGTGTTGATTTTCTGGTGACAACGTAATTAGTAATTAATCTTTGAGACGATGATTTTATTAATTGTTTATGAAGCTCACGATATCCAGACATACAACAATTTTGCTCTCGTTGGAATTTAAGAACACATTAATGATTAGTGTCATTAATAAGAAAATAATAATTGATTACGTTGTTTTTTAAAAAGCAAAACCGAATGTGATTTAAAATGCAAAATTAACACGCACAATGTTTGAACAATTTTACATTATAACCTTGTAAAATTTAATATGTGTATACATAAAATGTGAAAATCATGATTTTAATTTCATTATTGCATAAAATCTTACTATTATAAAGCACTGAAAATATTGAAATTAAGATGAAAGTCGAATTCCAATAATGTGCTATTACTTTCAATATAACGTAAGTGCGCGAAATTTATTATTTAAAGTAATAGGGCATTATCGAAAATCGACTACTGGTGAAACACGAATCGCGTAACTTCAAAATCGTGTTAAATAAGTCCGCGTAAAAAGAGACCTGGGTGTATACTGTTACAGTGAAAAAGAGTTTTAACCAGCAGATTTTCTTCTTGGAGTTGTATTATTGCTACAATGCTTCTTGAATCTTTAGATAATAATAGCACACTGTACTACCAGAACTGTTTTATATCTTACCTAATGCTGAACAATGTTTTCCAAGCTATAAATTAATCACCATCTATTTATAAAATTCGAACTGTTTTCTTACAACAATATGTTTTTGGAAAACATTTTTTTCATTCTCTTCACCACATGTTGTGAAAACAAATTTATAGATATATTATTATTTGGTACATAAATAAACAAAAAAAAAATAGTTTTTTATTTATTTATATAAATTAGCATTAGGAAGAAAGAAAAAAATCATTGCCAACATTTAAATTTTAAATGATAACTTTTAAAATATTAATTCCAAAATTTTAATTTATTTGGTTTTGCTACTCAAATTTACTATAAAATGTGGAATATTTTATTAAAACTCAATTTAAAAAAGGCAAACTAAAAAGAGTTTAAAATGCTTTAGATTTTTAAAAATTATGCATTTCAAAATACTTGCACATACTAAAGTATGTTTTCATCTTTTACATTGCAATTTATCATTTTATTGTTACTTTCTTATTACAGAGTATTTTTATAAAATATTTAATAGCATGATTAAATGCATAACCTAACTTTTCTATTATTTTTTAAGGCAGTTTATATATTGTAAGTCATATTTGTACATTCATGCAAAAAAGTCCAGAGTTTTGGCAAATTATCCCAAAGCTGATCTAGATGAGGGGCTGAGACCTCGATTCAGATTGCACCTTAGTTCCTTCATAAATGCTCCATGATTTACTATCCTATGGATGACAGATATGAGCTTACACTTGACCTCTATTAGTTCACATGCTGGCAGTAGCAAAGGGTTAAGTATAAGACTCAGGGAATAGTGACTAAATTATTAATAATTAACTAAACACCCATATATATGGCTGACTAGATAATACATAAATCAATAATTAACTAACACAGAATAGATTTGGATAAGACTTAGTATGAACTATGAAAAACACACTAAACACTATTATAATTAAACATATTTAATTATTAAAATATAATTTAAATAATACAAAATAAAAATGCATTAGGATTTTACACTTTCAGGTGTTATACAATGATGAGAGGATTCAGAACAAGGTCTCATCTTATGATGCACTTTATAGTTTATTTCTAAAGTTTATTACAATTATTATTATTATCCACAGTTTATAATCATGCTTGAATTATGCTATGCCATTCCTACAAGGTTTTCTAAGAATTAAATTTTACAAGAATGATAACTGACAAAATGTACTTCATATTGACTAACTTATACATAATTGGCAATAAAGTGCTCCTTATGCAGATTGTTTTATATAAACTAGATCTGGTGTTCAAATCAATGCTGAACAGAATAATAGTATGGAGGGATGAACTGATGTACTACATAAACTAAATAAGGGTTGTGGTCCAAATGTGCAATTACTTATGGGATTTAATACCAAGTATTCAGTTCCCATGGACCATATGACTTGCTATTACAAAATACAAAGAACATTTAGTATGGGTGATCAGAGCAGCTTATAAAATGGTTTTGGATCCTCATGTTCCAGTTCTAGAAAAAGAGCTGTTTGAACTAATCATAATGTGATGGCATTAAACCAAAAGCCCATTTTCATAAAGAAAAAAATATATATAGCAAGGTGTATTGCACATATGTGCTTTTTAAGGACACATTGATAATGCTTTCCAAAATATCAAATATTAAAATAAACTAATGTGCTAAATCTATAGTTTCTTCCTGAAAAACTACTTTTTCCCAGTTTGTGTGTTAGCATGCATAAAACATGATAAAAAGAGTTAATTAAAGTGATCTAGTTTACTGATTAAATCCAAATAGTTTATATTTTAAACTAAAGAGGAGTAAAGCATATTTGGGACTTACTTAATGAGTTATAATATGCTTTCTAATATCATTCTTGCTATTAATTACTTAGACATAATTTACTATCATGCAAACCTTAATCTTGATTAGCTAAAATGTAGTAGCTTAACTAAATATATTTATATAAGATATCAAAATGGAGATTTAAGTGCATGCTAAAGAAGCAGCATAAATCATTTACAAGAGAGCTTTTAATCATTTCTCCAAATTATTAATATTGTACCAGTTGAAAATGCATGTCCGTCCAACAAGATTTAGAATCTAAGCAAAAGTACCCTGAATCCAATCATGCCTGAGATACACAGATCAAAAGCAATCATGTATTCTAACCTGTTTGCCCATTCCCTAAATCTATAACACTATGAACAACACCTATGGTGATACCACATAAATTCATTATATCCCAGCCCCGTGGTACAACGTTTTACATGAGAACTCATTGAGTGAAGCCGAGATATAAGTAAAAAAAAAACATAATATAAATATATTAAGGAGATTCAAACAACTGGATTAAAGTTTAAAATATAAATATTTATTTGGACAAAATTCAAGATGAGTTTTATATATATATAATCAACTTCATGCCTTCAAAACTTTATTTTCATTATAAGCATTTAACAAACTTGATACAATTATTTTTATTTTAACAAATATTAATTTCGTGTGGTGATTACAATACTGAATATATATTTAAAAATAGGCTTTTATTCAATGTTACAAAAATGTATTTATCTGAGTGGTTTAGTGAACGTTTTATACATTTAAAAAATATATATTTATAAAGATACAATGAAGTTTCACTGATTATACGATTTTAGTATGATGCCCTTAGCATTTGATACATAAGTTTATTTTCATTTAGAGACATTTATAACAATTAACATAAGGATACAGTTTGATCAGTAAGTAGACTAAAACATTTATTTATTTTACTTTTTTGGCATTTAACGATAGAATATAGTGAAACTCTATAATTACGGGAACGGCTTATTTCAATAAAGGAGAGGGCAGCTTCATGAAAAGTTGGATTAAAACTCCAATGGAAAATATTACAAAGAGAAAAACGTTTTATTATCACATATCATTATGATTTATTTTGCTAAACAGGCTAGAAAACTAACTATAAGAAATGGTGGTGCTAGCATAATATCAGTGAGAGGAAATGGCACATTTGGCCAAAACAAGGTCATTCTCCAATTTTTTTAAAGGTGGTACATGCCAGCTTCATGCTAGAGCAGTACAGAAAGAAAAAGTAGGCAGGAAGTTACTATGGGCCAGACCACAGCGCATCCACATGGAGCTTCATGTACTCTAACCTGCATGTTCTAGAAGTAGATGTAGACTTCTATCATGAATGAGGACATTAAAAACGGGAGGCTTTGAATCCCTGGAATGAGGTATAGATGATCAAAGCAGTATATAAATATATATATACTAAGGAGAAGAATGACTAACAAAGAGGATCATGGCTCCCTGGAATGAGGTACAGGCAAATCAGATCAAAGCCTTATGCGGCTTATTAATAATTTGACATATGCTAGCAATGCTATCATAATAATATAAAGTCACTAAATTTAAATATTAAAGTAAAGCCTTAAATGGTTTAACAAATATGTAATGATATGCTAAAATAATGACCCATGTAAGCTAGTCATTTATCATAAGTTAAATTATACATAATGATGCATGCATTGCTCTCCCTTCTTGAATCAATATTTTAACATATTAAACAAAAACTAAAATTCACGTACTTAAAAGTGCAAATTACAAAATAGATTTAAGTCACCAGCCTTTTGGTGATGATGATCAATAAGAAATTAATAAAATTGACAGACACCAATATCCACCCCAGATTACAAAGTATTTATACATTTTGTATAAATTTACGATAAAACATTTATTTAAAAAAAGCAGGTATTCATTTAAAGTACAAACCCAATCTTAGGAGATATTTAAAAATAAATAACAAGAACCCATTAATTCCCCCCCACCCTTTTATTCCACAGTGGAATATAGAAGTTTGTAAGACTAGGTTTGATTGGCATTTACAAATAAAATTACATGAAAAATATAAAAATATCATTAAAATTAAATTATAACTGCACTAAATTGTAAAAATAATAAGCGTGAGTTGGATGAAAAATTTGGTAGTAAATATTAGTTGGACAGCAGAGAATTGATACAAAAAGATTAACGTACTTGCTGATTAGTGAGGTTTTTTTTTTAAAAATTAAACATAAATAAAACGTTAATCTTAAAAGGGTTACAAATTAGGATTGCTAATGTGATTATACTGTCTTTGGGCTAGTTACCTCAGGATTCTATGAAGTGTTGATGAATCTTCTGTGACAGGTGGCATTCTTTGATGGCACTCTTGAGCAATAGGGGCTACATCTCAACATGAGTCAGGTTGAAGATGCAGGGGAAGGTGGCTTAGGCCCCTCAAAATTAAACAGACATGAAGTCGACTAGCAACTATTGACCAAACTCTGACACAATAGATTTTTAGCTCTATTTATGTCAGTTTTTAGCCACTCAAAGAATGTTTGTTTTAATTAAACTTCCTGACTCTAATGAATCCTTAATTTACAAAAACTCTTTTCTCTATTGTTAGTAGAGTTGCAGTCGTGAGATAACTGTCCAAAATAAATTCAAACCAATTTCCAGATTGGAAATGGATTTGATAAAAATGCTAATAGCTAACTAAAATCAATTAGCTTTGTTTTAAATTTTACTTTCCTTAACTGTCATTTACAAATTCCTTTTAAAATCATAAAACAAACTTCCCACCCCTTTAATTATTCCTGGACAGTTAATGACTGCTCCTTCCATCTTGAATTTATATGTAGTTTTATGATAAAAAAGTAATTACGAAATATTAAAATAAAAGTAAAAAAAAATACAATTTTAAAAGACAAAAAAAAAAAATTTAGTATTTTTAATTATATATATAAACTCCTGTAATATATGTATATGTCTGAGTCACATCTATAAAAGTTAATATTTAAAATAATTAAAGAAAATTTTTATTTTATATTTATATTTATAAATCTTATAGACATTTCTCAGAAATACATGTATAGTTTATATACATTTACAACAATAACAAAAAAGGAGCAGGATAACATGTGGGCTGTGGTAGAACAGTGAAACTCGATCTTGAACTAAGGTCGACTGTTTCAATATTAATAATCTCCATTTTGAAACATGGCATATAAATATCAATGCAATAACATATAATATAAAATGGAATAGGCATGACCACAAATTAGGATAGTATAGATATAATAACTGAACACAGTTATTATGTTTAGAGAAAATTATTAAATTATAAATATTCATTTAAAAGGCATTCCTACAATTATTAATTTTACTTTAAACTTACATAAGAGTTTATTTTACAAAGTTTATTCATTAAGAAGTTATTTAAGTTTATAAGTTTATGAATGTTCAACATTATAGCTAGCTAGCTTGAGAAATTATTAAAGTAGTTTAATTAAGATTTATTTTAAAGAGCTCTGTGGGAAGAAATGTTACCAATAATATTCTAGCTAAGGCATCTTTCATGGCATTTGGCACTGATATTCTCTGCTGGGCTGGTGTGTCTTTGATTTATTTTTGGCAGGTTGTTGGTCTTGAACTTCTCCATTATCATAGACCAGTCTTCTGAAGAAAGATGACAAATTTGTTGCCTATTCAAGATTTAAGAGTATGAACTTTTAGTGCTTAATTTTGGGATTTTTTATATTAACTCTTTGACTTCCTCTGCACAAGCCATGAACTTGTTTACAATTTTTAGTTTTAAATTTTAAGTTTTAACATAGTTTTGTTAACTTTAGAAAAGACAAAAGTGAAGCCTAAGTTATTCATAAAATAGTGCAGCTTGTCTGCTTTTCTTTTGTCTTAAGAATTTATTTTAAACTTATTTAAAAAATCTGTTCTTGGTTCCCATAAAATTAACCCAGATGCTTGTAGCATGATGTATTTCAAGAAACAGACTATAATTCTGTCACCTCTAGAATTAAAATTTATATGCAAATAAAAGTAAATTTATATTCTAATTTTATAATAATTTAAAGATAAAATAATTTAATTACATTGCAACGCTTATCAAATCTATTGCATTGCAACTTCATTCATATATATATGTAGGTGCACTCATACACATATAACAATGTTTACACAACTTACTTTTAATTTAATATATATATAATTTATAACTGAGTATAACTATATGCATACAGACATTAATATCTATGCATGCAAATATAAATATACACACATGTATGCAAATATACTTTATTATACATTAATATATGTAAAATTATGATAACATACTTGGAGTTGGAGGGGGTTGAACTAAGGGAAGAATACTACTAGGGGACATAGTAGGTGAAAGAGGATGCTAGACAAAATAATACCATTTCAATATTTATTACTCAATTACAGCAATGAGTTTTTTATTAAGCAATTTTCTTTCATGGAGCTTTGTAATAAAATTTGATATAATTACAAATGCCTTTTCATTAAAATGAGGCAATGGGACAATATAACTTTTTATTTTCCATTTGTTTGCTTACTACAAAAATCTTAATTTTAATTTATTTCTCTACTGATTTTAGTATTTTGGTCATTTTCATAAATAGTGTTTTATAGAATACATATGTTCATAATTTCCCTGTTCAGAGATTTTCCTGATGTTAATTTGTATAAAGAATGAGTAGGATTTTAATTCTAAGATTGATAAACAATTTGATCATAGACATTAAGATGTACACTGAAGCATGAACACTAAAAGGATTATCTCAATTTGACTTCTGTTAAGATAACCACAATATATCAAAAATAAAATATAAGTTTTGCTCTCTATTGAATCTTAGAAGCTAATGAATAGAATATTTGAAAATAAAGCCTTGATTTCTTTAGGGTCTTAGAATCTGAAAAATGCTTTACCAGAACCTTACAGGTGGGTGAAAAAACTACTAGAAAAAAATCTAACATTCTTTTGATTTTGGAGTGAAAATTTTACTTTTTTCCATTTTGTTTTTTATTCTTCATATTAGAAGTGGTTCTTAATGATCTGTCCAGATCAATCAATGGATTCAAACACAGGATTGCTACTAAAGTGATTTACTGTTTTTTATATTTTTTATTATTTAGCCTTTTTCTTTTGTAGGATTTACAATATTGAGTATTTCTATGTTTAATTTTCTTAATGTATTTTTTTTTCCATTAGTCTTCTTTTTAATTTTCAAATAGCAGATTTAACCTTTTAAATGTCTTCTACATCAATACTTATTTTTATGGATGCCTGAATTTTGAATTTCTCTTCAATAGTATCATTACAATAGCCTACTTCTTTTAAATAATCTATTTTAAGTTCTTCAATTAAATTCAAAGTCAATACTTCCTGGGTCTCCTTTATTATCACACTTGACTCTAAATCTATGTTTCTATTATACTTCTTTTATTTTCACTAACATTTTCAATATCTGTTATATTGATAACTTTCTTAGGTTAATCTAAAGATTTTGCAAAAGTTTGCATAACATTAACATGATTGGTGTCATTTGCTACTTCAAAGTTTTCTTCTGTTTTTAAGCCATTCTACATGTTTCTTGCATTTCTTTCACAAATTCAGTATATCTTTTGTGTTGCCTTTTTTCAATTTCTTTCTTTTATAAATACATACAACATTTCAATCATAACTGTGCCTGATTTCTTTTCTGAAGACTTTTGCACAGTTGGAATAGTTTCTTGCTCTATCAGGTTGTTTTCCATTGACTGTACTGACTCTTGTGTTGTTGATAGATTCATGCTTAATTGTTTTTCCATTCTTGTTGTTATCAAAAATGTTATCATCAATATATAAAATTAAATGTACTATTATATTCTTTTCCTATTGATTTTTTTTTTTATGTAGACTTACAAACTTAAATATTTGTTAACTTATATTCTGTCATTAAATAAACACACACTAATCTCAGCATTTCATAGGCAAACCTCTTCAAAATAACATGATATACCTCTGCCTCAATATATATTATAACAGAATAAAAATATAATAATAGGAAAGAAAGACTTTAATATAGCCTGTGAACTTAAGACACCAATTGTAACAGAATAAAAGTATAGCCTAATTATTGACCATCAGTTGTAATGGAATAAAAATATGAGAAGCTTATATTTTAGACCATCCCACAAATTTTGGAGCTTATTGTATCAGACTAAAATGAAACTAACGTTAACAGAGCGACACTATCTCATAAATACTAATTTGCCTTTGTTAAGTAAACCAATTGTAATAGAATAGAAATACTTAATAATAATAATAATAAGAGACTTCATTATTCTACAGATTTATGAACATTAAATAGCATTAATAACATACTTAAATTTTTCTTTTTTAAAACCTCATAAATTTACACATCCAATTGTAATGAAATAAAATGTTTACAATATTAAAAGTATAATAAAACACAATACGCAAAATCGATTCATCTATCATACCTTCCCATTTGTGCCATTTTATAATGATATAAAATGAAAGTCAATACTTCAAGTAGCTTCAGAATTTACAATATCCAAATCATAATGACATAAAATAAATGAAAGATTCTTTTTTGACACTTATATAAATATTAGTAAATCATAATAATATTTTTTCAAAAAAACAACAACACCCTCATGCAGCGTGGATGTCTATAAGACAATTACCTATTATTAATACTCTATTATAAGCAAATGGTAATATTAAAAACTTAATATTTAAATTAAATATGTAATCTATTCAGATGAACTTTAAATCTAAATAAAATAAATCATTTTATTTAATGTAATTCAAATACCAGTTTCAATGTATGCAGTTACCAATTTTATAACATCATGAAATTACCATCTTTTTAACTAAATAATAAGTTATTATAACACACATCCAATAAATAACAATTTAAAAGAATGCACTGACATCCAATTATAATTGCCTTTTATTACACTACATAACTAATATATTTTATAAACTATCAAAGTAGTTCAGATATAAATTTTATCATTGTACATATCGGTTGATAATTTCTACATGAAAAGACAACTTTTTTATTTTATTTTAAAGAAGATAAATTTTTAGCTAAGCATATATATGCAATAAAAGAAAAGATGAAGCAAACTTTGTATTTAGATGTTTTAAAATGCAGCTTGAGTATTTACAGCTCAGTTAAATATATATGTATTATATAAACTCTTTATATATAATAAAATAAAACTTAAAATAGTTAATAATTTAGGATAACAATCTAATTGATAAATAGTTTTTTTTTCTAACTTATGCAGCGAAAGTTTTGTAGTCAGAAGTTTCTATGGTTCATTATAATGATCTTTTTTGAAGTTAATGTTTTTTCCCACGATGGCATGCATTAATTGATTCCATTTATAATCACATCCCTAAACATTTTTTTTTTCATTTTGAATAGAGATTATTTCTAAATAGCTCGGTCAGATTCCCAAGGGATCCAAGTTAAATTTCAGGCACTTAGTATTTTTTTTATCTTTTCTACTCGGTTTAAATGATGGTTAGATGCAGTTTGAATTAAGCAAAAATACAGTCTAACTAATTTCAAGAAAAATTGACTATATATACCTTTGACCATTTTCAACACTTTTATGATCTCATTTTATTTTAATTACATAAATTTTTAAAACTACCATCATTACTTAATTGAGTGAATTTTCTAAAAACCTTAATTAATAAATTGCATAAATTTTTTTCTTTGCTTTTAAATGTCATATCTCAAAACAGGTATAATCTTTTTATTAATCAACTTATTTTTGATCTAATTATTTAAAATCTATTTCTTTAACATCATTATACTTAACTGAAATAAAATAATAGTTTTTACTTTACCTTTGATTAGTAATTAAGTGAGATTGCGCTTTACGCAAAAAAGTGAAGCTTGTCTAAATCTTATTATAATGGCTTAGCGCTTTCAGAAACTTTGAGTCTCCATAATTATAGCTTACTTTTAACTGAAGTTTAGCTGTGGTTTATGTAAAATTTTATGCAAATTTTATAACGACCATTTTTTGGAGATTGCAAAGCACGATTCCTTCCGGTTTATTGCACAATTGTCATTTGCAATAAAACACGCCTCTTTAATTTTTCATTTCACATCATTGCATTCAGTGCACAGTGCCCTTGCTATAGTGGGTTCAAACATATGGCCGGTTGTTTTTTGGTGCTCGAAGAATATGGATCTGTTTTCATCGCTATTTATAGCTTTCCTGTACAAATAATGATGTTGAGATGTTCTTGTTGCAATGTTGGCACAAGTTCTTTTTCAATACATTTCATATATTCTTTTATCTTTGATAAGAGCAATAATTTTAGTAGTTTATATAATTTTAACAAATCTATTATATTATTTGTTATTACTTTAAAATATGGTTTAATAAGTTTTTCTAACATTTAAATGTTATCTATTATAATTACTTTTAATCTTTTATTTTAATATACTACTTTTATTTTATATAATTTTTTTAAAAACTTTCATACTGCTATATTTATTAGCTATTTTCACAACAATAGAAAAACAGCATATATGTGGAGGATCACATGGCTGCCAATGAAAGGAAAAAGACATTCATTTATATCAGGGTGGGCAATTGTTTTGGTTTGGGAGCCACTTTGTGGAAATGGAGGTTAGTGGAGGGCTGCAATGGGAGCCACACTGTAAAAGCAAATATTAGCAAAGGGCCAAACCTTTTTATGACACAATAAACACACTGCTTTATTCCCTGTATTACCAAAAAAATATTTGTTTGTCGATTCTTCATTAAACACACAACATTCATCACTGATTTTACATATTTTCAGAGGATTCATGGTTTCACTAAAGTTGGAAATTTATGTATTTACTGTTGCAAAGACAAAATTGAAATTAACCAGATCAACAGGAAAAGCACTTGCACATTGTATCTACACTGCACATGTACTGACATGATCATCCTAGTGGAAAATATGAGATGAATCTTCGGTTGTGCATGGGAAGGAAATCTCAGTTCAAGGCAGATTTTTCTGACCTTGGTGGGCTGCATAAAAACTCTTTGCAGGCTGCATGTGGCCTGTGGGCCACTATTTGCTCACCCCTGATTTATATATATTTCTGTGTGTATGTAACATCACTACTTACTAAAAAATAGCATTATGCTATTGGTTTATTTTATATATATATGCATATTTATGGATATCAAAAATAAAGTTGTTTTATGTTTGGATAAAAAATAATGTAATGCAATCATATTTTATTGTTCTGAAGAAGACTGCTAGAAAAACAGTGAAATAATTAAATTGAATAAAGCGTTAAAAAAAAAAAAGTAAAATCTTGAAATTTGTCTAAAGGTAGGTCATATGTTTAATAAATCACTTTAATAAAATTATCTGACTTAAAATAAAGTTTCTAAAAGGGGATATTTCATTATAGTGACATTTTTCTCTTTAAATATTGACCTGAAAAATCTCCAATCTTTATCTTTTCTAATATTAAAATTGACTGGAATATATAAATCTGCTTTTCAAATTATTTTAAATAAAGTTAATTAGTATTAACAACTTTTAATGCTATTTCTCTTTCACTACTTACATTGCACTATGCAGTTTAGCTGAGTTATAAGAATACTTATTTTGAGATTAAAAATTCATATTAAAATCTCAATTTGGTTATTAAATAGAATTATTGCAGCCAATTTGTCATTTTGGTCTTCTAATATTATTTGGTCTTCAGAAAAACTGAACATATGATTGTTTTTACTTTTTAACCAGCCGTCAAAATATTTAAAAATTCTAATTAACTTTACTACTTTCTGACCAATTATATCAAATTTTAACATTTTGAATTAGCTTTATAATATTGGTTATTAATTCATATTTATTGCTATGCCAAATTTCCTATAAGTACAAATCCTACTTGATATTTAATTTTATTCTATTATTATATTCAATCAATTTTATATCATTAGTAAATATGATCTTTAAACTTATTTCTATCTTTATCAAAACAAATTCATTTATAATCTAATTTAAATGAATATTAATAGTGGCAGAAATGAGTAGTTTCCTGCCTTATATATTTACTCATTGTAATAATGTCTTCTGTAAAAAAAATTGTATCTCAGACATATATTACTGAATACATTACCCTTTCTTTGAATTTGATTTTTTTTCCATATGTCAGAGCATTGGTTAGGAGGCGAACCCACAACAAACCAACTGCTTGCTTGCAAAGTGGCTGCGCTGACCTTCCAGCGAACAACGCTTGATGATTTTTGTTGTAATTTAAATGGAATTTAAATTTTGTTCAGTTAGTTAAGGATTTTAAAGGTGCACCTATAATTATTTTAAATAATCATTCACAACAAGTCCAGCTAACTATTTAATATTGAGCACAACATGAGTCTAAGAAGTAGGAGTTAGAATAATTTAAATTGTTCAAATGAGTTTTTACACATTGTCTATGAAGGCCATACATTACTTATGGGTGATGAGTTTAAAGATTTAGTTTTTCTTTATATTTATAATATATAATTTTTTTTATATCTCAGTTTCTTTTTTAGTTAAGACAGGATTAGCATAAAAAATGTATCATCTTATTAATATTTATTGCATCTGTGCAAAGAGAAGATTGATTCAAATAAAGGATTACATTTAAAAGTAATAAATTATCGTTATTGTTTGCTATGGCTTACCACACTTTTAACACAATTTATTCTAAGTTCTGAATAATTACAGTCGGTATTATAAACTATAACATTTCCTTTAGACCATTAAGAGCAAGGTATCAACTATCTGTACCAACAGCTATAATCTTTGTTTTAGAAACGATTTTTTTTTAAATATTATTTTTTTTACCTATCTTTTTTTTATTATAAGTTTCTATTTTTCATTTTAGTCTTAACTAACTTATTGTTCAGCGTTCTATACACATTTCTGCTTATGTAATTTTTACCATTCTCTGTTTTTTTTGACCCAATACATTTTGATGTTCTGTTACATTTTTCATAGCTTACAGTTTGTATAACAATTTCTTTTAAATTTTGCACAAACAATGTTTAATTTCTTTTAAAATTTTCTTTATCTATAGCCAATTGTAGTTAAATTTTATTGCATTTTGACAATTGTCTTTCCAATATTTTCTTCAATCTAATAATTAGTTTTTTTTCTGCTTGATTTGGCACATTGATATAATGGCAAATTTAAAGTCAAGATCTATGGATGGTCACTTCAGGTACTCAATCTTCACATAGTTTCCCAAACTTCTCAGAGCAAAAAACTTATTCCATGTTCCATTTTCTCCTTATCTGTGTTCTTTTTTATTTATATATATTTAAAAAATAATGGTAAATCACAGTGTTAAATTCTACAAGTAGAGTATTCCTCTTCCATTAGTGAAGACTGCATTTTGTTAGTCATGTATATATATATATTCATCATCAATTTATTGATGTCATCTAACCATATTTATTGGTATTCATTTATCAAACCATTTGTAAAATAATCAGATTTGCTATTTTAATATCTGGAAAAAAATATTTGAATTTTTATCTCGATTTAAACATGGGTCCTGAATATGGCAGATTAATGCACTAACCAATATACCAAATGTAATTACAATTCTATAACTATTAAATTGTGATTAAAATTTTTATCAGCACCAGACCTACAGATACAGTCTGACTACTGTTGTTTCTAAACCCAAATTAATATAATCTCTATTTCTGTACTTATTTATGATTTTTAAAACTAGTAATTTATTATCACATTATTTTTTAGTAACTAAAATTAATAAGATTTCTTTTTATATATTTCTTATTTTTAAATCTTAACCTGTCATGTGTTTATTTTATTTTGTTCTTGTCTATAATAATATTCAAATGAACCATTACTAGCATAGTGCTATTGATGTGTCATGTTATAATTTGTTTTATTAAATAAGATTTCTACTCTGTTGCCTATTCCACATGGTTGCATATGAATTTGTATAGGATCTTTTTGAGTATATTCATCATTATAAAAGTGAGAGAAATAATTACTTGTTCAATTCAGTGGTAAAAAGATGGACTAAAGAGCTGAGACTCCTTGAACTAAAGCTTAAATTATTACTTGGTACTTGAACTTCACAGACAAGAGTTAGCTATTCAGTTATTTATTTAATAAAAAAATAATTTTTGGAGCATATGTGGATTGAGAATTGTACACATGCTAATTAATCGTTTTAAATTTAAAATGGTAATCAAATTTCTAGAAAGTAGCATCAAGCAATAGGCCAAAGTTTGTAAACTAATATTTAATAATTCTCTAGTTTAAGTATGATTCAAACTCTTATTGTTGTATAAAACTACAATTAACTGCAAATGTAGGCTTGAAATTGTAATAGTCTATAATTGTTGCCTTTACAAAAACCACCATTTAGAAAAAACTTTAATAATTATGTTTCAAAGCATACTTTATTGATTAAAAAACAATGATTACATCGATAAGATTGGGTTTACACAGTAAGCATAAGTCTGTTCCTGTGTCTAAACAGTTCTACTGGGCATAAGATTGTTTACAGATATATAGGAGATAAAAAGCTTTCTCTTGAGTTCTTTATGTTGTGTTTTTGCTACTCTTAAGGCATCGAAAGTTGCCTGAATTCGGCTTGTTTAATTTTTTTTTAATATACATTATGTTGATGGACCCCATCATGTGTGTCCTGCCGGTTTTGGTGTATTGTGTTCTTTTTTTTAGCTGTATTATTCTGTATCTCTTTTCCTGTTTTTCAACTATAGTGCTGCTTTTAGTTTAAATAGTGACCAAGTTGCAGCAAAAATATCTGGTGGTGCTAGCATGTTATCCCTTTCTTTTATTCTTTCTAGTTTGTGGTGGAATGTGTTGAGGTTTTGTTTTGCATTGTAGTCGAAATTGAATTTACATCTGGTATACCAATATGCATAAAAGCTAATTGTCACTACTCTTATTGTTGGGATTGCATTTTTTTTGTATACCCAGAGAATTTTTGCCATTGTTGTGTCTTTCTGACAGTAGTTATTTATCATTATTTGTCTTACCTTTTCCAATCTTAGACATTCGTTTAGAAAATGTTGTGTTTCTTCTTCTCACTTTAGTCTATTCTAGAGCTTGTTTTAATTAATACAATGGAGAATTTTACTCAGAATAGTTGTTTGCTCCTTTTTTGGTCAACCAAGAAACTTTTAAATATTCACTTACTTGTGAATTATTCTTGTAAGCAGGAGGAATCAATAGTTAAGTAAATCACTTTCTTTGCAAGAGTGAATTTTTCCAGCTTAAATGACATGATTAAAACAAGAGATAGCCTGATAACCCTTGAGGTTATTTTTACCATGACTTGGGACATGCTAAATTTATTCTCTCCATGGCTCAACCAATAGCAGGATGCTCAAAAAGGAAAAAACAGAAGAGTAATTGACTCAAATTTGGGAAAACCAAATGAAGGAATGAGAAAACATTTTGAACAAAATATGTACCAAATAATCTGTAATGTAATAATATAATCTTTAATAAATTATTTTGGAAACTAAATGACATGATTATCTAATACATTTCTAATACAATGTTATAATATTTCAGGATTCTATTCAGAATTTTTGAATAGGATATGAAGATAAACTGGATTATTGAATTATAAAAGTTAGAAGAAAGCGACTTATTAAAAGTGTCTAGGCAATCAAAAAATGTTTTCAAAACATTTAAATTTCCCAAGTTTTATTAAATTTTCCAAAAGATAAATTGTCCAAGAGATTTACAGTCACAAAATCAGCAGTAAGAGAATATGATGGTTTTTTTCACTACTTTTCTAGCCACTTGATTTTAGAATATCCAGAGTGAAACATTTATATGGATTAATGATATTATGCAGCTCTAAATATCAAGATACTACAGGAAACTGCATTAAGCAGGGGAGGGGGAGGAGCGGAGCAAGAAATAGTCAATTCCATCAATCAATATTCACGTATTATCATTTAATCATTGCACAATTTTGTCTATCGATCTTCCCTTGTAGTTCTACTTGCTTATATAATAAAACTGTTTTTCATAATTTATTATTATAATTATGGTAATGAAAAACAAAACAACCTTATTTTGTTTAATACATAACTATCAGTTGACTATCTAAATCTTCATACTACTGTCAAAAAGAATTTGTATTCTATGTATATAAATAAGTGTGGGGTAAATGTGCTACTGAAAACAGGTTTGTATATTCCAAAGAATCCCTTAATAGTCATATAAAGCACTAAGAAAGCATTTGATTATCAATGGTAATTTTTTGGTCTTCTAATAATAAATGTGATGTTTGGGTAAAGACAGTGTCCATCATCCAATATTAAGTCAAGTCAACTGATATTAAAACTGATCTAATCATAATCAATTTTTAATATCATTATTTTATACTTAAAATGTATATAACGGTTTATTTAGAATTTTTGTTCTCTGAGTCTTAAATTTAAAATTATTCTAATGAATGTATATATAGTAAAAGTGCTATTAAAAAACAGAAACATTTGTAGACTGTAAAGAGCCTAGCAGTAAAAAAACGGATCGAGTATTAAGAAAACATTTGATCTTTGTCCTTAAGTTTGCTTTTAATTTAATCTTTAACTAAAATTATTGTAATATCCATTGTTCAACTTTTATTTAAAAAAAGAAAAGAAGAAACATTGACCCAAATACAGTAGACGCATATGTATATATTAGACGAATGCATTTAAATCTTTATTTCTTTGAACAGCTGCACTGACATCAAATATTCTCAGTTTAATTATAGTAAATGACCACCGCTATTAAAATAATAATAATAATTATTATTATATAAACATTTTATATAATGAAAAGAAAAAAAGTAAAATGATTTTAAGATCTGCATATTTGATCAAATTACACCTTCACATAATAATTCATAATATTTTAAAAAATAATTATCAATATAAAATATATTTTCAAGTCATTCTTCGAACCAAACTTTTTTTGTGAATAAAATAGCCTGCCTTAGGTCGCGTGTGGGCCACGTGTATGTCTCTGCTTTTGAGCTTTACGAGCGTTCCGCATCATCTAATTTCTGTTAGAAGACTTGAAAATAATTTGAAGTAATATGATGCACAGGTTTCAAAATTTATTAAAATGTACCTTTTTTCTATCAATTGTGGCATAAATAACTTGATAATCCTCAAAGATTTTGGCTTAAATCTTAAAATCAAATAACTTGTTTAATTAATCGTTTCTTGTTGAATAACTCAGAATCAAAGTGAATGCTATTTTTAATGATTTGCATATAAAATAGTGTTCGAATGTTTTAATTTTTTTTTTTTTGTTTTGTTTTGATAAATTAAAAATACAATAATATTATTTTCGTTCTTTTGATAGAATTAGAATTTACATTAATATTTTTAGAAGACAATATAGAAAAAAAAGAATTTTTTTAAAATATATAAATATATCAATAATGCAAGTAGAATTTTGTGATTATCTACGACACTTTTTATGGAACTCTCTGCATATCTATATAAATAATATGTGGGGGCCTTTGGAAATTCCTCATCATGTAATTTTATTATTCCTGTATTTTCAATCCCTTTGTTGTTTCCCTTTGTTGTTGTTGTTTTTTAATGGAAATCATATTAACATCAATTTAAATTATCCAAAAAAGAAAAAAAACTTTTTTGATTGTGTTTTTGCAACTTCATTTGTCAGGAATACCACTTATATCAATACACCAAAACTTATGATCACACTAATTATTATCAAGGAAATTTTTATAATAAAGTAGATATTTCTAGAAAGTAGTTGACATATACAATACATAAGGACTTTAAAAATGACAAATTATTATTAAGAGATCAAATAAAAAAAACAAATTGATGATTATAAAAAAGTTCTTAAATAAATGTTTTTTTTAAAGAAATATGACATTGGCTTATACATATTTAATATAAAAAATATATAACATTGACATGTTCAGATATTTATTCATATAAAGTATCCTGGTTGGTGTATATATATATATATATTGTAACCTTATGGTTGGGCTCGATGTTTATCAAGCCTTATTCATGCAGTCAAATGTGTAAAAATTTTAAATTTTAATTGACAATAATTGAAATATATTAAATCAGTGTATTATATCAGTGGTATGTTATTGTAGTTGCCAAATTTGATTTAAAATTAAGTAAATTTTATCAACAGATCTATTGAGAGTGTTGATGTGATGTACTGTAACTTCTTAAACGGAGTCAGGAATCTCTCAATAATTATGCCCAAAGAAACCTATTGGCCACTTTACCTTCCCTTTCCATTTCCCACCCTAAGCTTTCCCATAATCTGCTCCATCCCATTTCCACAAAACATAATCTTTGTCAACTCTATGGTCTTTATATTTAAATCCTCCTTATCTTTTCCCAAACCCAGCATAAAAACCAATAACCCACTTTCTGTATAATCACTTTGTTCATATTTATTCTCCCATAATTTCATTATTTGTAACCTTTCTGATTTCAAGCATTTACATTCAATCAACAGATGCCTAATATTTTCTATATCTTCCTTACACAATTTGCAGACTAAATCATTCATATTTTTCCATTTACATGTATATTCTCTTGTTGCTAAAGATCCTCCTCAAGCTTTAAACAATAAGCTACTTTCCTTAATTTTATCATAAATTAACTTGCACCCAATGTTCCGTTTACTTCTATATATATTTAAACTCTTTTTACTCTCCATACTAGTTCTCTATCTCTCCAACTCCCTATTCTTTACTAATACATCTATTCTTTTACCCATTCCTTACCACTATAACACTCAATAATCCTCCTAACACAATCATCCCACCTTTTATACAAATATACTGATATAAATTCTTTATCCAAATCCTTTGCATACTGCATTACCTTTCTCACCCATCTTATTGCCTGCCCTTTACTCATAACCCAATTGAATATTATTTTGGCTATTCTTTTATTATCCATAAACTGCAACCTACCAAACATTTTCATTTTACTTTTTGCATCTCTCATATAAAAACTTGACCATCCCATTTCTCCATGAATTTCCTCCTTTGCTGTCCATACCTCTGCACCTAATGCATGTCTTCCTACTTCCCTTTGTACTTTCTAAGCATTCTAATATCCTTTTACTAACACATAATGCATCATTACCATGTGTTAACCCTGCTACTACAACTCCCTTCCATACAATTCTAGATACATCATATTTATTATATGAAACATTGTTAATTTCTTTACTAAACCCTTTCTTTGCTTTGCTTCATTTACCAATTTTTCTCTCTCATTCAACCAAGCAATTTTCCTGATTACTTAAGATGATTCCCAAATAACTATATCTATCCACCACCCTTAACTTTATATCCACCAATAAAAATTCTACATCTTCTCTTTTCCTATTATTAATTATCATTATATTTGATTTTTCTTCACTAAATTTAATTCCTCTCTCTTTACCCATCCTTGCACATGTCCTCAGTGTAACTTCCATATCTTCTCTTCTTTCTGCACACAAAAAAATATCATCTGCAAAAAAAGACCCAACAAAATATATACTCCCTTGCCACCCATTAATGGTATCTCTATCCCTCTTCCTAGTCTTTCTATTGCTTCCCCCATTTCCTTCAAATACAGCAAGAACAAAATAGGTGACATAAAGCATCCTTGCCTTAATCCCACCCATTTTTAACTTTAACTGATTCTATATCCCCTAATTGGTAAGTATAGTAATTATTTTCATATAATTTCTTAATAATATTTACTAAAGCTTCATCCATTCCCAAATTTGCTAAACTTACCCATAATCTATTTCTATTTACTCTATCATATGCCTTCTCTATATCTATAAAACTCATAACAATCTACCTGAACTCTTACTCATATCCATAAGTTGTTTAACTATAAATAAGCTATCTCCTATACGCCTATCTGATCTTAAAACTCCTTGCATTTCCCCCACTATCAGTCTATAATTATTTAACTTTTTATGATCCTTACCCTTTCTTTTAAATAATAATCTTATTCTTGTATTACTCCATCTACCCAGAAAAACTCTCTTCTGTGCCATCTTATTAAAACATGATAATAACTTTGCTTTTGTTCTATGCTTTAAATTCATTACCACTTCTGCTTTCCATCCATCTAAACATCACACCATTCCACTTTTCAATCTCTTCCCTGCCTCATTCAATTCATTTTTTGTGAACCTAATATTCCCATTACTAAATGCTTTCATGTTTTCTATCACTAAGTCCTTCACATCTAACATCTTTTCTATATCCATTACATATCTATTTAAGATTCATTCTCTCTAACTCTTCTCTAGAGCTACACTCTATTCCCTCATCATCTATTAATACTATCTCCCCCCCCCCTATATTTTTCTTTTTAATGTAATTCCAATTTTTTTTACTCCCATTTCCATTTTTATTAATATCCTCCAACAATTTACTGTTCAACTTCCTCCTCTCTCTATAATTATCCATTTTAGACAACTTCTTTTTTCTAAGTACTTTCCCCATTTAGCATTAATATCATTTTCACTTTCTTTGTTTTTAATAGCACCCTTGTATTCTCTGTATGCTTCTTTCATCTCTTTTACACTTTTACTAACTCTCATTTTTATTACTTTTATTCTTCTGCATATTCTCAATTAAAATTCTATTTGACACTTTTTCTATTTTACCACACCAGTTCTTATACTCATTCCCAACCAACTGTTCCATGCCTTCTTCAACTTGTATTTTATACTCTTCCAACTTATTCTTATCATTTGCTCTCCATCCACATCTTTCACTATTGTTTCTACCTTTATTTCTATCCTCCATCACATTACTAACCATTTCTATTATAATAAAGTTATGATCACTATTACATACTTTCTCTTCATTATCAAACACCCTAATTTTCCATATTTTTTTCATTTCCTCTTTCTCTATCAATATATAATCTATTGTGTGAAATATATTATTCCTAGACCATGTGTATTCTCCCTCATAAATATTTGATAAATTCTCAATGCTCAAATGTACTCTTTGACAAAATTTCTTCAAAAATTGACATTCTTATTATCTACATAATCAATTTTTTCAATATGTCCATTCATATCCCCTATAACCATTATTCTCTTCCCCTTTTCTTTAAAACTCTGTATATCCTTAACTAGGCATTTATATATACTACTATTCCACTCCATTACAGTTTGACTATCTTCAGTAGCTATATACATTACAGCCACCAACCATTCTTGTCTACCCTATCTTATTTCAAACCACAATGCTCTTGACATTTAACAATATTTAAATATTTTTTTGATATAACACCTATCACCCTTTTTTTATTTCCTTTTCTATTTATACCCTCCCATACCACATTTTCCAAAATAGGTTCTTCTTCTTCTCTTAGATGTGCTTCCACTACTGCTAATACCTCGAGCTCTTCATTTTCAATTGCTTTATTTAAATCTAGCCACCTTTATGGTCTCCTACTACCTTGCATATTCAAAAACCCCAATTTTTAACAATTTCTTCTTTCCTAACTACTCTTTTATAAATTCTTTTAATTTCTTTTTCCATTACATTTATAAAAAACTTTCTTACCATTAATATTACAGATCCATTCCCTCTCCGCATCTACACTTATATCTAAATCAACCACCTTTTGCTTATTTCTTATATCCCATCCATTCTTTTTCTTTTTGATAATATTACAATTTAAAATCCCCCCCCCCCTTTAAAAGTTTCCTGAATTATATTTTTTTTAATATCAGACTCCCTAAAACTTCACTTTCTTGTTTTCCTAAGTGCAATCCATCTTTACTATATAACTCCCTCTTTCCAATAAACCAATCCCATACATCCACAAACATAACATTATTTCTCTCACCCAATTTTTTCAATCTCTCATTTATAGAACATGCTCTATCTAACAAATGCTGCTTGGCAAATCTTGGTAATACTTCAACTGCCCCTACTCTTCCTGTAATCTTTGTTAGACTGTTCAAGATGTGCTAAGCCCTCTGCCAGGATATGTATGAGATTTTATTATGCAATCTATCAAGTGGACTAATTTTTAATAATATTAAAACAATAATTTATTAGTATTTTTATTAATTTATAAGTATAAAAACATTTGATATTTTTTTTATTATTAAATAATAATCAAAAAGATTTAAAATTATAACTATTCTAAATTAATCTTTATAATTAATCCTTAAACATATTTTTATTGTGATTTAAAATAATTTTGAACAGCTTGGTTATTTATCACTAATGAATATAGATGGAGACATATTAATTGTATGAAAAGTGGAAAGGCAAGAGATTTAGATGGATGGGCCTCCAGAAATGGTAATGAATTTAGGATATAGGGCAAAAGTAAAGTTATTATCCTGTTTTAATAAGATGGCACAGAATAGAGTTTTTCCAAGTAGTTGGAGTAATACAAGACTAAGATTATTATTTAAATGAAAGGGTAAGGATCATAGAGAATTAAATAATTATAGACCGATAGTGGTAACATCAGTTTTATATAAAGTTTTCTCATATATGGTGGCTAGAAGAGTTGTAAAATGGATGGAAGGGAATAATATAGTGGAGAAAATGCAGGGAGGTTTTAGATTAGATAGGCATATAGGAGATAGTTTATTTATAAGTTACACAACTTATGGATATGAGTAGGAAATCAGGTAGACAGTCATATATGAGTTCTATAGATATAGAGTAAATAGAAATAGATTATGGGTAAGTTTAACAAATTTGGGAATGGATGAAGCTTTAGTGGATATTATTAAGAAATTATATAAAAATAATTACTATATATATATATATATATATATATATATCAATTAGGGAATATAGAATCAGTTAAAGTTAAAAATGGGGTGGGACTATGGCAAGGATGTCCTATGTAACCTATTTTGTTTGTGTTGTCTTTGAGTGATTGGAAATAGCAATAGAAAAGTTAGGAAAAGGGATAGAGATATCATTAATAGGTGGTAAGGGAGTACATATTTGGTCAGGTTTTTTTTGTGTGGATGATATATTTTTGTGTGCAGAAAGAAGATATGGAAGTTATGCTGAGGACATGCGCAAGGGTGGGTAAAGAGATGGGAATTAAATTTAGTGAAGAAAAATCAAATATAATGATGGCTAATAGTGGGAAAAGAGAAGATGTAGAATTTTTATTAGGAGATATTAAGTTAAGTGTGGTGAATAGATATAGTTATTTGGGAATTATTTTAAGTAATCAGAGAAATTGTTTGGATGAATGGGAGAAAAAATTGATAAATGAAACAAAGAAAAGAAAGGGATAGCTAGAATTATATGGAAGTTGCAGTAGCAGGGTTAACATATGGTAATGAAGTGTTATGTGTTAGTAAAGGGTATTAGATTACTTAGAAAAAGTATAAAGGGAAGTAGGAAGACATGCATTGGATGCAGATGTATGGACAGCAAGGGAAGCAATTCAAAAAGAAATGGGATGGTCAAGTTTTTATATGAGAGATGCAAAAAGTGAAATGAAAATGTTTGGTGAATTGCAGTTTATGGATAATAAAAGAATAGCCAAAATAGTATTTAATTAAGATACAAGTAAAGGGCATGCAACAAGATGGGTAAGAAAGGTAATGCGATATGCAAAAGATTTGGATAAAGAATTTATATCAATATATTTGTACAAAAGATGGAATGATTGTGTTAGGAGGATTGTTAAGTGTTATAGTTGTAAGAAATGTGATAAAAGAATAGATTTATTAATAAAGAATAGGGAGGTAGAGCGATGGAGAATTAGTATGGAGAGTAAAAAGAGTTTAAATATATATAGAAGTAAACAGAATATTAGGTGCGAATTACTATATGATAATAGTAAGGAAAGTAGTTTATTGTTTAAGACCTGAATGGGATCTTTAACAACAAGAGAATATACATGTAAATGGAAAAATATGGGTGATTTAGTCTGTAAATTGTGTAAGGAAGAAATAGAAAATATTAGGCATCTGTTAATTGAATGTAAATGCCTGAAAACAGAAAGGGTACATATAATGAAGTTATAGAAGAATAAATATGAAAAAAATGATTATACAGAAAGTGGATTATTGTTTTTTATGCTGTGTTTGGGAAAAGATAAGGGGGATTTAGATATAAAGGCCATAGAGTTGACGAAGAATATGTTGTGGAAATTGGATGGAGGAGAATATGGGACAACATAGGGTGGGGAATTGAAAATAAAGTGGCTAACAGGTTTCTCTGGGTATAATTGCTGAGAGATTCCTGAATCCATTTAAGGAGAAGCCATAGTACATTACATCACACTATCACTTTACCAAGCTTTAATTGGTTTATTTTTTTACAACAATTCCATTTGATAAAGGTATAAAATAACTTAACAGAGTTTGTCGGGGAGGGGAAAGTGCTCATTAAAAGAACAGGAGAATAGATAACATCTGTGCTATAGCAAAATTTAAAACCAAGAAGAAGCTGAAAATAAATAACATTGGATTTGAACTAATTTAAATAATAGACAATTATATCTTGACTCATAAAATAACGGAGTAGAGAATTCTACTTCCTTGCATACATCTGATCTACTGATCTATCAACTGACAATCACAGAATTTCACATTAAAAAGGAATGGGAACCATTTTGAAAAACAAATACTTCATTCAAAGAGACTTCCGATTTAAAATGGTACAAGAGATCGTAAGCATAAAATTTTATTCTATATATTACTACAATCTTAATTATTATACTTATTATGTATGTTTAAAGATTAACAATGATTTGTTTGGAATGACAAAAAAAAAGTATTTTGTGCATTTGTTTATAAAATACTTTTTGTCTTTATACCAAAAGTAATAAGAAACAGATTAAAAGTGATTAGGCCAAAACTTTCTGAATTTAAATTTAAAAAATGAAATCAACTCTACAAGGATATTAAAATTTACATATATTATAAAGTGCAAATTTAATTTATATTTCTATCAAAATATTATTCTGATAAATTTTTCTTTCTAAAATGCTTGCTTATTTCATTATTAAAAATGAATATTAGAATACATTTACCATTTTGGTAACTATAAGAGATATTTAACGTATAGCTTAACTTAATTGGATAGACTTAATGCAAATCTTGATGAAAGAAAATAATAATTTATAATAGTATTCTGAAAGAAAATGTTTAAAATTACAGATAAAAAAATATAAATAACAATTTCTTAATTACTATTGTGAAATGCTGGAGTTAACATTAGTTTAAAATATTAATGGGAAGATTTTGAAATACTTAAAAATGCAGGAATCATTCTTAATTATTCCAATTTTTTATCATACATGGAAAGAGCTACAGCTTTGGTTTTTTTTTTTTTTTTTAAAAAATGGATACAAAATTCTGAACAAAAATATTTATGAGCATTACTGTAAACTCTTAAATGTTTTATTTACTTTATTATGATAAAATATGAAGAATATAGATGTGTCACCTTATAAAGTAGTTTGCAGGTCAACAATCACACTGTTTTCCCTTGCCAGTCAGCTTATAACAAAGGAATTAAATTACAGACTATGGGAATAAAATGAATTATAATAATAATGATTTTTTATACATTGTTCATGTTTATTAATATTTTATATTCATTTTGGATATGCTATTAAGGTATATATTATTTTTCTTCTATTTATGATATAAATATGCAATGACTCTGAAAACAGATTAAGGTAAAATTATATATATATATTGTACTGGTTAGCTTAAAATTAATATTAAATTAGGCTTGTCTAGATAGAGAGAGATGCATCTCTTACATTTATGGGAATTGTCTATTGACATTCTATCTGTGGGTAAACAGACAGAATAATTTGTCAGAAGCATAATAGTACTTACTTAAGATGACATAATTATTTTATTATATGGAATCTTCCTTATAACCAGGTATACATTCGTTTTATATCTTTATTATATTTTGCCTGTAATTTAGTATGTCCACTTTTGTTTATAGAATTTATGCTATTTTTATTGACTGTGTGTTCCTTATTATTGCAAATTTTATTATGCTTTTAAATATATTTTATAGTCATTTGATTTACAGTATCTTTGTTGGTTTCATACACTATTTAACATATGGCTTGTTTGAGGCAGGATATTTTTCTTTTTAGCTTTTAATGTGAGAATTACTTTATCTTACCATTGTTTTAATGAGGATTTGTGCTTGTTTCCATTTGATAAGTGTGAAAAACATATTTTATTAAACATTGTATCAGTGATATTGTGCATTGGTAGATAGAATATAATCTTCCATTGCTTATTCCATGAGAGGATTACATTGTTGAGGCTTATAATTATTTTATGCTTAGCAAATATAGTTTAATCCCTGAAGATGATTATTTTCATGGTATGTATTCCATTCCCATGTTGAGATGATGTTTACATATTTTTGTACCTAGAAAAAAGATACTGGAATCTGCCATATTGCTATACAACTATATAATGTTGTTTTGAGGAGCCTCTTTTTATTGTCTGATCCCTCACGATGATGTCTAGTTATTTTCCATGTATGGTGAAGCTCTTAATGTTTTAAAATTGTATGGCAATGATAAGGTAGAGTTAGCTTCTGGGACACTTGTTTATCGATAGTGTTTAGCTAAATGAAATAGGGTATGAATTGTGCTGTGGTACCTTGTCAACATTTTACAAGCAAACCAACAAAATTTATTAGTAATTTTGAAATTTATCTTGTGTATGGCACAATAAGAGATACACATATGCAATGTCATTTCATTTCCATCAAGCAGTAGTTTGCCAATGGATCAGTAAGACATTTCAATAGTTAAGATGAATATTCTGTAGACATGGGAAAAATTTAGTATCCTGTATGTATCTGATATCTGTTTTCATATTTATATAATTGTTTGCTGAATGCTAAATAATAATTGTCATTTGTGCTTCATATGATAATTGTCATTATCATATTACTTATTAGTAAAGTTTAGTTATACTTTAATGCTCTCAATAACATACTATAGATGGATATTATGAGTAACAGTTACTAGACATATCAGTGCATCAGAACTGTTAATAAATATAAAGGGAATACACCTGCAACCAAATGAATATACCATGTTTTACATTGCTTCTGAAATATATATGTTTTCAATTATTTATTGTTATTTTAGAAAGTTGTAAATAGTGTAAATAAATCTTGTTGTTTTGAAAAATATATTTGTTTGTCTGTGGCTTTATTGTTAATTATCATCCACATTATTATTATTATTGCTATCAACACATTATCTTATTGACTTAAAGTCATCATCAATCAAGACAGTATATCTTAATGCATTAACATATCACAATGATTTTGGTAAGCTCTTACATTCAAAGTACATTTAGAATTTATGGCATATTGATCAGAACACTGTTGATCTTAAGACTATGTCTTATTTTAAATAATATCTTAATGATCTATTGGTTTTGGAATAACCTGTTTATTAGAATCATTAGTTACATACATCCACTGATCTTGATCATATTACCCATAGTTATTAATAAAAGAGAGTTTTTAAGTTATTGTGTTTGCTTTATTAGGAATTTATTTGTACTTTGTAAAACTTAAAGTTCATATTACTGTTAGTATTGGGATTGCCAAATATTCTTTATTAATTCTATTTTGTGTTATGAGCTGTCTTTGTTTGTTATATTTGGGTAGTGGCAAAATCCCTCTCACTGTTTCAAGTATATCTTTTAAAATAGTAATATTCAAGTTATTTGAATCCTGAGAAAGTAAATTACTAGTTGACAATTTATTACTATTCTGTTAGCCTTTCCTCATAAGTACTTCATAAAGTTTTTGTTTCTGATCTTTGTAGTTCACAAATTTATTCACATGAAAACAATAAATGTAAATTAGTTTTGGTTAATAGAAGAAACTTATTGTATTCCAAAAATAATTGTGTTTGCATGATAATATGTGAAAAAAAAAAATTTCAATGGACATTATGTAAAAAAAAGAAGCTAAACAGGTAAGCATTTTTTTTATTATCTGAATTTGTGATATATAAGTAATATGTTTAAGTTTAATCTGTTTTCCATATGTAATATGAATTTTTTAATACTAAAATGGAAATATTATTCATCACTCTTTTTATTATCTATAAATTTTAAAATCTTTATTTTTAAAAGTATATCTATGTAAAATTGTGATAAAATATTTTTTCTATAAATACATAAAATTATATTACTTTATTGAAAATTCATATGTGTTAAAGAGTTTTTAAAACAAAAATGAAAGTACACATTGGAAAGGTTAACATCTAACTTGTCTGGTGATCAGATTAATTTTTAAAAATGCATGCATATCACATGCTATATTAAACACTATTAGATGACATCTATTAATAATTAAAGTTTATATTAGGTGGTATAATTATGATGCAAGGAAGAGTATGATATTGAAATGCATACATAGTGAAATAGATCAGACTGTTATGTTTATCATTACGTCAATAGCTTAGGAGAGTGCAAAGCACATTTCAAAAAAGCTGAGAATTAATTTGATTGGTTACATTTGTCTTTCCAGCATAGTTCTTTATTATATATATAAATATAATTTCAATATATCTTATAATATAAGTAAACTAAGTGTATGTCTTGAATATGTATTTAATGTCTGAACTTGTGTGTATTATGCTTGCATATGTATAATGTTATAACACAGATGTACACCAACTCATTGCATGCAAAATAGTGATATGATAAATTGTTTATTTGTTTACCAATATCAAATTTAAATCTTTTAAAAAAAATTATGCATAAACTTCAACATATTTGTGATGCAACTTGCAGCCATAAATTTAGCATATAATGTAACAGTGTGTTTTGATTTTTTTCATGATGTGGTCACCTTTCTTGTCACATTATTTTTTTGCAGCCCTTTTTTATTACTATAAAATTAATTACCTTTAAAAATAAATTCAGTATATGTTTCCGGGTTTATTAACTTTATGAGCTGCCAGGGTTCAAGTTCAGAAGCATTTAAGTGAGAAAGAATACCAAAACTTACGATTTAAAACTGTAAAGGGTTATCAAATATTTATTTATAAGTGTTGTACTAAATTTGAAAAAAAGAGATAAATAAGTAAATGATTACCCTTCTATATTTTTGTTGGAATAATTTCATACAAATTTAAGAAAATAATAGTGATTATAATGATAGCAGATGAACATTGACTAGCAAAAGCTCAAAATATTTCTCCAAACCTTCATGGGTTCTCATTGAAGCATTCAAAGAACAAGATTAAAAAGTTCTATCATTATAATATATACATATTTTATTATTTAAAATCAATATGGACTTCAGAATTCCTGCATTTGCCAGACATATTTATGACCTGAATGATTACTATAAAAGTTTTGCTCAAGTTGAAAACATACTACTAAAAAATATTTTTTTGGTTAAAATTGTTGTCATGATTTGTTGTTATATGTATACAATAAAAAAAGATAAAATAAATAAAGTGACTGTGAATGTAATTCAGAATCAGAAGTAAGTGTGTCAGGACAAAGATTAAAAAAATAGAATAGAAACAAATTATTGGAATAAGAATTAAATATTAAACAACTGGAGGGGAGGGGTGGGGAGAGCAAAAAATAGCTTTTAGACAATTGATTGAGTAAAGAAAGCAAGGCTGAAAGGAATAATAAAAATAAAGCCAAGAAGATGGGTAGGCTTACATATATTTAGATATACAATTTTATTCAAATGTATTAAGGGAGAATCTTAATATAATAGAGTTACTGAAACTTGAATTATTACGTAAGTACTATAACAGCAATAATGAATTGCGAAATCATCAAATGATAAGTGAATAAATAAAATTATTATTATTTATTTATTAGTTAGATGCGGAAGAATGGACTTTAAAAAAAAACAAAAACATTTTTTTAGTATTGAAATATAAGTTATTATGAATCAGGATAGTAAAAAATATATATGCTTTAGTTCTTTTGTCGAACATTTACAAATTCGCAATATAAGTCATATTTTTTGAAGTGTTATGTTTTAAGACATTATCTTCTAAACAAACAGTTCTAATGGATAACGCCAAAAATATTAAAAATCGATTGAGATATTTGATCAAATAATGAAGTTTCACAACTTAATATCCATTCCAGAAATAACTTATAAGGTTTAAACGTGTGTTATTTTTTTACTTTTATTCTAAATTATAATGAATCGTTTAAATAAATGCTACATAAAAATCTAACAAGAGGTTAACGTCAATAATTTTCTCTATCAATCAACAACTCCCAAATGGCAGCTTTAGAATTAAAATTAGTAAAGCTCTTTTTACTAAAAATGTCTCGTTTTCTTTTCCTTATTTAAATTTTGTCTTGCTTTTTCATCCACATTAAAATCTCAATGGCTTATTATTTTTGCAACTTCAATGTATGGCACGTGCCATTTTTATGTTTCCAGCATCGAGCGCCATTTTGAAGGACGTTCACGTGTCGTTGACGCGCAGGCTCTCTTACTTATAGTCGCTCTTAAGGACAAAAGACACAGAAAGCCAGACACTGATTTTTTTTTCGTTATATATTTAGATTTTAATTATTATTGTTACAAAATGTGAAACTATCATTTATAAACAATCTGTGGAAATTTTAAGTTAAAATAAATTTAGGAAGTATTTTTAAATATTAAAATTTACATCATTTTATTACAATTTAAAATATTATTTAATATTCAATAATTAAAGTAATTAACTGAAAAAAATCAACATAATGTTTTAATTAATTAAAGTTTAATTCATTGATGTTAACTTTATCATACACACAAAACAGTTCATCTATAAATCTAAATAGGCTTCAATTATTTTTATCTACCAACATGTTTCTTGTTCTGTGTATGAATGTTTATATAAAAAAGAAAATAATATATAAAGATGTCTAATTACTTAATTGCTTATTTATTTTGTTATCATTTTATTTTTTTTGCATATAATTATATGTATAGAAGTATACATAAATGTTAAAAATATCTTTCTGCTAAGCAACATACAGATCATCACTAACCATTATCAATCCACTGTAGGATGGTCTCGTCAAGTTCAAACCATCTTCTCCGATCTTTAGCTTCTCTTCTCCATATCACTCCTGCACACTTTCTTATTTTATCCTTCCATCTCAAGTGTGGTCTCTTTCTGGGTCTTTTACAATCTCTTGGAATCCAGTTTAAGATTTCAATTGTCTATCTATTATCATCTCTTCTAGCAATATGTCCATCCCAATTCCAGTCTTTTAACTTTTTCAATAAGGTCAGTAACACCAATTTGTTCTCTTACCCATATATTGCATTTTCGATCTCTTCTTGTTACTCCTAACATGCATCTCTCCATACTTCTTTGAGTGGTCTGAAGTCTCTGTATTGCTCTTCTATTAAGTGTCCAAGTCTCAGATCCATAAATAAGAACTGGTAAAACACATTTATTAAAAACCTTCCTTTTCAAACACATAGGCATATTTCCTTTTAGTATCAAGTTATTTCTACCAAAAGCACTCCAACCAAGTTTAATTCTATGATTAATTTCATCCATTATGTTTCCATCTGTATTAATAATCTGACCAAGGTATTTGTAGCTGTTAACTTCTTCTAACTCATCATAATCAATCTTTATTTTCATATTTTGAAAAAATCCATTGAACATTACTTTAGTCTTTTTAACATTTATCTTTAGTCCTACTTTCCTACTTTCATCTGATAACTCCTGCAACATTTCCTGCAGCTCTAAAGCATTATTTGCAAAAACAACTACATCATCTGCAAAATCTAAATGACTTAAATAATCTCCATTTACTTTCACTCCTTTAGCTTCCCATTTTAATCCACAAAATACTTCTTGCAGCACTGTTGTAAAAAGTTTTGGAGATATGGAGTCACCCTATCTTACACCCTTCTCAATGTTGACTTTCCTAGTATCATTATGTAATCTAATTGTTGCTGTTGCATTTTTATAAATATTCTTTAAAATATGACAATATCCTGGATCTATACCTTGATGATCCAATGCTTTAATCACTGAAGAAATGTTTATAGAATCAAATGCCTTTTCATAATCTACAAATCCAAAGCATAATGGCAACTCATATTCATTTGTCCTTTCTATAACTTCTCTCAATACCTGGATATGATCTACTGTACTAAAACCACTTTTAAATCCAGCTTGTTCTCTTGGTTGGTGGAAATCCAATGTTCTCTGTAGACGAGTTGTAATTATCTTGGTAAAAATTTTGTATAAAACTGATAAAAGGCTGATAGGTCTGTAATTTCTAATATCTTCTTTATCACCTTTTTTAAATATTAATATTAATACTGCATTCTTCCAATCATCTGGTACATCTTTATCATTTAGACATTTGGTATATAACTTTGCTAAAAAAAATTTCTATTTCTTCACCTGCTTCTTTTAATATATCAATTATAATTCCATCATTACCTGGAGCATTTCCTTTCTTCATAAATTTAATTGCATGTCTCACTTCTTCATTTAAAATTCTGGGCAATTCAGAAGATATAATAGATATAGGAGGTACTTGTTCTTTATTACTATATAATTCTTGATAGAAGTCTTCTACCCATTTCATGATGTCATCTCTCTTTTTAGTAATAATTCCATCTTTTTTTCTTATTGCAGATATAAATTTCATACCAATACCAAAATGTTGTTTTACACTCTTGAGACTTTTATTCTCTTCTACAGCTTTCCTTGCTAGTTCACAGTTATACTTTCTTATATCATTTTCAACTCTTTTCTGCACCATTTTACAGAATTCGAGGTATTCAATCCTTTTTAATGCATCATTTTTGTATATCTTCATATTCTTTCATTTCTTAATAAATTCTCTAGTCTCATTAGAAATTTTATTGGTCAATTGCTGTTTCTTTCTACCAGCTATCTTTGTTGCAGTTTTTAAAGGTGTATCAGTTATTTTCTTATTAATTTCATTCAAATCTGAATCATGTTCAAAATCTACTTATACTTGAAACCGATTTGTAAGTTCTAATTTAAATTCATTAGAGTGTTTCTGAACACACACATACTATCTTATATATGTTTGTAATGCTGTCAATGATATTCAAGTTCAACATTTCTTTGTTAGAGGTCATATTTTTCAAGGGAAAAAATATTATTTGTTCCACCATTATAATTTTTTATGAAGCATTTTATGCAAAAGAAATAATTCCTTACTATATTTAAGAGGCTTAATTTGATTAGAAGCATTTTATTCAGAGTAAGTAATTCCACAAATGGTATTTTACAAAAGTCATATGGAAGAAAACATTTTGAAGGAAAAAACACTCAGAAAAAATCACTACATGTACTTCAACCACTACGCAGAACTGAATAAGTATTGTATTTAAATCACTAAGAAAATGTGATTACAGTACATAAATTCAAGTTTGAAATGTGATATTTAATGAGGCGGGAAAAATAGATGCCATAGGTTCATATTTACGTTTAGTTTTGGTTAGTGTATATGCTGTGTACCAACTATGACCGGGCGACCAGCAAACATATATACAATAAAACTTGACAGAATAACAGCATATATATATTTAGCAATAATAATTTATTAACAATTAGAAAAAATAATTACTATACCGATCTTTAACACACATATAAAGTCTGCATTTGAGTGAGCTTAATTCACAGGTTAGTTACTAAATAGCAAATAATGATTATAAAGTTAAGATAAACTATTATTCACTTTACTTTCCCTAATGTCTATAGTCTTTATAACACAATCCTCTACCAACCTCTTGAGGGTTTCAAAATAATAATAAGACCGAGAGAATCTGTTAAAAGTACTAATCAGTTTAGTAATCTAAGGAGCTGAGATCCTGGGAATGAAATCCTCTGATGATGATCTTCACTGTTCTTTAACTCCTGGTCACAGTGACGGTAGCAGCAACCATAGAAAGAGCCCACAGTTCTTTTTCTCTGACTTTTTATATCGATCTCTTCTTTTGTTTTTCTTATCTTTTCTGGTGTAATTTGACTTTTACAATTCAATTAATTTACATACTATTTAAAGTTTGTTATCATAATGGAATTCATCTGAGCTTTTAATTACACATACAATTAACTAGTTATAGGAATTCATTTCGATATAAAATAATACATGTCTATTCAATTAATATATATATATATATATATAATATATATATATAATATATATATATGTCTAATTAAAAGCTTTTATTTTTTAAACTTTGTTTAATTAAACATTTCTTTTCAAGGATTTATTTAGCAGCATTTTAAAGTTTAAATTATTATTTAATATTTTGCAGTATATTTACTAAATTATGTTTTTGTAACTTTCTGATAAAAAAAAATTGTTAAAACAATCTTTTAAGAATTTTTTTTCCAGAAATGTTAAAAATAAAGTATTACAAAAATAATACGTCAGGTATATGTCTGGTTCTCTAATAAACTCCAATACTTTCTAGGATATGTTTGCTCACTAATACAGCCAACGGACTGAGATATCCCATTACTACAAACATGCTTAAACAGCACAACATTTTTATTATTAAAATAATAATTGGCTAATCCTGAATTGCAAGGCTTAGTTCTCATTTTTTTAATATGATTATGAAAAATTATAAATGGCAAATGGATATATTATTTATAAAAGGAAAATTCTGGCATAAAATGTTATATCCTCAATGTTTTTTAATATGTTAATTTTTTTCAATAATAATACAAGGTCCTCATCTTATAGCTAAAGTCGCCGTTCGATGGCACCATTTTCACGCTAAAACTATAAAATATGAACATTCATGGGCTGTTGATTTCAATTATTTTGTAATGCGAAAATAAAAACAAAACAAAATTGTCTTTTTTAAATATTATTTTTTATTAACATATACAAATTAAATGATAATAATAAATGTAAAATAAAATAAACAAATTACAATTTGATTCGTGTTTTTTATTTTGCTATATTAGAAAAATCAATTTTCTATCGGATATTTTTTTACTGGGGTTACGGCTTTTTTTGTTGTTGTTGTTTAAAAACTTTTTTAGTCTTCATTTTACCTTTTCTTTTTCTTTTTTACAAACAAACAGAAATTACCACTATTTTTTTACTTCAAATAGAATGACAACAAAAATTAAAAGTTGTTAAGATTAGGTTTAGGGTTAGTTTTAGGGTTAGTTTTAAGGTTAGTTTTAGTTTTAGGGTTAGTGTTCTGTTGTTTGTAATGATAAAATAGAAAAAAACAAAATCGTAGTCGGAGAAAAGAAAGTAAAACTTTTTTAAACAACAACAAACACACATAAATGTCTTCTTTACTTATTAACCATGTTTATAATATTTGCTTTTTATGAAATTTACAAAAAATCGTGCAGAATTGTACTTTTCTTACTGGATATTTTTGTTTTACCACTCTTTTTTACTTCAAAAATATACACACAGTAGAATCTTGTTTGTCTCGTGGAATGTTACGAACAGTACGCTACTTGATGCGTTACCTAATTGCAACTCATTTTACACATATATCTTGTCAACATTTTCCCAATTAAAACTTCAATATAGTATGTTGTAAAAAGTTTGATAATTATTACTTTACAAAATCTGAACATTTCAATATTTTAAAATAAAAAAAATCCAATGAAAACAACATTTCCATCCAATTCAAATACACACACCCTCTCACCAAGCCGTAACAATTTTATAAACTGCGAATTCAGAAAATGTATTTGCTGTGATGTGACATACATGCTGTACTGCGACATGACATAGCAGCCTGCAATCTGTAGCACAACAAAAAAGTTGTATTATAGAGTGGGTTCGAACATGTCGGCCGCGGAAACAACATTTTTATGTGTTTTAGCACAAAAATGGTGGCATAGAGTGGCATCTTTAGTTATAAGATGAGTACCTAATACAATGTAGAGTATATATATATTGTCAGCATAAAATATTATTTATTAATCTAATTAGCAGCAGATACAAAGTATAGTATATATTTCTAGAACTTCTAATACACAATACATATTTCTAAAACTTCTAATTAACTTTGCTTATCAATATTTTAAATATACAGTGAAGTTATGATATATAGTGTATCAACATACATTGATTTAATTTACACTATTCCAAAAAAAAAGGTAAATAAACAACAACAAAAATGTAAATAAACAAAAAATAAGAATAATAAATTCATAAATTTTACAATATAATAGCAAACATTTTCCATCTCAAAGCATTAAACTTGATTATTCTTATTAATATCATTTCTTTGGGTTAACTTGGAAGCATATATATTTTATTAATGTGTAAAGTATTCACATAATAAAATGCTTTCTAAGTGTTAAGCTAAAAGTTTTATGAAATTTGTGAAATATCTTTCTTAAGTAATGAAATAAAAGTTATAGATTTAATAATGGTAAAAAAACGAATATAAATTTTTTTTATTAATGCATCAATAAGAATAAAATTTGAAAAGTTTAGCACATAATTTGAAATGGATAATGGCAAGTAGGGATAACTATAAATTCTAAAGCAATACAGACCAAAAAATACCAAAACAATTAGAAAGAATATGATCTAATAAAGAGACTGCTATTAATATTTTTTTATGAAAAAAAAAATTGAGAGAATATTATTTTTATTTTTTGAATGAATGTAAATGAGTGAATCCACACAATAAATATATATGTAAATGTATTCCTTTAGTTTATTATTAATAAGTATATTAAAATTTTTTAAAATACTGTTTACAGTATAATCTTGAATTACATATAAATATTATACATATGCAAAAGCATCTATGTTACACACACATGTGCATATATATATATATATATTGTAACAGAGTCCAGGTTTAAACCCTGCTCCAAGGTAAAAGGGCTGTAATGAATTGAGCATATGTAGATACCTTTTAACGTTTATATTAAAAAATACATGAATTAATCAAAGCAATCTTAAAGGGGAGGGGTAGATTCTTGTGCTCAATTCATTTTAATGGAGTATGTGTGTGTATATATTAAAAAAGAAAATAAATATAGCATGTAAAAGAATATTATAGTATATATATATAATGTATAAACTTTATTGTGTCTAATTTTGTTTTAAGAAGATAAGAAAATGTAGAATGAAACAGCTTTTGTTCTTGTATATGGAATGCTGTGAATATAAATCCTGTTTAAAATTATGTTCTTTAAAATGTTTTAATGAAATTGTAAATCTGATAAAAATGTGCTAAAAGCTTTTCTTTTGTAAAAGAAAAAACTAAAGACAAAGGGATGCTGATCTAAAATCGTAATGTCCAGGACTGACGAGATCGAGTAGGATAAAGTTTAAAATGTAGAATGTTTCGAAGAATGATGAGAATTAAGGCCTGAGGACAAAAGGAAGCTTCAAGAAAATTAAAAAGGATATAAATAGCTAAATGACAATAGTAGGGTCTTTTGCTTTTGATTCGTACTTGATATTAAATAGAACTTTAAGCTGTTATTATAAGTGTCATTAATTTTCGAACCTACGAGATTGGAAAAATATATATATATGTTAGCCAAAATGAGTATGTTGGGGTGAAACCATAGACATGCTGGGTTTTTACTCCCACAATCCCACAAAGTAAATCAAAGATGCTCCATAGTCCTGTGATGGTTCAAACTTCAGGACTCCATATGCCTTCACCATGCCAATCATTTGAACATGCTATCATTTTCTCAGAAATTATAAACAGATACTTTTTTGATGGACATTTTTTATGGATCCTGACTTATTAAGAAAGCTTACTTTATTCCTGTATATGGGCAATCTAACCTGTTTGGGGATCAAAAGATAATCATCTATTTTTATTTTAAGTATGCGCATCTTAGTAATCTCACAGCATAACTTGTAATTAGTTCTGTTAAATTTTATATATATAAGTGTAAAAAGAAAATGTTTAATTTGTATAATTAATAATAATTTGATCTGTTAAAAATGTTTATTTATGTGTATATTTCCAGTAAACAATTGAGCACTATTACTTTTTTGTTCTTTCTTCTTTATTTATTTTTATTATCTCATAGTTATCAGTTTAATTTAAAGGTGTATATGTTTTACATATTAAACAATTTTATGCATTCTGCCCCCAAAGTAACACATCTCTGTCAGTTTCAGGACTACTCACCCTCAATGAGCTAGCTAGTGGCCTAGCATTAAATAATACAGTATTATTATTCTCATAAAATCCTGGCAATATAACACTTATGCATGCATAAAATTGGTGCTTGGAGTTGGAACAAGCCGACGTCTATTAGTACATTGCTTGGGAAAATATTAATTAGTAGTTAATAGAAACTAAAGTTGAGTATTCATGTATTTATATAATGATGTCTTTTATTTTGTCTTTTCTTATTGTTGGGAGATTAAGCTTTAAAATAACTTGTTGCCAGGCTATGGCTGCTACAAGTTCATCTCGGAAAAATTAATGTTTCATTTGTATATTAACCATTAATACCCTTTAATAATATGTCATATAAAAATTGTTTAAATCAAGAAAGAATAAATTGAACTTAGTAAAAATATAGAAGGGGTGGAACCCATTCAATATATATATATATATATATATATATATATATATATATATATATATATATATATATATATATATATATATTTTTATAAATAAAATTATATAATAATATATATATATATTATATATATATATATATATATATATATATATATATATATATATATATATATATATTATTTATATTACTAGAAGGTACCACTAGATAATAAATCTAGACTTCTTTCCAATAACCAATTGTAATTTAATATTGATAATTAGTTTAAAAAAATAGCAAAGAAAGAAATTAAGTTTTTTAGCAAAGTTAAAATTACAAACAAATATTGGGAAATTATGAATTTCAAAATGAAACTATTCCAACTAATAATAAATCTTCAAATAAAAGATAAATTTACCCAGCATGAGTTACATTTGGACACCTATTAATTTGGACATATCAATATTTTATAATTCAAGTAATAATCAATAATAAAAGAAACAAAATAATTTATTATTAAACAAAATAATTTATTTAAAAAATAAAGTAATAATGTCATTATTATAGTTAGCCATATTTAAATTAATATATTAAAATCAACAAAGCTATCATTATCTCAACATCTAGTTTCACAGTAACCTATACATTAAGAGCTATAAAAATTAAGCAATGGGTGAAATGCTTGTTATATATAAGCTTAACTCTCTATTACAATATTCTAGGTAATAGTATAAAAATAACTATTATGAAAACTTCACATATAAAATATTTAAATATTTATTGTTCATTATTGCTGTATTATTTATAAAGATATAAATATTATTCATGCTTAAGAAATTATTCACTACAAAAAATGAAATCATTACAAAATGAAATCATGGGAATTTATAACTGAAACTAACAAATAATATAAAGCTAAACATATCAATATATCTCAGTTGCCAATACATAAAATATCAGTCAAATCCCATATATATAAAATAGATATTTATTGCCATTTAAACAATCATTATTCAAACTTATAAATATAATTAAATGACACATATATTTCACAATCTGCATTAAAATGTGATGTCTATAAAATAAAATAAACTATCATTTATTGCGTATATATTATTTTTTGAACATTATATTTAAAATTGTAAATATTACTTGCATATAGCTTTGATAATCATGCACATAGTGATCGATTCAGTATTTAAGAATTGACAATTTAAAATAATAAATATCAGCACAATTTTTATGTGGAAAAAAACAATTTCTAATAAATAAATAAAAATACTTAATAAAGATTTATAAGTTGTTTTGTAATTTTAACTTGTTTATCAGTAGATAATGTTATCAAATTTAACCTAAAGCAGACGATCCTTCTTTCATAATGGCACTTTATTTGAAATATAGAAGATAGGACTAAATGAAAATGTAGAAAAAACCATGAATTTGCAGGAATTGATGATTATAATGTAATCTTATTGATGACAATGAAAACATGAAAAAGTAGGTTATCCATTTGAGTCTTGATTCCCAAATTCTTCAGATAAAAACTATTTATTTACCATTTCATTGTCAGTGTTTAAAATTCAATGTTTTTCTTTTCAAAATTCAGCAACCAACAACTTTGTTCACATGATCAGAACAGTTTTCTTCATAAGAAACCATTCTTGGTTACTTACTAATCGAAAAATAAATAATGCTTCAGTCTATTTAAAACTACATTTAACAAATAATTTTCAATTCTTTAAAATTACCATTTTAAATTAAACAATTGAATTTCCTTTCAAATTATCACTGAATAAAATCAATTTGTATTTATAAAAATAGTGTATAATCTCTTTCAAATAACAATAATAATTCATTATTTTAAAATATTAATGACATCATATTTTTAAATTAATAAAATTTCTTTCTATACATTTTCTTAATTTATACAGCAATGAAATGGAATATACTGTTTTGATATATATAATCATTTATTTATTTATTTTATTTGATATTATATTTATATAGATAGATGTTAATGAGATATTTATTTTATATAGCGCATGTTTTTGAATTGTAATAAACTAATAATCAGCTTTTTAAGCTATTAGTTTATAGATAGATGTTGAAAATGCCATAGACTTGCAGTTCAATAAACAATATCTAATCTATTATAATCAAAGCTTATCAACATAATATAAGATAGGCTTGGAACAAAATATAGCTAATATCATGACTCCACTGAATATCTATAAATATTGGAAGAAAAAATTGCAATATGTACAGATTTTTATAATTTATAATTTATTTTATTATCTATTGCTATATATCAAATTTAAGCGTAAACAGATAATATTATAATAATGTGAAAGCTAAACACCTTCAAACAGATACGCTTTAAACATGCTTATGTGACAGCTTTCACGTTATTATCTATTGCTATGTAATGAAATCAAATTTTATATATATATATATATATAACTTGTTAAAATAGGAAAAACTGTCTCCATACAGTAGTGCCACTCAAAGCAAGACAGAGTAATCAATGGATGCCAGAAGGCTTGTACATAAAATCCCTATCTAGTGCCTACTCATCCAATATCCCCAAACTAGTTTCTGGCTTGTGGCCTTCATCAGTGAGAAGCCTTAGATCTGAGAGTACTGCACCTAGATCTTAGAATCTAATGCAACCCTCCAGCAGCCACCTTTTATCTCTACATAACTACAAAACTATGAGAATAAAATTGAAAACACACAAATATTTTCAATTTAAGCTCAATAGCTTATATAGTCATATGTGTATGGAGAGAATTTTGCCTATTTTAACAACAGTTATGAGCAAGCATGGAAGATAGTGATCATGTGATGTTTAAAGGTAAATATATAACTTGTTAAGTTAAATAAATATATTTACTTCAAAATTTAATTAATTACTTAGCTGTTAAAATATTGAATATTTCAAATTCAAAAAGTATATTTGATATTGTTATTTACTTATTCCAATATTTAGTACATAGGTCAGTATAAAGATTGACAATAATAATAACTAAGTCCATGTTGATCTGCAGTATATTCTAAATTGCATTTGATATCAATGAAGTGTAAGAACTTTTAGAGAGTAAACACATGTTTTCTATATTTATTCCTTTTTTTGATGTGGGTTACTAATCTTTTTATACCCATGCTTTTTTTAAAATTAATTCAAATAATATTCTCAAGCCAAAATTATCAAAAATAATTTTTAATTTACTTGTAAAATATCTTAGTCATTTCTAGTGTGCATTATCATAATTTGATTGTATTAAATATTACAGAATATATTCGGAAAACTCACCTCTCAAAATGCATATTAAGAACATCTTAAGTCTCACAATAGATGTCCAAGTCATTAAGTAAACAAAAGTAACAGAACTTTAGTCTGCTGTCTATATTGTTTATATCCAAAGTAAATTATTTGCAATGGCAAATGTTAGAATGAAATTCCATTCAGTGTAGTTATATTCAACTTCTACTTTAAATTGAGACAATAAATATTCTCAAGGCAGAGTTATCTTATAAAACATCTATGCCATTCTTCACATTCAAATTTTTTGTTTGCTTAACCATTTCGGTGTGACATAACTGGACTTAGAATGTTGATAATACAACATTGTGAGATGAATGTTCTGAATATATTATATAATATTTAATGCAATTAATTTACAGTATTGCATGTTAGGAATGGGTCGATCTTTCAAAAAATAATTTAAAATTAATGTTTGATGACTGACATAAAAATACTGATTCTATTTAGGGATTAAATTAATTCATGTTGAATGAAATTTTGTTTTTGCATTTATTGTTATAGTAATTTGCTTTCTATATAACAACTTAGTTTGCAGACAAAAATGATATTATTTTTGTTTGTTTAATGATTTAGATATGATACTGTGAGAGTTAGAATGTTTATAATATTATATTATATTATATTTCATATAATAAATTTGTAGTATTATATATTATAGGTAGCATAGATATTTCAGAAAATAATTAAAAATGAATACTTACTGATTATAACTTGAAAATATTTATTGAGTCAATTTAAAGCAGAGTTAAATGGAATTACACTCTCTTATTTATTTGCTTCCTTAGAATGCAGACAAAAGTGGTATCACTTTTTTTTCCCTTAATAATTTAGACAGGGAAAGATATTAATATAGCATTATGAAAAGCGAGTATATTGAACATGTATCTTTTTAAATTAAAACAGGCAAAACTCTTCATACAGTAGTGCCACTCAGTGCAAGCCAGAGTAATTGATGGATGCCAGAAAGTTAGTGCATAAAATCCCTATCTAGTGCCTACTCATCCAATATCCCCAGACTAGTTTCTGTCTTGTGACCTTCATTAATGAGCAAGCATAAGAAATAGTGATCATGTGAAGTGATATTTTTAAATTCTAGTCATAAATCTTAAAGTTGAATTCAGGGCCAGACTATTCAGTTTAAGTGCCTAGGGTAAGCCTCAAAAACTGCATTTTTATAAATTATTTAAAAAGATTTAAGATATAGAGATAGTATATCTGCTACCATGCATATAACTTAAGGCCCAAATACTAGACAAATAAAATTCAAATGATCTAGGATTTATTTTTTTAGATAGATGGACCATAGAAAATCTTGATACCATTTATCATTGGTCAGTAATTGGGTGTCTGGAAAATTTTAGCTAGAGAACAAAACAAGAATAGAAAACTGATCAAACCCTCTCCACTACAGGCCTGATGAATACCTTCTTCTCTTTAATTTTTCTCAATGAATAGCTTCTGGAAAATTGTTTACATTGTAAGAGATTATTTATTAAAAATAGTTGTTTTACTTACATATTAAAAATGATCTACTGAACAAAGCAAAGGGTATAAAATAAAATATATAAATAACAAAAAAAAAATTGTTTAAAAAATTACATAAAAATAAAATAAATTAAAAATAGAAAAAAACCTTCACACACAAAAAAATCATACTTTATTAAATTATTAATTGGCTTTTAGTGACCTGGCAATTTAGTAGTATCATTTCTAAGTTTTATTTATTTTATTCTTGTGAATTTCAGCAAATGCAGACTACATAAAAATATTCTATTTTATAGATAAGGTAAAACAGAAAATATCCAAAATATTTTGCTTATACTTCTTTTAAATATGCTCATGTAATTAAAGAATCATTAAAAAAAGCTGTCCCTAGCGGTATAAATGTGCAGAGACCTAAACTACATAAACTAAAACTTTCAAAATTACCCAAATTTTATCCAAACTAAATTTCAAACAAGACTTAACTAAAAACATCATCACCAAAGAATTTATTTCAAAGTCTTCATCTCCTTGCCCTCTGGATTTTCCTCCCTTTTAGATTGTGGTTTGCTCTATCTAAGATAAAAAGCAAGTCAAAAAGAACAACATGTCCAATTATAATACCTCTCCAAGTACAATGGGAAAAACTAAATTACTCTTCTACAAAAGATAAAAATCAGCCTGTTGCATCTAAGTATAACTAAGAAATCTCCTCATTCATCACTGAAACCTCTAAAGACTTAACATATAGCTATTTCCTCCAAGATTCATGTCACATATGGATCCTTCTATTAATCCATAATGGCAACCAAGCCTATCAACATTGCTTCTTATCAAAGACTCTTCTTTGCCTGGACTACACATCTTTCCATACCCCTTTCCTGTTTCATATGTATTTCCTTTCCTTCACCATATTGTACTTGAATTTCATTTGCCATGTAATTATCCCTTTGTAAACTATTTTAACTATTGTGTATTTTTTCTTTTTGATGAATAAAAGCTTTTCTCATTGAGAAAAAAAAGTTCAAGAGTGAATGGAAAATCTGATTAGAAACATGAAAAATATTTGATAAAGAGTGGGACAGCGAGAGAGAAAAAGAAAGAGAAGGGAGAGAAAAGTTATTCTTTTTTAAAACATATCTCCATATGTTTTTTTTTCTGCTGTTGATAATTTAATTAATAAAATTACTTTTAAATATTGTTCTATTTGGATATATTCTAATTCTGTGTCTGAAACAGACATCTTTTTTGCTTCATTTATTAGACTAGACTTGTTTGGTACAAGAGTTAATCATTTTTGAGTTCATAATCATTAATAGACTAATTTTTCATAGTCTTTCATTATTGGGTTGGAATGCAATAACTTGATATTTGATCTGAGTGCATTACTTGTTGTAGGAGTTTGAGAAAGTATGTAATTTAAAGTATGTATAATTTTTTTTTTAAAATCAAAGTATCACTTAGACATGTGTTTTACATATAATATACATTGTTAGCGTAGAAGTGGAACTTATACCTATAAATTATTGAATATTGAATGTTTATAAATAATATACATTGTTCCTTTTCCATAATTAATTATCAGTAATCCATGCTTACCTGATAAATAGTACATATATATTTGGTTAATAAAAATAGATGATCCATATCTTTTCCTATTCCAGCACCTGGATTATATTCGAATGTAATTAAATTGATTTGAATTAGCAAATAAAGTATCTCAAATGGGATAACAATCTTTAGTTTTTAAGAAGATAATGAATATTGCACTATTTTTAAATCTGAGGAAGCTCCTCATCACTCAAGGAATTTAACTGTAGTTGATGCTTCATTGGATGATATTCTGGATGTAAATGGTATTGCTATAGTGTTCACAGATGCTTTTCATTTTTATCCTAGACTTTCTTTTTTCAAGTAGCTCAAACAGGATGTTTTCTTTTAATGATCATCTATACTAATTGATACTATATTTTTGATAATTATACCTTACTTAATTTTCTCCCTAAATATTTTTTTATATTATTCTTTATACAGACATTATTGCCTACTATAAAACTAATAGCAGATTATTTGTTGGAATCAAAAGAAAAAGGCACATTTTAAAACATCTTGTTGAAGAAAGATTTTTATATACTTTCCAGAATTTTGTTGAGTCTAGTTTTACCTGACTATAATTTTGTCTTGAAGAGAAAGGAGACATTTTTTACATTCTAATTAGGGGGGGGGGTCATTATGCATTACTGTAGTAAAAATAATTAATTCTAATATCTAGCTCAAAAACAAGATTGCACAAAATAGCTATGTTTAGTTCATTTTCTTAAATTATATAGAAGAAATTAAGTAAAAGTATAATATTTCCAAGTAATAAGTCTAGAATGCTAGTGGTTATGCTTTGCAGTGCTTGGACTTCTCTTAACATTGTTGAAAAATATTTCAGAAACCCTACTGTATTAGATTGTCCAAATGTTTTTCAACAGTGTTTGTTTTAGTTGTTGTTCAAGATCTCAGATTACATATATCAGTTAAAATAATGTTATATTTATTACAATATATATTGTGATGGTTAATAATAGTGGAGCTATATAGACTGGAGGGAGAAAGTATAGTTGTGTATGTATATGTAGAACACAGACATCAATGCAACATGAAAACAAATGTTACATTTTATATAATTCAAATTGTATTTTAATTTTATTGGAATGTTTATTATAACCACAACATCTGAGTTTGAATTTAGCTTAAATAATAATAGTATTTAAAGTTTTATATATATAATTATGTATTGCATAAATATCTCATAAGTGCATAAAATCTTCTATGTAAGAATTTAAATGTATCTTCTCAAAAATATGGCATGTTTAATGTACATAATTACGAAATCCAGATAATGTCTAAATAAATTAAATACTCTGCAACAGCAATGTTTCATCTCTCTCCATTTAATATCAGTAATCAAATAATGTCTCAGTTCAATTATGTGGGAGGCAAATTGCAATAAATAAATTTTTTAATCATGATTAAATAAAAAATAAAAATACAAAATCAGATTTAAATAAAATTCAAATAATATATTTTATTACATATACATACACACACACACGCAAAATACATGTAAAAAAAATGAATGTCATCAAATTCTTTTTTTTTTTTCAAATAAAGTAAATAATAACTAATTTTGAAGAATTTTAAAAAAATATCATAGAAAAATAAACAGGTGCATGGATCAAAGATAATATATAACATAAAGTCAGCAAGAATATGCTGTGAATTAATGTTAAGAAATTGATTGTCTTGGTAAGCATTGAATTTATGCATAGTTATGACTCCAAATATTCCATTTTTATCAATAAAATATTAATAAACAAGCTGTTAAGTTCCAGTGGATTCATTAATCATAGGTCTTTGGAATATATAAAAATAAATATTTATATAATCTAGCTAATATATCTCAGGACATTAGAAACGATGATAGTGACATCTAACTCTTTTCCATTTCAATATTTTTTTATGGCATGAAAATCTAAAAAAAATCTTATCTAATATTAACTACAATAATTTCTGTATATTGAGGAAGCTTTTTGCTCTATATACTTGCTGGATTCTCTTTTGTTGAGTCTGCCTAAAAAGCCATATATTTATAAGAGTAGTTATTTTATGTCATTAATTTTCAATAAATAAAATACATAATAATCAGATTTGTTAATCTCACATAGATGTTGTGGTTTTGGCTATTATAATGATGTTGCAATCACCATATCTTCTCTATATTGTTTTAAGCCTATCTATAGCTTTAAATCATGGTCTGAAGTTGCTTGTTTATTCAATACAATATTAAAAGCATTAGTTGGAAAAAAATCTGAAGATATCAGCACTATATGGATCTTTTAAGCAATGACAATAACCTTTTACTTAATTGATAACACTCTATTTGTATGATGTGATGAGAAGGGTGGCCCATATCTTAAAAGAAATGAGAATTTCTGATTTAGCCTCAGACTAAATAGTGGAAAAATTGTATTTTTCAATAATTTTTGTTTAAAATTAAAGGTTATTTACATAATATGTTAAGAAAATATTTATTTTAAACCCCCCTCCCCCTAAAAAAACATTATGCCACCACAAAATGATTTTCTATAAAAAACATTTATTTTTTAAAAAGCAACTTTTTAAAAATTTGTTGCAGATTACTTGCCAAACTAGAATTGCTTTTGTCAAATGGTAAAGTAATTATTTTTAAAAAAATTAATAACAATAAATAATATCTTTACTTTTACTTTTTTTTTCTTTGATGATAATTAACTAAAATTTATTTTCAGTTTAATAACATAAAATTCAAATAACTAATATTTCATTCTATTAACTTTTTAAATAGAAAAATTTGTCCAATGACTATCTAATATTTTGTTCTACTAACTTTTTCAATAAAAAAAATGTATCTAATAATGCCAAACTCCATTGATATAGATAAAAATTCCAATCAAAAATTTATTTTTTATTTTTAAAATGTCAAATATTACCTTTTAAAAGGTCGATCACTTGAAAACTTATGGGTTGTAATAAATAGTGTTAATATTATCAATAAATTATATATAGGGGATTTGAACACAGACTTTTAAGCCCCTCACTATCCACACTATCTCATACTACTGATACAAATGACCACAAACATTCAGGAAAGATAATCACCAATATACATATTTTGTGCTAAACCAACACTCATCAGTTGGTCCAGACTACCATCTCCCATATATATATATATATATATATATATATATATATATATGGTTATATATATATAGGCCGTCCCGTTATAATATATATATATATAACCAGTGCTCAGTTTTATATTAAGATAGCAAATCCTTACACTTCAATCCATTCCAACCTCCAACTCATCAGCCATCCATACCATTGAAAATCCGATGATAGAATTCTCAATTCCCATGCTGATACCAATATTGTTGTCATGCCCCTATATTTACAATTAGGCTCCAGGTATAAAAGTGCCTGATATTTCAAATCTTACAATATATTATATATAAAAAAGATTTAACTACAAAAATGAAATATTCAAATATGGAGGACCATGTACAAATTTCTCATTAGAACCTATTCAAACAGAAAGATGGAGTTTGCTACTAAAGGAGTTAAAGGAGTATGCTCTTGCTATATTAATAATAAGAAAAAAAAGGAGAACTAAAAAAGGAAGAAAAATACTACTACTACTACTACTACTACTACTACCACCACCACTACCATCGCTACCACAACCACCACCACCACAAACACCTCCACCAACAACAACCCCTCCACCACCTCCACCAACACCACCATCACCAACAACAATAACAATAAAAATAATAATAATAATAATGATGATGATGATGATGATAATGATGATAATGATAATAATAATAATTCAATTTTGGAGATTGTTGAATTCTATCTTAATGAGGTTTCTTAATAAAAATACATAAATTAATCATGACAAAATGAATGTTTTAACAGTTCACAAGTCTTTAATCACTTAAATAGAGCTCTGTATTTTATTAAAATTTAAAATGAAAATTCAGAGAAAAATTATAATTGATATCATTTACAAATCTTTCAAGTTGTTTAAAGTCCTATTAAAATGTTGAAAATTAATGTTGTTCAGAATTCTATTGAGTATGAATCCCAACCATTTAGTAACAATTTTGCCCAGGTATTGTTGGCAAAGAAAATGATTTGTAAGGTCCATCAGGACTGCAAGCAGGAAAAAGATTTCTCATTCCATTTTTTTGTTAGTTACCAGATATCAATTAAAGCAAGAATAATGCAAGAATTTATTATAAGAATTTAAAGTAAATTTATAACCTTTCAGTTTATGTACTACACCTGGGTCTCTTTTTATGTGGTAGATAGGTTCCACAAAAAACCCGTATAAAAAGAAATTGCACAAAAATAGACTTAACTTACATTGAAAAATTTGGGATACATTCCATAATTTTCAACAATCTCATAAAAGCAAAGCAACAAGATAAACTTACTTTAAAATCTGCATTAAAAAATAATAAAATAAAGTATGACTAAAAAAAAAAATTCAAATATTTGAAAAATATTGATACAAGACAAACTTTTTTTACTTTTTTTATTAACTATTTAATTTGATTCAAAACAATATGTTTTTATGGGTAATTTATTTTACATTTTTTCATACATATTTTAATCATTATTGCTATTTGACAATATGCAGGTACATTTGTGAACTGATAAGAAATCATATTCGTCACAAGAGGAAATACAATTAGTGCCAACTTCAGTCTCACACTGTGTTTAATTAACCAAACAAGTGTATCAATTGAAAATTTTTGTTCACAACTTCAAGCCGCTCAATTTTTGTATTATTGTAGCCAATTTACAATCTTTTTAAAGCTTAAAATGTACCATAGGGTGCTGATTTGTTGTTGCTCATTTTGAATCAAAGGGAGCACATGATAAGAATTTTGACAGCTCCAAGTTCTTTGTTTTGATAATCAAAATGAAAATGAATATTTCAGAGTACTTTTTTTATATTTTTTTTTTTACATATTATTAATTATTTTGATAAAATATGCTGAAAATATAATTATTTTAGAAAAATAGTTAAGATTTTCATAAAAATTCTTTACTTTTACATGAACATAAATTGAGAAAGAAATCAATGACATACACAGCATTTTCTAATAGGTTACAAATGTTCTTTTTAGGTTCTCCATTATAGAATATTTTTATAATTATAAATAAAAATTTATTTTTGAAAAAACTTTCATTCACTTTCACAATCTGACAAATTATTAATTTGCTTTTTACAAATGAATCTAATATTAAAAGACAAATATATTTTTACTGCTGATTCTGTAATTGAACCAATCAAAAGTTTAAAACTTTAATTCATTCAGCCAATAAAAAAAATTTCAGTCTAAAAGTTAATGGTTTTCTGTCAACAATGTAAACAGTGAGTAAATTTTGAGAAGTTGATTTTACTAATTGTTTATGAAGCTCGCAATATCCAGACATATAACTATTTAGCTCTCATTGGAATTTAAGAGCTCATTCATAATTTAATGTCATTAACAAAAAAATGATTGTCCAATTGATTAGAAAGTTGAAGACTTTCTCAAATCATTTTTGCTGTGAAACAAACAGGTTCCATGTCTACTTCATTATCTTTTTCTAAATATTCTACAGTACCTAAATTTATTGTCAAATCTTTTTCCAACAGGCATTTAAAGTATGTAAAATATAATGTGTGTATATAAAATGGGGAAATCCTGATTTTAAGTGAAATATGAACTTTTTTATCACATAAAAGAAAACCACATAAAAAGATATTAAGAAGAAACATGAATTGCATAACTTCAAAATCGCATTAAAAATGTGCACAAAAAGAGATCTGGATGTATTTTCAAATATCTCATTTTATGCGATAGATAGGTTCCTCAGAAAACACACGCAAACAAAATCACACAAAAATAGATGTAACTTACCTAGAAAAAGGGAGGATATGGACTGTGATTTTTCAAAATTCACGTAAAAGCAAAGCACCAACATAAAATTACTTTAAAATTCGCGCAAAAAAAAATAAAAAAATAAAATATGACTAATAAAAAATTTCAAATTTGAAAAAATTGATACTGAAAAAATTGATACAAGTCAAACTTTTTAAAGTATTTTTTAACTATAATATTTAATTTTATTCAAAACAATATGTATTTTTATGCATACATTTGTTTATACACGTTTTAATTATTATTGCTATTTGCCGATAAACAGGTTCATTTGCAAACTGGTAAAAAATCAGATTCTACACAAGAAGAAATACAACTAGCACCAACTTCACTCTCATGTTGTGTTAATGGTCTTCTAGTGACAACTAATTAGTAATTAATCTTTGAGATGATGATTTTATTAATTGTTTATGAACATGATATCCAGACATACAACCATTTAGCTCTCATTGGAATTTAAGAGCACGTTTGTGATTAGTGTCATTAATAAGAAAATAATTTGCCAACTGATTAGAAAGTTGAAGACCTTCTCGAATCATTTTTGCAGTGAAAGGAACAGGTTCCACTTCTGTTTCATTATCTTTTTCTACATTTTCTTCTGTATCTAAACTTTTATTTTTGTCTTTAATTTTTTAATTTTCAATTCCGTTTAAAAATCAAATTTCGTTTCACATCACATTAATTTCAGGTCGTCTTAAGTAATTTTTAAATTGTTAATTACAATTAAAAATCAGATTTTAATTGTCAAATTTAATTGTGCCCACTGCTATTACTCACCTTTTAAAAATAAACTTGTGGACACTAAATGATTAATAATTGATTACATTCTTTTTTAAAAAGCAAAAACAGAATGTGATTTAAAATGCAAAATTAACACGTACAATGTTTGAACAAATTTACATTATAATCTGGAAATCATGATTTTAATTTCATTATTGCATAAAATCTTACTATTATAAAGCACTGAAAATATTGAAATTATTAAGATGAAAGTCGAATTCCAATAATGTGCTATTACTTTCAATATGACATAAGTGCGTGAAATTTATTATTTAAAGTAATAGTGCATTATTGGAGTTTGACTTCTGAAGAAACATGAATTGCGTAACTTCAAAATTGAATTAAATAAATCCGCATAAAAAAGAGACCCAGGTGGAATCGACATAAACAAAAAACTATGGTTACCTTCAAAAATAATTTTAGAATGCCTTTTGAAGTAATTTCCCATATGTAATTTAATTATATTCTTATAAATACTCCTAAATAATAATTATTTAATTTTTTTAAAAATATAAGTAAAAGTTTATGATAATAAATTATACTATTTTATAAACAAACAGTAATTTAATGCATTTAAAAATAACACATTTTTCCTTCTCCCTTTCTTTCAGAGAATGCTAACATTATTATTTCTTTTAAATAAACAAAATCTATTTAAAATAAAATTAAATCATTAATAATAGAATAATAATGCACACACATTATTTTTGCTATTATTACTTGAATTCATTATCGGTAAATTCTAACTTTTAAATTTCATTCTAAACATTTATACATATAAATTAACAGTCCACATACACATCTCATTTACATGTGGATATGTAAAGATGTAATTAAAAAAGAAATGTACTTTAAATAACATGTTACAGCAGAAATCATGACAGTACTTGATGGCAGGCCAGAGATGAGAATATTATGTTGTATATAGGTTATACTTACTATGTTTGATTGCTTTGTAAATAATTGTGTATTAAAATATAAATAATATCAGATTCACTTTTTAAATAAATTATATTTTCGTGTTTTCATGGGTTTTTTTCCAAATCTATTATATTATTTTAAATACACTACTATTATTTTCATTATTAAAAAATAAAATAGATCTATTAGCATTTTGTTTTTAATCAAATTTTTTCATGGATCGTGATTCCACCACTATAATGTCTGGACATATGCGAAATCAATATCTAAAAACTTTCCAGATAGAACTGATTATTTTATAATTATTCAAATATGCCATATTAAAATTTGAATCAGTGAAACTTAAAATAAATATTGATGTAAATAACCACACAGTTTGCTATCAACACATACAAAATGATTTTTCATGATTTAAATTTTTATCACCCCCCTCCCTGCAGAAAGAAAAAGCTTTACAAGTAAATGAATGTTATTGGAAGTTTTCAACATATGTATGCTCTATGCATGATTATTATTTGCCAGATTGAAAGAATTGATGAATTTGTTGGCATTCAAACCAATTAAGAATTTGTAATTGGTTTAGACATTATTTGATACAAAACTTCTCTATACATTTATATATTTTCATATATGTCATGTCTCTTTCCTGAGGCAAATGGAGTTATTATATAATAGAATTCTACGAACAAGTAATAACAAGTGAGTATTGTAGAAATGGTTGATCATTTTTTAACACATACAAGAGTTTCAATATTTTGAGCTATATAATAAATTAATGAATTCTATCTATATTATTTAATTGTACATTATGAAAGCTTAAAAGATAAAGATCAAAAAGATAATAAAATTACTAAAAAAGAAAAAGGTCACAATTTATAAAAAGTCCAATGTTTTGATTTATAATGAGTTCTACAGTTTTTATGTCAATTGATTCTAAAACAATTTGATGAATATGCTGAAATTAAACTTAAAAAAACCTAACTTCTAATTTGTTATATATTAGTTTGTCAAATATTGTAAGGTGTCATATTTAAAATTGATATGAAAGAAAAAATAGTACTTTAATATTGTTTTTTTTTAGTGTATTTTCAAAATCAGATGTTTAACACTATAATACTGGAAGTTTTTACACTTCCACTGTAATAGAATAGGATCCATTTCAAATAAACAGCATTGCAGAGAAATATGATAAATGTGTATATGTTTGATAGATTGTACTGTTTCTGTCTTATGTTTAATACGTACGATTATTTTTTTTCCTGTTAATATACTATGAATTGGAAGAATGAGGTATTTTAAAGATAAGGTGATAGTCATTTAAATTTTTGGTACTTTCATAAAAGCAAAAGCAAATTTCAAATTAAAAAAAAAAAACCTTCTCTCAACCTATCAGATGTTAAATAAAATTTAATGGAAGTTTTAATTAGATAATGAACTAAACAGAGCACAGCATATCTATAAAAAGAGCGAATCTGAAGAACAAATAAATGAAGCAATAATTACTACTTACATTTCATTAATAATATTTAACTCGAAAAAAAAAAAGGATTTTTAAAAATGTAAAACATCCACCAATTAATACATCTTCTAATAGATTTTTTTAAAAATAAATAAATAAATAATTGCACAATTTCAATGTTAATCATCAAATTGTATTTTTTTCATATATATATCATAATATAGGTTTTTGAGGATTTATTTTATTAAATAAAAATGTATATTAATCAAATGATAAAATGCAACCTATTAAAAACTTTATAATGCATCGAAGATTTTTTTCTTGCTGTTGTTCTAAAAGTATTAACCATATTCAGTGATATAAATATATAAAAGTGTCAAATCTTCAGGTTAATGAATTATTCTTTCTATAACTTGAAAGAATCTCTTTTTTTTTCTTCTCAAAGATACTTGTTAAAGTTTTTTTTTTAAAACTCCCACTTGTAAAATTTTTTTTATCGCCAATAATTTGTTTATTTTAATATCGTTTTTTTTTTGTTTGTCAAAGTACAAAGTCTATTACCTATATTATCTAACTGATTTATAACCGAATGTTGCACCTGATATAATTATATTATGAATTAATTAGGTAATTTATATTATGAGAAGTAGATTAAAAAAAAACAAAACAAACAAATACAAAATATATTTTTAAAAGAATATTTGTAAAACATTGATATGATAAAGATCTCATAATAAAATGATAATGTACGGATCTGCCAATTTCATGATCTAGAATTTGAATCTGGGTGGAAATTTAAAAATAGTTTTAAATAGCAGAGAATTTCTAAACAAGTTCATGATTTTTTAGGACAGCACCCATTACCAATGTGAACATAAATGAGTATATAATTCTTTTTACCTGAAGAATTCAGGATAATCTGAGATTGTCATATTATGCACTGATTGTAAAATATAAATATATTTGTAATGTAATAAAAAACTTTTAATACTAATACTGATGAGGTAGTTGTCACACTCCTATAGGTGCTTTATTTTATATAATATATTCTGATCTATTTATAAAAAAAAATTATCTCTTGTATTAATATTTGTTTCTAAAATTATAACAATATCTGCTTTTAATTTGTTTAGTGTAAATAATACATAGAATTCTGATTTATTGTTAGCTTGCTAAAAATCTTTGTTTCCAATGAATTAAACTATTCTTTTGAAACGGAGGTGCCATTTTGTTTTCTATTAATATTTAAATAATCCATCAATTAATTTAGTTCTTTTCTTTCATTATCAGCAATATATTATTTTAACATCAATATTTTTGGGCTGTTATTTTGCCTGTTTATTTTAATGTTTCTTATTTCCATATTTGAAGTATTTATTTATTTATTTAATGCCTATTTCTACTTTATAGATTTCTAAGTTTGTCTGTAATTATTGTTGGAAAACAAGCAAATTACTTTTGCTCTGTATTAACATCTTCAAAGAACTATTATCATATATATTGTAAATATCGATAAGTCTATCTATATTTTAAAAATTGTCATTTGTTATTAAAA